>JAPQNM010000005.1:22681501-22716501 GCA_029783475.1 Metacarcinus magister | reverse complement strand
GCTATTTTATTCCTTCTAGCTGGTGTCAGTGGTATTATCAGCGAACATTTTGTATATAGTTATTCATGAGGTTAGGTTAGGTAGATAAGATAAGCGTGGATAGCGAGGCGGGTTGGTGACTGGAAGAGAGGGAGGTGGAGGCAGGTGGTGAGGGCAGGGGAAGGGGGGGTGGGGGGCAAAGGAATTGTGGTGTCCAAATCTCGACTTCTTTATAACTAATGATGCATTTTCTACTTTAGTTCTTGTCTGTTTCATTAGGTTTTACGTTTGATTTGTCACCTTACTTATTATATTAACGAAAGAAAATATGGTTATCGTTTGGTTCATTGATTTACGTACATTTGCAGCTAAAAGTTATTGTACCGCGTGGGTTTGAGAGTTGCGCAGGCCTGAGAAATTAGGCAATGAAGAGTAAACTAACCCTTCTGTAGTCATATATAGCGTTGATTTTCGCATTCTCTCTCACTTACCTTACAGTGTATGTATGAATGAGACATGAAATTATATCAGCCTCTTTGCAAAGTGTATTTAAGCGTAATTTACATTCTTCACTCACCCGCCGCACGTCACGACATGCCATCAACACTACATTCGTGGAGCTATGAAACTCTTGAGTCTGTCCTCGTGTTCTTGGGTCATGCACGCTCGTCCTGTGCATGCCAGCCACCCATGCATAGCGGCAAGGGAGTTACAGACCAAAGGGGATACACGTTAAGGTCTAAAACAGATTAAAATGGCACGTAGTGTAATCATATTTAGCGTGGATAGCGAGGCTGGTTGGTGACTGGAAGAGCAGGAGGTGGGGGTGTGGCAGGGGGCGTGGAGGGGCAAGGAGTTGTAGTGTCCAAATCTTGACTTTTCTTCAACTAATGATGCATTTTCTACCTTAGTTCTTGTAAGTTACCTTTGGTTTAGTGTTTGATTAGTCACCTTACTTATAATATTAACGAAAGAAAATATAGTTATCGTTTGGTTCATTGATTTACGTACATTTGCAGCTGAAAGTTACTGTACCACGTGGGTTTCAGATGTGCGCGGGGCTGAGAAATTTAGCAATGAATAGCAAACTAACCTTTCTGTTGTCGTATATAGCGTTGTTTTTCACATTCTATCTATCTTACCTTCCATTGTATGTATGAATGAGACACCAAATTATAATTACCACATTTTCTCGTTGACGTAATTGCACACAGGAAGTTAAATTAGTGTTCGCAGTAAGCAAACTATTCTACTGCTATTATAGTTTGGTATTCTGGTTTGTATAGTATGCAAATAGTACTTGTAATGTTAACGTTTTATATTGGTGAAGTGAGACTGAGTGTTAGAGAAGAGAAAGATAGCGTGTTCTCACCCCCTTCAGCCATTCACCACAGCGCCATCTACCCACCCTTCCTTGCGTCCTCACTTCTACCTCCACTACACACGCACACCACCATCACATTGCCTTCACCTTCTACCTTCTACCTGTATTTTCTCATGTCACATACGCAATTGAACTTCATCCCTCCACCATTATCCTCCCCTCCCCCCCTCCTCCCCTCGCAAACCCCCTCCTCCCTAACCTTCCATACTCCCGACCTGCCACACGTGCTTCCTCATGCCATCAGCTCCTCACTCACCTCCCTCGCTCCTCACCACCCTATGTATACTCCATTTACCTCTTAACCTGGTATAGTAAGCAGATGTTTTTTGTTATGTATGAAGTGAAATAATTATGTTTAATACTGGTTTTGATGAAGTTATTTAAGGAAAAGAAGAAAGGCTAAGGTTGTGTGGAAAAATAGCCTAGTTACGCCACCAGCTCACGTAGAATAATTATTGGAATGCTGTGGTGTTGAAGGTGGGAGTCAGTTTATTATAATAGAACGTGAACCAGTGAATTAATGAAAAATAAATAAAAGTATATAAAACAAAAAAGATCTTAGCGGTGACAAATGATCTCTTAAAACATTAAAAAAAAGAAAAAAAAAAAAAGAAAATCGTTGCACTAACTCTTGCATACCTAACATGAAAATAACACACTAGGGTATGACAGACATTATTATACAGGCAATTAACTTTAACTCTGCGTCATTGTTGTGTAATCAGTCATACTTATTTCTGTTGCTGACGTCACTGACACAATTACCTCCTACTTCACTTTATATAACTTACTGTTAATGTGAATGAAACTAAAACAAATGCGGTACTCAGACATACTCAAAGTGCGTTACTGTGACAAGACCAGCGATCTCTCTCTCTCTCTCTCTCTCTCTCTCTCTCTCTCTCTCTCTCTCTCTCTCTCTCTCTCTCTCTCTCTCTCTCGCGCGCGCGCGCGCACACACACACACACACACACACACACACACACACACACACACACACACACACACACACACACACACACACACACACACACATATATATATATATATATATATATATATATATATATATATATATCGTCAAGTGTATCCACTGACAAAAAGTTTCGAGAGAGAGAGAGAGAGAGAGAGAGAGAGAGAGAGAGAGAGAGAGAGAGAGAGAGAGAGAGAGAGAGAGAGAGAGAGATTGACCTTAATTTGTTTCAAAATTTTTTCTCCCTTTAATTAATGTCGTTTATTTTCCTCCTCCTCCTCCTCCTCCTCCTCCTCCTCCTCCTCTTTCTTTTTTTATCTTCTTCTTTTCTTTTTCTTCTTCTTAGTATAGGTTTGATAGTACACTCTACCTACTTTGAAAGCCTATGGGCAAAGGGAAATTATCTACATGTGGAAACCTTTGAAGAAGATACAAGGGAGGGAGAGGGTGGTGGTAGTCGCATGGTAGGGAAGGCGGCCTGAGGGGGAAGATAAGAAAAGCGTCGGGACTCGGGAAGGGAATGAAAGGAAGGGAAGGAAGCGAGAGAAGTGAAGTGGAGAGACCTAAAAGTGAGGTTAGGTAATGGTGAAGAAAGTTAAAGAGTAGATGACTTAATGAAGGAGAGAGAGAGAGAGAGAGAGAGAGAGAGAGAGAGAGAGAGAGAGAGAGAGAGAGAGAGAGAGAGAGAGAGAGAGAGAGAGAATATGAGGTTATTGAGTAAGGTAGGGAGGTGAAGGCGTGGAGAGGGGTGTGAGCAGCAGTGGCCGTGAGTGGGGGCGTCAGACACTGTTGGTTGCCTTTTCGTTAGTTAGTCCTCATGGTTTCAGGCGTCTTTATCATAATTTTTCTGGAGACGCTGAAATTTACCGCGGAATATGATTAGGATATGTTAGGATGTCAGGAGAGTCAGGTACTTTAAGGCGAAAGGAAGATGTGGTTTTTGGGAGGGATGAAAGACAGAAACCTCACAGTGAACGGGGGAGTTACTTATTCAAGGGGGTGTAGAGGGGGCATGGGTGTGGACTATATTCGTACTGTTCGTGAGGTGAGTGTCGCTGAAGCAGAGGATTTGACGAATGTTATCCTTGAACACGTGGCACCAGACTTCAGAAAAACCCAAACAGAATAGACACATTTAGCCGTCAAGTATTAATCGAGTATTCTCACACTTACTAGTCTGTTCCTCCAAATTGTAACACCTGTGATGGTTTGTGTTGCTTGGTTGTACCTGGAAAATACTGAGAACAAGAGACAGTAATGATGCGTCAGAATCATCCATACGTCCACATTAAAATCAGTCACGATCATGTATTATTTTTTATTTCTTACTGTTAATGGAAAAGGACATCTAATACTTGGGGCAGGGAGGGACGGGAGAGTGTGAGGGAGTGGGAGGGAGTAGGTGGTGTCAGCGGCTGGGTAGTTAAGTCATTCGCATCATGTAATCTCATTATAACCTCGTGTAACGCCAACCAAATTAATTTTCCCGAACGAAACTAGATCATTCACGCCTCACCCTCGGCTACGGCGTTCCCTCCCTCCCTCCCTCCTTCCAGGGCCTGTAGTACGGTAGGTTTCGGTACGGTACATATTACGAGAAATGTTACCATACCTTACCTTACCGTACTTCACTCCGTTGCTCCTCCCCACCACCAGCCATTCCATTCACTGCTCCTCCTCCCCAACCTTTCTGACTGTTTTGCTCCTCTCTATCGTCTCCCTATCTCTTATTTCTATCTTCCCGTATCTCCCCTCATTACCTTCCCTATATCCTTCCCTTTGTGCCGCTCTTCTACTTTTTTTTTCTTCGAATTCCTTAACCTCCCACCCATTGCACTGAGAGAGAATGGAATGAATGGAATTAGAGGGAAGACGAGAGCCGATGCTGCAACTATACTGTAGATAAGAGAGAAGGCCAAAGACTTTAAATAAATCACTCTATACAATGTTATCAGGATTCTTTTTGATCGTTCGTTGCGGTCACATGTGCATTATGGAGTGAGGGAAATAATATTGATAAAAGGACAAAGATGAAAGTGTAGTTATAGGTCCGTGTATAGGGAAATGTTAGGCTTACGTTGTCCTTTTAGGTCGTACGCCACGCCACGCGACTTGGCTAACTAAGCTTTGGTGGACTTGCGACCATTAGGACGGAAGAGGAAAGTTTTAATGAACGTCTGTTTGTTGGAAGGAAGCTAAAAAAGATTAAGCAGGTTGTGTGTCGATACTTTGGCCAAGTTTGCGATGATCATAAGCCTACTCGTTACTGTGATGGAAAATATGTTACAGATATTCTTATGATTTTCTCTTCAATGCGAGGAAACCTGAAAAAAAATGGATGGAAATAAAAAGAAGGAACAAACTAATATTGTTGCTATTATGTGCGAAATGTAAGGAAATTATTGACAAAGGTTCGTTGCGTTTCCTTGTGACATCAGTTTTCGCTTCTGTATAACATTCACGTACACAGTCACGCGTGCACACTAAGAATCAGCGGCATTATAACGCTTACCTAACTTTGTTCATTAAGTTAAACAAAAAATGGCCACCAACCTGCCGCACGTAGCAATATGAAACAGTGGACGAAGACTTAAGACTTACACGTGTGGATGTCAGGGTATGCATCTTTTATCGCTCATTTCCTAGTCTGCCGATCGAAGGTTGTGCTGCACCTCTATTATACACTTCTATTATACATCTGGTGTTGGACTTATTCACCAGCCATAAGGTAGACATCGAGCGTGGGGTCCTTGCACCAGTCTTACCTAGAGGCTCGGCTGGCTAACATAGAAACCACACCATAGAACCCACACCAAGAGGCATTGCGCTGGGGTCTCGCCTGACACCACCAGCTGACGGCGGCGTGGAGGGAGGAATGGGACCGTAGATGGAGGAAAGGAGATTGGGAAGTCAGGGAAGGGTGACGGAGAAGAAAAAAAGTAATATAAGCGGTAAAGAGAGTTATAAATAGAAAAATATTGGTACTACAACTGAGAGAGAGAGAGAGAGAGAGAGAGAGAGAGAGAGAGAGAGAGAGAGAGAGAGAGAGAGAGAGAGAGAGAGAGAGAGAGAGAGAGAATATTGTGGGGTAGATCTGACGCAACTTTGATCCTCCTCCACGTCTGTGTTGTGTGCAGCATCGTGTGTTCAGAGAAATTTCTCGGGTGTAGTAATGGGTCTGTGGAGGTGAGGTGACGACCGCGCATTGGTGTGTTTGTTTCACTGTTATCCCTCTTATATCCTCTCTCCAGGCCGCTGCGTTGTGTTGGGAGGACAGTGCTTAGCGTGCATCTTGTTTTTTTTCCTTCTCATCCCGTAGGAGAGAGATAGAGAGAGAGAGAGAGAGAGAGAGAGAGAGAGAGAGAGAGAGAGAGAGAGAGAGAGAGAGAGAGAGAGAGAGAGAGAGAGAGCTTTGCCTCGTCCCATTACTAACACTGGACAATTTATGAGGGTATATTTTTGAGGACAGTTGGAGAATGGTTTTGAAATGGTTGAGAGAGTTGTTTTATGAAGATGGAGACTGGTTGTGGATGGGTGGAGGGGGTGCATATGGGTTTGTGGAAGGCGGTTATGGGTAGGTGGATGGGTGGTTGTTTATGATGAGGATTGGTGGAGTGTGGAGGGTGCTTAGTGCTGAATGGCTTATGTCTGTTCGTGGAAGACTGGTGTGCTGGGCTGTGTTGTGGTAGGGAGGCAAAGAAGCCACACTCTCAGCAAGTATAAAAACCAACACTTGGAATAAGGCTTGCGTTCCTCCTTTGATCTATAAGGTTATGAGTGTTTAATGCTGCTTCTTCCTCGCTGCATATTTCAGTCCTGTGTTCCTCCAAGCGTGTTACTTATTCATCCACCTGTTGCTGCATACCCCTGTTGGTATCTGTTCTCAGGCGTCTTGCTGTTGGCTGTGTGCTCTTATATCTGTTGTTCAAGGTTTGTTCTTTGTGTGAAGATTTGTTACACTCCTATTTCTTGTAGTTTTCCCAGTCTCTGTTCCTACCACACCCTTATCTTCTTGTGCCACATCCCAGTTCCTCCCTTACACATCCCAATTCCTGTCTCTGCTACACCCCAACCCCTGTTTCTGTCATACCCGGAATCTTTGTCTCTGCCACATTCCATCCTTTGTCTCTGCCACACTCCATCCTCTGTCTCTGCCACACTCCATCCTTTGTCTGCCACACCTCAACCTCTGTCTCAGCCTTTACATCTGCCACACCCCAGCCCCTCACTACCACACCTGAGCCACACACGCAACAGGTGTTCAAGCGGATGATGTGCTCAGTACCCTTGGTTGTATCGTACTTTTATGCCGTGGTGAAAAATCAATATGGTAAGGTTGTGGGTAAGAGTTTCCAGTGCTCTGTTACCTTCCCGCCCCACATACCTACATCCTCCTCTCCTCGCCTCCTCTCCTCACCTCACCACCTCCCTTCCTCTCCTCACCTCACCACCTCCCTTCCTCATTTACCATCCTCCTCTACCATCCTCTCTCTTCACTTGTCTCCTCTCTCCTTATTTTTACACTTTACTTTTACTTACTTCCTGATTGTCCTGATTTTTTTTTCTTCAATTACCTACCTTTTTTCACCCTTCCTCCATCTCTCCCACCTTGTCACCAATCATCTCCATCACGCTCTTCTTCTCTCCCTCCCTTTAGCTGGGTCTCCCTCCCTCCATCACTCTCATCATCACGTCCCTCGCACCTGCCTGCCCTTCTATTTCCCCCTTTTTTCACTTTTTAGCAGGTACACACACACACACACACACACACACACACACACACACACACACACACACACACACACACACACACACACACACACATGGTGATGGTGGTGGTGGTGATGTTGTTGATGGTTTTTATGGTAATGATCTTGACGGTGATAATGGTGTTGGTGGTGCTGTTGTTGTTGTTGTTGGTAGCGGTGGTAGTGGTGGTGGTGGTGTTGGTGGTTGTGGTGGTAGTAGTAGTAGTAGTAGTGGTAGTAGTAGTAGTAGTAGTGGTGGTGGCGATATTACTGCTGTCGTTATTACTTTTGTTGTTATTGGTGGTGGTGGTGGTGGTGGTGGTGATGATGATGGTGGTGTTATTGCTGATTTCTTTTGTTAGTGTTGTTGCTCTGCCTCTCTCTCTCTCTCTCTCTCTGTTCCTATCATGTGCAATCCGGTCCGATAATGCGTCATTCTTCAGGTTGGAATGTCAGGACGCCGTTCACCCACTCACTCACCCACTCACCCACTCACCCACTCATCCACTCATCCACTCACCCAACTACGTATACACACCCGGCGCCATAGCTTTACTTCTCGCCCCAGGTGTTGCTCTAAGCCCTGTTAAAGCTGGCAGTAGTGGAAGAGGGTGAGGGAGGGTGTAAGGGGGCGGGCAGGAGAGGAAGGGAGGAAGGGATGTTAGAGGGGATATCGCAGAGGCAGGGATGGGGACTAGAGGTGTGGGAGGGAGTGATGGTGAGGGAACAGGATGAAAACGTGTGGGAGGGATGGAAAGGGTACGAGAGGGACAGGAGAGAGGCAATATGAGCAAGATTAATTTGAGCCTACATGCTTTGGTGAATAGTTTCGTTGGTTGTAGTGACTGTCAGTGACGCAGGAAGCACGAGTGTGAGCAGGAGCGTATGGCAATATTGCTGGTGGGTAGAAAAAAAAGAAGAGAATTTTATACGGAATGGTGTGTAATATTAACAAAAATTGATGAACGCATATCATGAGGAGATGAAGTTTTTTTTCGTTTGTTGTGAATTATTATTGTTATTATCATTATTATTATTATTATTATTATTGTTATTATTATTATTATTATTATTATTATTATTATTATTATTATTATTATTATTATTATTATTATTATCTTTCCACCCATTTTAACACCAGTGAGCTGTCAGAAAGAACACTGAAATCCTCTTTATGCCACTCTAGTCACTGTCCCATTCCCTTCTTTACTTCCTTTCTCTTCTCTTCCTCTTCTTTTCACTCTTCATCTTCCTTTACAGTGAACCAACTTTGTCCAACACTCGAGTGACTCTTTGCCGGAGGAAGATCTAAGGAGGAACATGTCTAACTAATAATATATACACCTTAATGTTATGTATTTAACGCCCAACTATAATTGACATTCTGGTGGCTCTTAGGCGTTACATGGCAGTCATGGGAAGGAGAGTAGAGTGGAGGGGAAGTGAGAGGAGTGTGGAGGAAGGAGAGTGGAGTGGAGAGGAAGTGAGGGGAGTGTGGAGGAAGGAGAATGGAGTGGAGGGGAAGTGAGGGGAGTGTGGAGGAAGGAGAGTGGAGTGGAGGGGAAGTGAGGGGAGTGTGGAGGAAGGAGAGTGGAGTGGAGGGGAAGTGAGGGGAGTGTGGAGGAAGAAGAGTGTGTGTGTGCGTTTTAAGTTTGGAATGGCTAGCGGGTGGTGAACGAGTGTGTGTGTGTTTGTGTTGACTTGTGGGTTCAGCTGTGTCTAGGTGGTAGAGTGGGAGGAGAGGGTGCAGTATGGAGCGTGGTGATGGCTGAGAGGGGTCCCCGATGCTAGTCTGTGATGCTAAATGGTGCTAAGAGAGCGGAGAAAGGCTGTGAAAATCGAGTTTGACTTTCACATGAGAGCATTTCCGTTCGGATAAATGGCAGAGGCGGGAGAACAGGGATGGGAGGGAGTGGCTGGCCTTGGGAAGCATCTGTGTCTATATAAGAACAGAAAAAAACGTCGAGGGAAAAGGATGGTCGGGCAATATTTTGACGAGAATAGAATTGTGACTAGATAGAGATAGAGAAAGTGAAGCGCTTTTAGTACCAGAGATGGGATGTAAAAAAAAAAAAAAATCATCGCTTTTTAAAAATTTATCAGGTAAATGACGCCACTGATTTACCTTATAGTGTTTGCCTTAAGACATATCTACGTTTATATGATATGATATAAATTGAAACATAGGTGCAAGGAGAGGATATCGAATCATTGAGGCAAAGGAAGATGAAAAGAGGCTTGAGAAGTGCGGCGGTGGAGGAGTAAGAGGTGAAAGGAGAAAGGATAAGAGGAAAGAGGAAAAAAGAGGAAAAAAGAGGTAGGAGATACGAGAAACAGAAAGACTAGATAGAAAATCGGACTGAGTTAGAGGACCACTAGGGATTAGGTGGCAGGGTGAGTGGGTGGGTGGTTGGCTGGCAGGGCAGGAAGGTGGGGAAGGGTTAAGTAAGATCACCGTACAAATTCATGGTGACTTCTGGGCGCCACCCAGCTTCAGGCACCTTATGAGAAGTGACCGTCACAATGGTTATACTTTGATTCATGTTAATATTAGTTATCATTCTAAATTCCAGAAAATTGGCTCAATACATCTTGTTATTGCCTATTAAAGATGTACAACTCTAATTCATATGATTTTTCACGTTTCTGTGACGGAATTTTTTAATATTTATTTTCTGACCCGGAAAATGTCGATCAAAATTTACGTCAAAAACATTTGACGCCATTTTACTGTAAAACTATTAGTCCTAGAGCCAATATGCATTGAAACATATCTGTAGAATATAGCATGGTCTATCAGATGGTGGAATAATATTTCCAATATCTTTAATAAGCTTTATATTGAATTAGGAAGAAAGTAATATTTTTTGAAGAAAAAAAAATTGACATTTTTTCAATTGTTTACATTCCATTGTCATTATACTATAACTCAAAAGGACGGCCGTTTTCTGCTCTTTCTTTACTACTCCATACATCTTTTACGTAAACCTTTTACTTTTCGAGTTATTTAATAAAACGTGACACTTTTCGAAGGCTCAAATCATATAGAAATTGGTGTATAGAGGTTCTACTGCATGAAAAATACGAATCTGAACCCAATTTTATGATTACTATAATATTAACCCGTAAGGAAGAAGTAGCCTAGTCACCTGCGTGACGCGACTTGGGGAACCTTATAACAAATATACCTGCGTAGAAACCATACATGCGGGAAGCGACTTGGGTTACCTTATGTTGTTTGAAAAATCGTTACCCCTATGTAACCTAATGTATATACATTGATTCATGTTAATATTGGTTATCACACACACACGCACACACACACACACACACACACACACACACACACACACACACACACACACACACACACACACACACACACACACACACAAAGACAACTTAATAAATTAGATGAGCGAGTAGAGTCCCTAAAGATCCTTATTGGAGCCGCTGCCTCACACAAAGTTACCTGCGTCAAGCCGGCCTAATCGAGGCACTGCAAACCTCCACCTGAAAGGCTGAAACAATGTTGTTCTTTACTTAACTCATTCCAAGTTCCTCCTGATGTCTTACGCGAAGCGAGAGTAAATTCTATTTCTGTCCAATATCTGGTAATTATGGACTAATTCCCAATGTTTCGTGAGCTGTGCAAAGAATTTGTCTAATGAAATTCCTCTCCAAAATCAAATTAACGGCGGCAACAGAGGAAAACAACGGCGTATGTCTCCTTTAATTAACAAGTGTGGACTATGTCTCCACCTCCCTAGTGTCTTGAGACGCTACACACCCTTCTAGGCAACACAAACTCAACACTGACAACACAGGCGCCAGAACCTACCACAGACGGCAGCGTTATTATTAATGTTGTGATAGTATTATATTTATATTATTGATTAACTGGTTTGCCTTTTCTTTAGTGTTCCAGGGTCGTGGGGTACTGAGTTGTGTTTGGCGGTGTGGTGGTGGGTGTTCGTGGTTCATTAGGTGAGGAGATTAATGGAACTGGTTATATATATATTGTTCAAGTGTGTACCTCAGGATTAGTTCTACTTTGACGATGGCTGTGTACGTTAAGGGTGACAATGACGTAAGTGGTGCTGGCTAATTATTGAGTGAGAGAGAGTGAGAGAGAGTAGAAAATGGTAAGAGAGAGAGAGGACAGACTGAAGTAAGGGAGGAGGAGGAGGACAGAAGAAATACTGGATCGGAAATGTCTTACTCTTTTTGAGTCGTAATGAGGAAGACGGAGAAAATGTGTCCCTTCGACAGTTTCTCACCTCTCTCTCTTCTTTCTTCTTTTTCTTTTTTCCTCCTCCTCTTCCAGCCTCCTCCTCCTCCATTTTCTTATTTTTCTTCTCCTCCTCCTCCTTCGTTATCTTCAACCCACTTTCCTCCTTCCCTTCTTTTATTCCTACCTCGTACAGTTTGTTTTCATTCTCTTCTTATCCTTCCTCCTCCTCCTCGTATATTTACAACCATTTCTATTTCCTCGCCTCCCACATCCTCCAACTTGTCGCTGTTGTTTTCCTCCTCTTCGTCTACCATCCCTTTCCATAGCCTCCTTTATCCCCCTTTCCTCCTCCTTCGTCTCTGCTAATCCCTTTCCTTCTAACCTCCCCTCCCCGGCTCTGTCCTCCTACTCACATCGCCCTAACAAGCAATCTGTCCAACCAGAAGCTACAATTGAGAGGTGGGGAAGATATATTGTTATTTGTCAGGTGCCAATAAAGTGTGGCTCCCCAATGTGTCTTCTACTGCCCAGATGATGATAGTGTGTGTGTGTGTATGTGTGTGTATATGTGGGGATGTGTGTGTGGGGGGGTGTGTGTGTGGGGGTGTGTGTGTGTTGATAGTATTGGCGGTAATTTGATTTGTATCAGATATTTGTTCTGTTACGATGCTTCGTTTGTCTCTCTCTTTCTCTCCTTCTCTTTATCTAACGTACACACACACACACACACACACACACACACACACACACACACACACACACACACACACACACACACACACACACACACACACACACACTACCATCGCGAGGAAAAACCAAAAGTATCGTATGACCATTAGATATTTCTCGAGTCTCTTCCCCAAAACTTTCATTTCAGAGTTTAGGAGATAAAATAAAACTTTCCACCCTGTATGTTATGTTCTGAGGGATAATGAAGGTGGTCCAGTTATTCATTCTCCAATGGTCTCCTAAAAGTTTCACTCACAAAGGTAATTCGGTTTGACGTAACAAAATGGAAACGCGGACCACATTTGCTGAATAAGGAAAATGGTTTCTAGTAAGTTTCCTATAATCTGACGGATAAAGTTACTGTTTGGCAGATTAGGTTGGTTAATACTTGATATCTGTGATGCCTTTTAGAGTTTGCGGCAGTGTTGGTAACTATAGATAGAGAGAACGCTTTTAACATTATTTTTTCTCCTTGCGTTGTATTACGCCTGTTTTCTTTATTTTTCCGCTGCTTATATCAGCGTTTATACCATGGTTTGTATATTGGTGTAAAGAGAGAGGGAAAGGACGGGAGGTATTATGTTATGTGTATGTTAAGAGGAGCTTCGTCACAGAGCCTGCTTCCCTCCCTCCCTAGCTTCCCTTATTAACTATTAACATCCGATTTTCTCTCTATATTGTTACACATAAGCTCATTAATGTCGCTCTTCACCTGTAAAAGTATTCAGATAAATTTTGTTACTGCACTGTGTATGGAAGTGACCAGTTGGAGGAGAAAGGGAAATCAGGTTTTTTTTGTGGGTTTTTCAATAAACAAAGTGACGACCAACTAGCAGACTAATCGGTGTACCAGGTGAGGGACGCCGAGAGAATAATTTATGTTGATAAGAGGCCTGCTTAAAGGGCAGGGAACAAACGCAACATTGAGGCCTGTTGGTGCCACATTAGCCTTTCGTGTGGGTGTGTGTGTGTGTGTGTGTGTGTGTGTGTGTGTGTGTGTGTGTGTGTGTGTGTGTGTGTGTGTGTGTGTGTGTGTGCCCTCCGTTGAATTAATACGTAACCATATATATGCTAGTTTGGTGTTACAGATGTATAATATAGATGGATTATTAGTATGCATTAATTTGTATTTACTCGTATACATAACATAACAATATACTTCAACATGTATACTTCCATCATTACTTATCTGTTTTGTGTTCGGTGAGGACATACAAATAATGGGCCGCAATGTCTTGTAACACAAAGCCATACTGATCCATAAGTGTGTTGGGTGCTGTTGTCGACACACACTGGAAACTACCCACATAACCACTGCCTTGTTATGTCAGGTCAGTGAATTTAGTATGCACTGGGGTGACAGGTACTCGACCGCAGACCTGCCTCGGGATGGCCAGCTGACTTACATAGCTGCGGTGTCTTATAACCAATGCACCGCCTGTGTCGCAATTATCTATAAACACCCACCCATAGGAACTGTTTACAAATGCTGTCGATAATTTCATCCCTCAAACAGAAGTTACATGATAATATTAACTTAAATTATTTATATTTTTGTTCATAAATATTTTCAGATTTAAGCACTCATTCGGCTTTATGACAAGGAAATGTGTTTGATGTTTTTCCCCTGTAGAAAGTTAACTTGATATCCTGAGACTGTGAGGGTGAAGGGGTGAGGAGGCTGGTGGGCGCCAGTCGTAAGGTGTGGCGGCGAGGTAGAGGGTTCAATTAAAGCCTTGTGTCCGTGGCTCCTCCAGGCGGGTTGGTGCACGGCTCTCACTCATCCAATTACGTCCTTCGAGCCTGTGATTATTGGCTGATGAGGTGTTAATGTTCTCCTCTCTGTCTCTCTCTCTCTCTCTCTCTCTCTCTCTCTCTCTCTCTCTCTCTCTCTATCTCTCTCTATCTCTATCTCTATCTATCTATCTCATTCTTACACACACACACACACACACACACACACACACACACACACACACACACACACAAGGGATCACCGTGGCTCCTGGCTGTCTTTGTCCTGCTGTGAGGCTGATGTTGGCGGAACTTTGTAACCCTGAGAGTTGAAGTGTGTGTGTGTGTGTGTGTGTGTGTGTGTGTGTGTGTGTGTGTGTGTGTGTGTGTGTGTGTGTGTGATATTTTCTCATCGTACCACAGTCTGATTGCAAGGGATGTGGATTGCATGAATACTTTTAACCTCCAACACGTGCGCATTTTTGTTTTCTCTCGGCATGGTATGAAAGATAGTGCTTCCTTGTTTTTTTTATTTATTTATATATATAGCAGCGGCGGTAAGAATATTTTCTGTTCTGTTCTTTACTTAACTAGAATTCGTGTTCTGATGAATGCTTCCGATTATATTGATATTTTTATTCATAATCATTTACACAACGAGGATAGAACAATAGCTTAAGTTCTTGAAACAAAAGTTCATGTGCTCTAAGTGCGTGAACTAAAGATAAGTTCATTATCAATATTCTTATCAACTAATACACACGATAGAAAGAAGTTATATCATGTTTGTATATTGCACAAAAACTGCTCTATTACTATACCGGTCACACGACTCCCTTAAATCCGCATCATCTAGCACAGCACGGCACACCTTAGCTTTTATAACCCCTAAGACCACACCAACACACTCCAATCTTGCCCCCCGCCCCGCTTTTGCCTCGTTACGTCAGTTCCAGCCACACCACTGCACCGTCCACAGTCAACAAGGCCTCTCATCCACCCCTCCACACACACACACACACACACACACACACACACACACACACACACACACACACACACACACACACACACACACACGTCTCCAAGGCATACTATCGCGTTTTCACAGTTTAATCCCATAAGTAGCTCTGACCTATCAGTTACAAAAAAAAAAGTTGGACAGTTTTATACGTGTTTTTGAGGCTTAAAAGGATCCCCTTCCCTCATAGCATAGTAAAAAAGGTACATGGAAAGTGACCAACTTCTCACACACACACACACACACACACACACACACACACACACACACACACACACACACACACACACACACACACACACACACAAGGTTTATACTCATGAACAAGAGCGTGTATGTCGTCTTCATTTGTTTGTCTTGGCAACGTCCGTATTTCAGGGAGCGGAGGGGAATGCAAGGATTTTTCTGGTGGAAGTTTCCTATATGTGGCTGGGCGGGGGTTGGGCGGTGTGTGTGTGTGTGTGTGTGTGTGTGTGTGTGTGTGTGTGTGTTCTTTACGGCCGCGTTTCGGGGGTGACTCCTGGCGGGGACTGCGGGGAGGTTGGTCTTCACTCGCCTCTCATTGAGCAGGAGTGACCGTAGTGTGTAGGCGGTGGGGGGGAGAGAGAGAGAGAGGGAGAGGGAGAGGAGAGAGAGAGAGAGAGAGAGAGAGAGAGAGAGAGAGAGAGAGAGAGAGAGAGAGAGAGAGAGAGAGAGAGAGAGAGAGAGAGAGAGAGAGCGAGAGAGAAAACGTTGAAACACACACACACACACACACACACACACACACACACACACACACACACACACACACACCACACAAATATTTGACGTTTGATGTCTTATCTTGTCTTTATTGTAATTGTGGAGCAAAATATTGGACGCGTCTCTAAGTTATCTACAAATCAAGTAAAAAATTTGTTTGCATATCACAAAAGGAAGTTTATATACCAAAAAAAAAAGAAGAATATTTATGGTCACAATCTTTATTGTCAAAACTTGGACTGAACCCTGCAAAGCGTGGTGCCTTGATGAGTGAGTATGTGTGGTGTATTTGGTGTTCAATACGTGCACTGGGTCACGTTTTCTGCCGAGGGAAAGCAAACGGGTTGAGGTTCATGAATCAAGTGTCAGAATCGTAATCAGTGGTCCCAGGAGTCGATGCTTCCTTACCTTGCCTTCCCAGCTTTCCCTTAGAGTAAAAGTGGTAAGGTTGGGCGTTCCTCAGCTATAGAGTGACTGAGGGAAGAGTGAGGGTGGCATGGAGGGAAGAAAGCTAGATGACTGAAACGTTGTGGTATGTTTTTAGTGAGGATTTGTGAAACATTTGTATGTATCATTATGAAATCATCCAAACACATTATTTTGAGCTTTTGATCCGTCTCGCTGCTTTTTGAGAGAGAGAGAGAGAGAGAGAGAGAGAGAGAGAGAGAGAGAGAGAGAGAGAGAGAGAGAGAGAGAGAGAGAGAGAGAGAGAGAGAGAGAGAGAGAGAGAAAAAAAAAGAGGAGCTTGAATTTGATTTAGGTAATAAAAAAAGTTCCTCAAACTTTTAATCAGATGAAGTAAAAATCGAAATAAAATACGGAATCCACGATCTCTATAGGCCATTATTTTTCTTGCTTATAATTGCGGTGCTCGGGTGTATGGGAGAGGGGTGAGAGGTGATGATTGAGAGAGGGGTGAGTGGGAGTGTATGGGAGCGGGGTGAATGGTTATGTATGGGAAGGGGTGAGTGGTGGTGTATGGGAGAGGGGTAAGTGGTGGTGTATGAGAAAAGGGTGAGTGGGAGTGTATGGGAGAGGGGTGAGTGGGGGCTGGTAGTACGTGAGAGGGGAGAGGGAAAATGATGGTACGAATGAATCCCGCTGAGCGAAAACTCTTACACTTGTGCCTAACAGTACTGGTGACATATGATATTGAACACAAGTCTGGATTTACGCCGGTAAGGTTGATGCGTCCAAGAAATAAGGAAACTGTGACATTGCAGCTTCAACACATTGTCCGGTAACTCGCATAACTGGGAAAATAAGTGGATGCTAATGTCTTATTTTCTTTATATGTGAAAAGAAAGTGTGAGTTCAGTTCGTTTATAAAAGTTATAGGAAGAAAAACAAAATCTGATTCTTGGTAATGATGAAAGAGGCAGGAAACCCTTGCTTGTCGTTACTCTCCTTTTCCCAGCCTTAAGCAGCTCTCGAATGGGCGGGGAGAATTTATGAAGAAGGTTACAGCACGGTGCAGGATGGTGCTAGCGAAAGAAAAAAAAAAAACAACAACAACAACAACAACACATTTCCACGTTAAAGTTCATACCAACAGTAAGATTGGAAATTGCAGAAGGAAATTTCGTCGCAGTATTTCGTGAAGGAAACTGTAATATTCTGCGAAAGCTTATTAAAGGAATCTCAGGTCTCTAATTAAGATATGTAAGAAACTATATCAGTGGTCGGAGGAGGAGGAGCATTTGGGAAAGTATTGGGCAGCAGCAACCGCAGCAGCATGGGCAGCGTGGGTGCGAGGGGTGGTGACAGCCAAGACAGCAGCAGCAGCAGCAGAGTGATACAGGCAGGCGCGCGCACACTGTGACCGAGCACATCCTGGCGGGTCAGGTCGGCCTCGCGGAGTCAGTCACTACGCCAAGTTGGACCTACTCACAAGCAAACCTAGGAAGGCTGCTGCTGCCCGACCCGTGCGTGACAACACCTGCCAAACACCTGTGATTGTCGCCCCACGCCTCTTGCAGTGCTAAGGGGGGGGACCTCTCGGAAATATTGTGTTGTTATGAGAACAATTGTGCAAGAACTGCTTGTATTACCTTCCTCTTTAATACACATTCAATCCAGTAATCATGTGATAAGACTTTATTCAGACAAGTTTTATATATTTTTCTTATAGTTGGTATAACTGTCTGAAAGAAAAGTTTGTGAAATATTTGATGACGTTGAGTGCTTCCCTTAGAAATGAGTGATACAACTTATTTTTATGTAATGTATATCATTGAAGATAACGGACAAGAGTGAAGCCAAGTGGGAAAATAACTTCGTTCCAAAACCGAAGTGATTCGTTGCGTGTGATAAGGTCGCGTGTGCATTTGAGAGTGCAATGGCGTGTGGAGGTGATAGAGGTGATGCCTACTGTAGTGCACTCACTCTCGGCCTGGACGCATTACACTGGCCTTACCTGGAGTTGTCCTTCCCACCTGCCCTGCCCTACACACACACCTCTACTTCGACGGGAGGAAGGAAATCGGACTCCATTATTATTTATATCCGTTGTATGAGTTTATGAAGATTTTTCTATTACCCAAGATATTCGAAGTAATGAATTTTTCTGATACAGGTCAGACGGACACACACACACACACACACACACACACACACACACACACACACACACACACACACACACACACACACACACATACACACACACCCATGAACTTTTATCACATCATACAACATCAGGAACAACAACATTTATACAGAAAAAAAGGAAAAAAACAAACAAACGCAGCGACAAGCTATACAATGCAAACAACGAAACAAACAACTATTAACGTAAGCGAGAGAGAGAGAAAAAAAAAAAGTTCCAGTGAGACAAAGTAGAACAATAAAGTAGTGCAACATGCAATCTACTTTTATGATTGAAGAGGAATCACCTTGCAATCGTCGCCTCTTCGTTACGTGGCTCTTCTCGTCTTGTGCCTTTGCGTAGAGATGGAAATTAAGGCTTGACTGAGTATGTGATTAATTAGTGCAAGTTATGGGTGTCTGTGGTGGCGGGGAAGTAATGAAATGACGCCTCGGATGTATTCAGTGGTAAGGTAATAAATCAGAGAGAGAGAGAGAGAGAGAGAGAGAGAGAGAGAGAGAGAGAGAGAGAGAGAGAGAGAGACTTGAAAAACTTTATTAAGAATTTGCAATTTAAGTGAATGTTTGTGTTAAGTTTCTTTTATTTCAAGTCGACGAAATGCTTGTTTCCTAAGTATGAATATTTATGATTTACGCGACATACCTTCACCAAACACTGCTATTTCTGTGCTGCGACTTGGGAAGTGAGGGGAGAGGGAGGAGAGTGATAGAGGGTAGGGAAGGGGAGGGGTGGAAGGAGGAGGAAGTAGGGAAAATAGTTGTGTCGCTAGTCCATTGTCTTTCACTATCTAACTACTTTTTTCTCCTCTTCTTCCTCCTCCTCCTCCTCCTCCTCCTCCTCCTCCTCCTCCTCCTCCTCCTCCTCCTCCTCCTCTTCCTCCTCCTCCTCCTTTTCCAGGCACTCTTCGTTCCTGACATTCCTCCTTTCTTTTCCTACATTCCATGGGGCATTGTCTCCCTCTTTCTCCCTTATCTTCCTTCTCCAAGGTGATATTTCCTCCTCCGTGAACTCCACATGAGCATTCACTCCGTCAGACATTCCTCCCTCAAGCTCTTCTTCCTTCAGCCACTCCCTCCCCTCCTTTCCCCTCCCTTGCACTCCCTCCCACTCCCTTCCCCTCCCATGAGTGTTCAGCAGCAGGCTTGTGTGAGGCGCCCAGTCTACCATGTGACATTGCTTATTGCTTGCCAACGCAAAGTGCTATACGCCAATTACTATCCGCCAGAAACATTACTAGTCTCCCCGCCTCACCCCGTCCTCCCTCCCCTACAGACTATACATGCTCACTCCACCCTAACCTACCTCATTCTCCCTTCCTCCCCTGCCTCACTGCTCCTTTTTGTCTCTCCCCTCTCCCTGTTTATTTTTATTTACATTTTCTGTGATGGACTGAAACGTAGCGAAATCGGTCGCATTTAGGAGGACTTGAAAATCAATTTGAACCAATTACCTGTGGCGGCACAGAGTTATGCAAGCAAGCAACAGTTCAATTTGTTGAAGCCTAAAATTGTGAAGCTGCTTGGAAGGGGAGCGTCGCCTATGCTTATGTATCATGATCTATTGTGTTGGTTATGCGGATCAGGGATGAATGCTTATGAATATGATGTGCATCCGGATCAGAGGTGATTGTGATTATGCTCGGTTTGTGTGTGTGTGTGTGTGTGTGTGTGTGTGTGTGTGTGTGTGTGTGTGTGTGTGTGTGTGTGTTTGTGTTTGTGTGCGAGGGGTTCCAATATTTACTAAAAACAAACTAATTCATTCTGTTAAAGAGATGCCATCAAAGTGAGGCGATAGGTACAGGTTCGTGCACTGTCTGCTCATCTGGTCCTGTTGAGTGTATCCCTGACCATCACTTTCACGGCGACTTAAAGATGCTCACGAATACTAACGCTTCCTTGGGGGGCTGTGAGGATTTGTCTGCCGAAGATTGATCTGATTTGCGTCCTCTGTGTTTCTTGCTGTATCGCTGTCTATGTTGATTTCAATTGATGTATTATTTTCTAATCGCCGCAACAACTATCGCAGATTATCGTCTTATCTGAAGGTAGATAATGTGTTGCAGTGTGAAGGGTTGCACTTGTTGTTTGATTCGGAAGGAAATAAATACAACCACGCAGTCAGTCACCAAATTTAAAAGATGTATTGTCTGTCCACTGGAAAAGAAGAATAATACATTGCGTTACGTGAGCAGAAATGTGTTGCGGGATAAATTATACTTTAAACACATAATGCTGTAAAATTTTTAATGGCCTCGTTTTGAATCATTGTTTGCATTAGGTAAATCTCGCCTAAGCGCAAGACTTGGTTTCGGAAGCTGAGTAAAAGCCGGGAGCAAATTATTCTTGCTGATTGGCGATAATTTTTTTCCCATTAAACCGAGCACAGCAAACATTTATCTATGTGTGTGTGTGTGTGTGTGTGTGTGTGTGTGTGTGTGTGTGTGTGTGTGTGTGTGTGTGTGTGTGTTTGTGTGTACGCCCATTCCTTCATTCAACTCAATATTTAACGTTCCATGTGTGGTGACCTTGAATTCTTGAGATGGAAGGAGAGCGAGAACCAAGACTCCCAATTCTGTAAAAGCCTCTTACGTATTGACTTGGATACCTGCCCACTTAGGACCCTGTGGCACCCGGAGTAATGTGGTCAAGAAAAAAAAAGAATGTCGTTGTGTTAGTGTAGAGAATGTAGGGGAAGGTCGTTGTGTGTCTAAGAGAGGAGTGGAGTGTCTGGACGAGGATATATGGGAATGTATGGCTCAGTTTCTCTTCTCTGTTTATCTGAGCTACCTGTCTGTATGCTCGTATGTTTGTGTTTCTGTCTAGTGTTTAGTTTGTATGTTTGAGTCTGTGTGTGTCTGTCTGTCTGTCTATATCATGGAAAAAATGTGTGGCTTAAAAGTTTCGCATACAGTATTGTCGTTGTTGGTTAGTGTCAATGTCAGGCTGTCTGTCGTCCAGGGAAACACGTGACTTTGATAGAAAAAAAAATTGTGTATATGATGTGCCGTTTGTGTTTCAGGGTTGTCTGTCTGTTTGGACCTGATTCTTGGGTACTCCAGTTCAGTCAGTGTTTCAAGAAGCTTAGGAAACTTTGATCCATGCTGGGTAACTTTATCTCCGTCTTATATTATTGGATTGTGTTCAGTGCACCTCATCACCACGTAACTTGTAGACGGTGATCACACGCTTTTCTTCTTCGACTCTTACTTTTATGGCCACACACGGATCGACTCTCGTACAGGTTTTTCGCGACTGATGCAAAAATGATACTTATCAATAGAAATTACATGCATGTTATAAACTTTACTCTTTGTTATTATATTTCTTGTCTTAACGTTTGTTCCATTAATATCGTCTCCCAACAACATTCCTTCAAATTTATACAACACACGTGCATGACAAACTGGATTGATCTGCATTGATTTTCCATTATAAAATTGACACTTGGTGGATATTTAACTTCCCCCAGACGCACATTCAGTAAACTTCCCCATCAATACACAACACAGCGAGCCTCGTATATGAGTGATTTGTTTGATGGCGTCACGCTGGAAACAACTTGATAATCACGCAAGCAGATTAATCGCCTCGTAACGCTTCTGACTTCACACCTCGATGATATATGCATTCCCTTACTTGAACCATAAGTCAGTGTGTGTGTGTGTGTGTGTGTGTGTGTGTGTGTGTGTGTGTGTGTGTGTGTGTGTGTGTGTGTGTGTGTGTGTGTAGAGTGGCATAGACTCTGTGACCTTCGCTAGCAGTATGTTAGTCTGTTATAGATGTCAAGGTGTTTCGGTGACTTGTTGATTAATGCAGAGCGTGTCCTCGGGTTTCAGCTTTGGCTTTCTACATATGTGTGTGACTGTAGAAGGGATGGAACGGGACAGGACTGAACTGGTAGATGGAGTGGTAGGATGTGCAGTGTAACGGAATGGGAAGGGTTGGTTGGGTAGGCGTGGCGTGGTGTTCCTTAGTGTGGTGTGGTGTGTAGGTGTGGTGTGGGTGTAAAGGTGTATGCTAGGGCCAAGTGGATGCGTTTCGTAGATGCTGTGGTGCAAAAGAAGAACTATGAAAACTACGTAACTGGAATTGGAAAGAATACATGTTAGTGCATAGTGAGTGGGTCATTTAAGGATTCTATCAAAAGAACAATACTTCAATCACTTTTAGCTTTTGACTTGTATAAACTTTTTTTTCGCGCTGATTTGAAGTTTGCACAACATAGAGAGAGAGAGAGAGAGAGAGAGAGAGAGAGAGAGAGAGAGAGAGAGAGAGAGAGAGAGAGAGAGAGAGAGAGAGAGAGAGAGAGAGAGTCCTTCTACCTACTCTCTTATTTACCTCCTCAATGAAGCTTTCCTTGTCCTACCTTCCCTATTCCTTGTCCTATCTCCTCTGTCCCATGTTCAACCCTCTTAGTGAGACCAAAGGATCTGAATTTCTTGACTAGTTACACCTTCACTGGCTTATGTAGATCTTCCTTCAAGGTAGGTGGGGAGAGGAGCAAGGAAGGAAGGAAAGAAGGAAGGAAGGAAGGAAGGAAGGAAGGAAGGAAGGAAGGAAGGAAGGAAGAAAGGAAGGAAGAGAGAGTGGAGAGAGGATGGGAGGAAAGTGAATAATGGAATGTGAGGATAGGAAGAGAATAGAGTGGTGAGAAATGGCAGCAAGAGGAAGCTGGAGAGAGAAAAGAACGAGTAACAATAGTGTGGAAAGATATTTATGTATGTGGGTAAGCGTATTATTAGGGAAAACATGACCACCTCTTCTTCCTTTGTATGAGTCTTTCTTATTTGCCCGGGGATGAAGGGAGAAGGAAGGGCAGGGAAGGGAAGAAGGGATAAGGAAAGGGATAATGATAAGAAAGGATCAAAGATAAAGGATGGAAGGGGAAGGGCAATGTAGGGAAGTGAAATAATGCTTGAAGAAAAAGTGTGATGTGGTTGTGAGAACAGGGAAATAGACAGAGCGAGGAGGAAGGGATGACAAGGAAGGCGGGAGTTTTACGTAGTATAGGGGGAGGAATAGAGGGATGTAGCATAAACTTATCATCAGGTGACAGTGCTAGTAATTGTTGTCAGGTAGTCAGAAGGGGAGTAAGAGGATAAGGACTAAAGATGTCTCGATTTCAATGCGAGATTTGCTTCATACATATCGTCACGCGCTAATGTAATATTTTTAAAAATTTTTATGATGGTCGCTACATTTAAATTAAAAATCCTTAAGCAGTTAAGTAAAAGCATTCATTGTCCCGTTTTTTTTTGTCATACATAATGCAGGTAATTAACATTCCTCCCGTACAATAGAAGGGAAACATTCCTCATCAACAGCATCTGAAGCATTAGTTCCCTTGTTCCTAGTGGATGTAAATCGTGCACCATCCTGTGTTCTCCATCTAACCTGCTTCTCCAGTCTCCTACAAGATGAGGAGTACACGCTATACCACGGCCTCCACTCCCCTCTCCTCACACTGCCTAACCTTCACACCTGAGTTACTCCCTAGGCATCTTAGACACGCACGGACCTGACACCTCATTGCAGGGTTGAAGGCTGATCTCCTTGGAACGTGGTGTTAACTGGAATAGACGGATGGTAGACAGATGAGTGGAGTCAAGCTGGAAAGGGGAACACGTAACCTTTTTCCTGCAGTATATAGTTTTTCATCGTGAAGAACGAATGAATCTTTTTGCGTCATCTGATCTGTCTTTTATTTTTTCTTCGTGTAATTTGATGCTGAGTTGCTTGAATATATTAATTCCGTTGCGTTTAATTTGCACGTGAATGGATTATCTTAGTGGCGTTTACTTAATATCATTCATGTTTTGTGATTGTATATGATATTGAATTGCAACAAATCGTTCATTATTGTTGCTTTTAGTTTTGACTTTCTTTAGTTTGTATACTTGGCAATATTGGGTTTTGTCATTGCCTACGTATTATTTTCATGCTGTCACCTATACATACATACATACATACATACATATATACGTACGTAAATGGTATATATGTGTATGTTTGAGTCCAATTATTAACACCTAGTGAGTTACCGTCTTTCCCAGGGCGGCATCGTCTTTATCCCGCGTGGCCAAGGCGTTACAAAGTCGGCCTCTGAGGAAGGAAAGTTAGAGCAAAGAAGTTATTGAGCTGAACTGGGAAGCAGGAGGAGGGGGAGGAGGGGGAGGAGGAGGAGGAGGAGGAGGAGGAGGAGGAGGAGGAGGAGGAGGAGGAGGAGGGGGGGTGTGAGTGAGTGAGTGAGTGAGTGAGTGCCAGGCGACACCAACTAAGGCCTGGTGGTATAATATGTTGGAGAAGGTCGTGTGTGTATAGGTAGTGATGGAGGAAGGTAGGAAAGGAGGCGACGTAGTGAGAATATCCTCCTTACATCGTTGGAGATAATAAAGAAAATGTTAAGCTTCCATGAGCCATTACGATATTACGTCTATTAGCCTGTGTTCTGTATTTTATTGATGTGGAAGACTGCCAAGTAAAATGCACAAATACATCAACAGACGAGGTCCTTCAGTGCCTCCCTCATGAAAGCAGAATGTCAGGTGTTCCGTCTCAACATTGCTCCTGAAGAAGTAATGGAAAAACCGTCCTTGTTAGTCTCGTTTCGCCTCTCGGGGATACACTTCTCTCCTCCTCTTTGCTGTCCTTGGCTTCACTGAGTTTAGTTAAGTTTACTTTCTCAACTTTTTCTTTACTTTTGATGGAAACTCTTGTCACTTATGAACACAAAGGAGAAGCCTGTGTCACACTCTCTTTTGTGGAACTTGTGCGGCAAACTTACCTGATTTATAGCGCATAGAATATTCGTAATTGAGTTTGGTGGCTGCGAGGTGGCTTGTGGTGAAGTATTAACGCTAAGTGGCTGGCTCGCTGGCTGGCTGCTCGGCTCGATGGTGTCAGTATGCTGCTTAGTCAGGGAAGGGTTTGATTCTTAGTAATTCCGTGATAAGTTTAAAAGTAATGATTCACACACCACACACACACACACACCACACACACACACACACCACACACACCACACACACACACACACACACACACACACACAGCTAAATAGGTAGATAGATAGATACCATTAACAAAGATGGTAGATCATGGGACGGGTCTGAGGGGGAGGGGAGGAGAAGGGAGATAGCAAAGGAAGAGAATATGGTAAGTAGAGGATAGAAAGGACGGGGATAGTGTAGGAACGAGGCGAGGGGTCGTTTAAGGGTAATAGAACCATTGGGAGTGGAGGAGAAAAGTGCCACGCCTCCTTACGACTCCTTTCGCCAATCAAAGCCTTAGAAAGTACACGCACGGAAGGTGAGTGGTGGGGTAATGCAATTTTCTCAAGGCTATTACCAGAATGACGGGTTTTCATACTCGTAGCGGAGAGGCGGGTCCCTGGGGGCGTCAGAGAGTAAGTAGGAGGAGGTAGTGGTGGTGCAAGGGAGGGAGATGGAAATAGCATAGATAAAGGTATGGCGAGAACGTGAAAAGATTGAGGAGAATGAAGTGTGAAAATGTTATATGGATGTATAGTGAGAAAGGAAGGAAGACAGAGTGAGAGAGAAGAGAAACTGATGACTTTGTTTCCCAGTGTGGAGAGAGAGAGAGAGAGAGAGAGAGAGAGAGAGAGAGAGAGAGAGAGAGAGAGAGAGAGAGAGAGAGAGAGAGAGAGAGAGAGAGAGAGAGCATTACCCGGGCCTTACATAGTGTGTACCTGTGAGTTAGTAATGAGTGTTAATGAGGATGTGGCAGGTATGAGGGATTTATTGTAGCTACAAACTGCATGTTGGGCTTTCTGTATTTATGGATACTAATTCTCTCTCTCTCTCTCTCTCTCTCTCTCTCTCTCTCTCTCTCTCTCTCTCTCTCTCTCTCTCTCTCTCTCTCTCTCTCTCTCTCTCTCTCTCATAGGTGTTGTGAGACTTAGAGCTATTTCTCTTTATTAAGAGGATTAAACTAACGTTGGAATATTGCGTTACTTTACCGTCTTGCACATAAATATTCAATTAAAGCAGGTGTGTGTGTGTGTGTGTGGGTATGTGTGTGTGTGTGTGTGTGTGTGTGTGTGTGTATGTGCGTGTGTGTGTGTGTATGTGTGTGTTTGTGTCGCAAATAATTAAGGTAAGAGTGTTGGAAAATATAAGGAAAGATGGTGTGAAAAAAATGTCTATAGGGGTGTAAGGAAAGTGTGATGATATTGTTAAGAGAAAGTGTGAAGGGGTGAGAGTATAAGCGTGACGCATAGCTAGCTTATTCTGTAGCTTCATATCTTTCCTCATATCCTTTAAAGCAGAAGCCAGTGGAAAAAAAAATCTGAATCTAAGGCTGAAACTCTAGCAACTTGGCAATCCGAGTATAAGGCAGGAATCGGCATATTAAAGAAGCAAGAAAAATTCAAGGTAAAATAAGGTTTGTAGGCTTCTTTTCATGTGGAACTTATTTCATGCGTAAAGGAGTCGTAAATCTGGAATGTTATTTGCCATCTGAATTGTGACTCAGGCATCAGAGTTGAGAATATTTCCCTTGAAAGTCAGGATGTGAAGTCTAGGGTCTGTAAACAAGACACTGCGGTGCTCCGTCTGGCGCAAAGTTAGTTGGTGAGAGACGGAGAGCAAGATGGAGATGGGAAGGCAGACTTATTTTGTTGGAGAGAGAGAGAGAGAGAGAGAGAGAGAGAGAGAGAGAGAGAGAGAGAGAGAGAGAGAGAGAGAGAGAGAGAGAGAGAGAGAGAGAGAGAGAGAGAAAGAGAAGAAAAAAAAATTGTCATAACTACCACGGATAGTTTCATAAATGTCTCTTCAGTGCCTGTTTTAGCGTCTGTTAACGGAGCTCGATGATGCCACAGCTAAGCCAGGATTAGGAGTTTCTGTTAGCCCAAGGACGAGATAACCCAAGGAAGGAGATAGAGGCAAAGTGTGGAAAGTTCATAAAAAAAACTCCAACTGCTACTCCAGAAGGTTTAAAGAAATGAATTAGTACTTTTCCCCATTAAAAAAAATTTCAGTAATTTTTTTTATTCACGACGTACATGCTCTAGTAACTTGGCAGCGGCTGAAAATTAGTGCAGGTCAGTTCAGCTCACCTGCGTTAATGAGTTCCCTTGCAGCAGGAACGCCAGAGTTCACTCACAGCTCGTTCACAGCCCACGTGCAACGTTCTCTGGCCTTAATCAGAGGAAATAGTTTAGGGGAAAACCTTACGGTGCCTAAATATTTTCCTAAGGTCTCTCTCTTTTCTTTTCTTCTCATCCTCCGTTTCTCCTTCCACCTGCTGTGCTTTCTCATCCATTTCCTTCTGGTTGTCTTTTTCTTTTCTTCATATTTTTTTTGTTTTTCTTCTCGTGTTTCTCAGTGCGAGAGTCAGGTGGGAGGAAGCCTTGTTCAGTCTCGTCTTTTCCCTCTACATATGCTTTACTGCTTCACTGCAGCAAATACTCTCCATACAGATCCATAAGCCTACTCTGTATGTATTTCTGTGTGTTCTTGTTCATTCCTCCCCCTCCTCCTTGTCCTCGTCCTCGTCCTTCATCGCCCTTGAGATGGTCCCTCGAGCGAGAGACTCCGTTCATATTAAATCGTATTCATGCTGTTGACTATAGGCAACCTTTTTTTCGGTGATTGTAACTTCTAATATTTCCTCGGTAGGGAGTTTTGTTTATTTTCGTATATTCCTCCTCCTTCTCCTCCTCGTTGTTGTCCTCTTCCTCAGTTTTCTCCTCTTTCTCTTCCCCAATTGCCTTGTTCTCCTCTTTCTTTCCTTAGCTCCATCATCCTTCTCTTGTTTCCTCTTTGTCGTCGTTCTTACCCTCTGCTCTTCATCCTCCTCCTCTTCTACCTCCTCCTCTTCCCTAGTCATATAGTTTGTAGTCTTTACTCTTCCACTTTGTGTTTGAACTTCTATTGTTGTCATTCAACTTCTCGGTTCATTAATAAGTAAGATAGTGTCGCTTATTTACTGTAGAAAAAAAAGTCACCGTAAAGTCTTCATTGGGTTCTTAAGAAAGTTTAAAAACGAAAAAATCCCATTTACCTGATTACTAAATTCACATGACGCTTAAAATCTTTCCCAACGTTTATTTTCCTCTTCTCTCATGCCTCGTTAAGTTTCTCGACATTTACCAAGACCACTATTTCCTTTATTCTTGCTCTGGAAAATATATTCTCTCATGCTATAATATGAAGGACGCCAGGTATTTAATGCAGTGCACCGGAGTTGTCGAGTTGTCTTTATCTTGTATTTCGTAATGCTTTCCTTGTGTTTCGCGGCCTTTTTGACTCTTTCCTTAGGCAGTGGAAAGGAAGAGGGAGAGGAAGGATGCGAGGATTGGTATGGAATAATGGGAGAGATAGAAAGCAAGAGAGAGAAAAGAAAGAGAAAGGGAAGGAGAGCGAGCGAGAGAGAGAGAGAGAGAGAGAGAGAGAGAGAGAGAGAGAGAGAGAGAGAGAGAGAGAGAGAGAGAGAGAGAGAGAGAGAGAGAGAGATAGAGATAGAGAGTCTTTCAAATATTTCAGACTCTTGGAAGGAGGAGGAAAGGAGAGGAGAGATATTTGACTTGTCAGAGATAGAGAGGGGGTTGGAGAGGGCAAGATTGTAGACGGCAAAGGAGTCAGTCTGGTAGGAGAGAGGAAGGGGAAGAGGAAAATTCATTCAGCATTACACGGTGAAGGGGGTGGTGGAGGGGGAGGCGAACACAAATAGCAGGGTAGAGGAAAGGAGAGGGAAGAGGGAGGTGCAGTCAGTGTGGTAGAGGAGGGAAAGGATGAAAGATGAGAAGGGATTGGGTCAGCGGAGTTGTATATAGCTACACTTTGCCGTAAGAATAGTGTGTGGACAGTGACTTAACTCATTCAATAGTTACATGTCTTTTATACACCTTGCTGGATCAGAGTTTATGAATTGTATAGTTTATGTTTCCCGTCACGTTGCTCTTTTCAAACTGTATTGTAGATGGAAATGTTGCTTTTCTTTTATTGATTTAACTTGTGATTGCAGTTGTTATGTTCTGTTGAGTGACCTGTGAGGCTGACGTGCTTGGTGACGTGTTTGTGGTAGAGCCTCCAGACAGTCGCACTTGTGGCTCTATATTTATTTCTTCAGTTTTCATGTTTTCATTTATTCACAACGTTTGTAAGCTGTAATCTGTTTTCTTGCGCTTTAATATTTAAGTCTTAGATTTCATTTCTAAGAATTTCCAGGGAGTATGAATTATATATTTTCTCACGCAATTAGATTTAAAGGATATAAATTTTCTTGTTTGAGATTCCTTTTTTTCATAATTGTTAATGGTCTTGTTTCGCTGGAAGGAGTTGAGTCTTCAATCAGTGTCATGACAAGATCCGGTTTTATCTTCTCATTCCCCAGCATCTCAACATCCCAATTTGGTTGGTTGTGGCGCCAGAAACATGCCGTTACATTTGTCTTCTGCTGCTGAGGGGGAATTCATCAGGAAATTCTCATTCAGGAAAACATGTAGCTACTCGTGTTTTGAGATCGTAATAATCTACACACTCCTCCCTTCCTTGCGGCCGTCATGTATAGTCAAAGAGAACATGATCGTGCAGTCCTCAAAGCGACAAAGGCGGTTATTTCCTGTATTATTATGTCAGTCTTTCAAGGTCACGGCTGAATGCCTATTGATGACCGACCGGAACAACTGGAATACCCTAACGAAGGAGCGGTAGTTTAGCATCGGCAGAGTGGTACGAACCAGAGTCGTCGTGAGCCACCACTGTGTGCTGGGAAGCCAGTCTAACCTTAGTCGCCATCCTGGTTACATTACTTCCTGTATTCTGTAACTTGTACCTGTAATAAGTAAAATGCACGAAGGTATTTCTCTCTGGTATTTCTCTAGAGATAATCCACTCTTCTTCCTTGTTTCCCTGGAGGACACACTATAAACAACACTCCCCCCTTGCATCACACGAGCGGCATTCTTCTATTCAATTTATTGGCAAGCATCCCAAACCTACTGTGTCTTCCCTCTCCCTCCCGCCTCCATCCCAGGACTCTCAGCCTCGTGCCCATGGTGAAAATGTATAGTTTATGCGCCCATGTCTGGCTCCAGATGTGTTCGTAACTCTGGGGGAATGTTGTAATTTAAGGAGATTAACGAGATCGAACGTATGACAAAGAAAATATTAAAGAGAGAGAGAGAGAGAGAGAGAGAGAGAGAGAGAGAGAGAGAGAGAGAGAGAGAGAGAGAGAGAGAGAGAGAGAGAGAGAGAGAGAGAGAGAGAGAGAGAGAGAGAGCTGGCATGTAATCGTACTTAATCATGCATTTATTTATCTGTATATATTAATCTTCATATAATCTATTAATTCGTGGCCATCTATCTAGACTACCTGAGCGGGATAATATAGTGTCCTTTCTTTCCTACAAGGTGGAATACAAGACTACATCTAGTAAATGATAATAGTATAGTATAGTATAGTATTGTATTGCGTTGTAGTGCAAGTCTCGGCCGAGTGAAGCGAGGATTCTTCTGGCGCTGAAACGAGTCTTTCCAGCCGAAACGGGGCCGTAAAGGTGGATACATTGAGCGTGAAAACGAGGAAGCAGAAGGCCAGTTAAAGAAAGGAAGCACTTTGTTATAGCATCAAGCGGTGGTTTAGGGTTTATAGTGGTTTATGGTGCACTGAATTGTTTTATTGTGGTTTATTGTGCACTAAATTGTATCCTTACGCTGGATCACTGAGCTAAGGTTGTGTGGGCGGCTTAGCGTAGCGGCGGGGTGGATATCCAGCGGGAAAATACGAGGAAACGGGAGGATAATCTTGCTCAAGTAATGTAGCATAAGAGATCTATGTAGAAAATGGGGTTAATGGAGCAATGGGGGACATAAATGGTTCAAGGGTTGGTGTACCATGCATGATAAGAACTGTCATTGATCTACTAATAATCACACACACACACACACACACACACACACACACACACACACACACACACACACACACACACACACACACACACCATCACCATCACCATCATTCAATTCCTTTAAAACATATGAACTACGAAAGTTATATTAATTCAATCATGATGTAGAATGTCTGCTTTAGACAGGTATAACGGTAAATATGTTTATCGGGATGAGTGAATGAGTTAATTGTAATATAATCTAAGAGTGAGTGTGAGCAGCGTGTTTCACTTTTCCACAGCATCATCGGTAAAATAAATGTTTGGTGCCATTGCAATTGTAACTCAATATACGTTAACTTGATCCATTGATTTTTCTTGGCAAAGCTGATTATCATTGTTTTGTGGGTGTGTGGGTGTGGGTGTGGGTGGGAGGGGTGGCGAGAGAGAGAGAGAGAGAGAGAGAGAGAGAGAGAGAGAGAGAGAGAGAGAGAGAGAGAGAGAGAGAGAGAGAGAGAGAGAGAGCGAGCGAGCGAGCTGTATTTCACCACTTTATCTGGCATTGTAAGTTTGCATAATTTTCAACAGTAACATTAAAGTCTAATTTGAACTAACTATTAACTACAATAAACAGCTCACTCAACTCTCATACAACTGATAAAACGAAATAAAAAAAAAAACCCACGCATAAAAAAAGATAAATTTAAGATGTTGAAAATGAAAAGTAAGACCAAAATCCAGAGTAAACTTTTAAAAATTTTTCAATATTCTATCTGAAGGAGGAGATGTAAAGGAAAACCACGTTATATAAGTGTGTATTCCTTCAGCCTTGGTTAAATAAAGAGGTACGTACAGTTGCTATTAACACATGGAGGAGTAAACACGTCACGTTGCCATGTCTCGCGGGTGTTCAGGTATAAGACGACATATCACCTTCACTCACTTTGTACACTTTTATTTAAATTTTATCTAGATCACAGCAACGTCTATCTCTGGGTGTCTATCTTTGTATTGTTCTTATTTATATCTATTTTGTATGTGTATCGAGTGTGTGTATGTACGTATGTTTGTGTCTACTCTCTCTCTCTCTCTCTCTCTCTCTCTCTCTCTCTCTCTCTCTCTCTCTCTCTCTCTCTCTCTCTCTCTCTCTAATGTGCAGTGGTGGTGGGAGGTGAAGTGGTTAGAACGTGGGGCTATCGAAGGGAAGATTGCTTCTCCATTTTTCTCCCCTCCCTTCTATACTGCTCTTTTATCATCATTACTCCTGCTCCCTTTCTTTCTATCCTTTCCCTATGCTCTGTTTCTCTTCCTCCCCTTCCTCTCACTGGTAGCTTTCATCTTTTACGCTTTCTCTTCTCTCTCCCTCTCACCGCTCTTTCCACATCCTTTCTCAGTCTAGTTTTTCCCTCCTCCTCCTCCTCCTCCTCCTCCTCTTCCTCTTCCTCTTCCTCTTCCTCTTCCTCCGCCTTCTGATGCTGCTTTTACTCATTCTCTCTTTTATTTTTCCTTCCTTCCTTCCTTCCTTCCTTCCTTCCCTCCCTCCCTCCCTCCTTCCGCTACTCCTTTGGCTTTTTATGCACTATTTCTCTTTGCTCTCACACCCTCTACACCTTCCTCCTCCTCCTCCTCCTCCTTCTCCTCCTCCTCCTCCTCCTCCTCCTCCTCCTCCTCCTCCTCCTCCTCCTCCTCCTCCTCCTCCTCCTTCTTCAGCAACACCTACCCTGTCTTCCTGCATTCCTCCCATCCCCCTTTCCCTCCCCAAAAGCGGTGTTAATTAAGGGGGAAACTGTTTTGCTGCGTGTGAGGATTTGTGATTAAGCCACTGTGTATCTCTCTCTCTCTCTCTCTTTCTCTCTCTCTCTCTCTCTCTCTCTCTCTCTCTCTCTCTCTCTCTCTCTCTCTCTCTCTCTCTCTCTCTCTCTCTCATGCTTCAGTAATTATTGCTCCACTTTTGTTTTATTTCCATTTCCTGGTTTCTTCTGCTTCTTCGATCTCCTATTCCTCCTTCTCCTCCTCCTCCTCCTCCTCCTCCTCCTCCTCCTCCTCCTCCTCCTCCTCCTCCTCCTCCTCGTTCTCCAGTTTTACTTCCTTATCTACTATTTATTTTTGTAGTATTGCTTTATCATCATCTACGCTTATCCCCATTTTTAGATTTACATTATTTTTCCTTTCCTTCCCTATCTCCTTTTTTCCCGTCCACCTTCATTATCTAACATTCCTTTCTCTTTCCCCTTATTCTCCTATTCCCTCCCCCTCTCCCCTTCCATCACTTACCCTAATTTGCTTCTCCACCCCGTTATTCCTTCTTCTATCTCCTCCCACACACTACCTTCGTTTCCCGGACCCACATATCTTATCTCCTTTCTCCACCTTTCTAGGCCTATAGTACCTCCTGGCCTATTTTTTTTTTTTAGCTCTAATACTCCTTGTGCTTCCTTATGTCCTTCCTCACTTTAACCTTTCCTCGTCTCTCACACACTCTTTCTATCTATTTATCTATCTATGTATTTATTTATCTATCTGTTTATCTATCTTGAGGGATGACAAAGGAAGGTTCTTATGTCCTCTTTCCTTCCTTCTTTCACCCCGTTGAAAAGGCACCCAAACGATCATTATGTTATTATGAACAAAGGTATAGTGTGTTTGCCTTGCCACTTAAGTCATCTGGCAGGTAATGGGGCGACGACGACGTGTGTGTGTGTGTGTGTGTGTGTGTGTGTGTGTGTGTGTGTGTGTGTGTGTGTGTGTGTGTGTGTGTGTAGTGAAATTATTATGTAATTGTAATGGAAGAGGAAATTACACGGATTAGCTCTGTTTGATGCTATTGATTAGTGGGAGTACATTGTGTTTATTCCTCTCATTCTCTCCTTTTTTTTATTATATATATTTTTTCGTTACTGTTTTCATTATTGCTACTTTCCCATAGCTTGAACCCGCTATATTTATTTACTCTCTAAGATATCGACACAACAGCAGTAGAAGAGACTCGTCAAAACACACTCTAAATAAAAAAATATATCGTATTATTGAAACTTTTATATTATATTTTTTTTTTCATGCGTAACCTAACTAACCGACGTAGAATACTGAGTACGATGTAAAATTAGAAACACTGTCATTTGTCAACTTGTAAATGAATATATGCTGTGACTTCATAAACTGTCAAATCATATCGTATGCATGATGTGGATGTGTATGCAGTCAGTATTCTGAGTATGACTATTACAGTAATTGGAATGTGATATGTTTGAAGTATGAATGAGTTTGATACAATGAAGACGAAATACCGTAACCTAACCTAATCTAACCTAACCTAACCTAACCTAACCTAACATAACATAACATAACATAACCTAACCTAACCTAATCTAACCTAACCTAACCTAATATAACCTAACCTAATCTAATCTAACCTAATCTAACCTAACCTAACCTAAAATAATCTAATTTAATCTAACCTAACCTAACCTAACATAATCTTACTTAACCTAACCTAACATAATCTAATTCAATTTAATCTAACCTAACCTAACCTAATTAACTATGTGATGGAGTAAGTCTTGGTGTTTGTTTGAGAGTTAGTTAGTTACCTTGCTGCCTGGAGAGTGTATCTGCAGGTGAGCGTTGAGGGAGCACCTGGGAACCGGCCAATTTAACCACCTTTACCATCACGTAATTAATCCATTTTACTTGAGATGCTGGCTAAATTACCTGCTGCATACACGTGCTTTCTGGAGGAGGAGAAGTAGGAGGTGTGTGTGTGTGTGTGTGTGTGTGTGTGTGTGTGTGTGTGTGTGTGTGTGTGTGTGTGTGTGTGTGTGTGTGTCTGTGTCTGTGTGATAAGTGTTTGGAATGCACAGCTAGTTGAATGGCAAACAAAAGTGAAAACCTAACACTCGTGGTCTCTTGAAAATATGAATTGAAATGAGATAGAGATAGATAGTTAGATAGATAGATAGATAGATAGATTGAAATTGATTTATTTTTCTT
>JAPQNM010000005.1:22656501-22676501 GCA_029783475.1 Metacarcinus magister | reverse complement strand
GGGATATTTTTACGTGCCCTGATTGGAGGTGTGAAGCAGGGAATGAGGGTGTTAGTGCACGACGAAAATAAGGAAGGATTGGGAGGTGGAATAGCAGGCGGGAGAGGAATAGAGAGGCAGGAATGGAGTTGGTGGAATAGGAAAGCGTAAAGGAGGAGGAGGAGAAAGAGGAAGTGAGGCTGGTAGAAGATGATGCTATGGAGTATCCTACACGCAGGTACTAAAGGTAACATAATGGAGGCGCCTCAGGTGATACTGGCCAGGTAAAGCGTCCCTCTATATTACTGTCCTGTTTATGCTGGAACGGTGATGACTTGTACTGCGTTATGGTGGTGAGTGGTGAGTGGCATTATGAGGGGAAGCCAGGGTGGTGAATTAGAAGTGATGACAGTATAGTGTAGTGTAGTGTAGTGGTGATGGTGGTGGTGGTGTTCCAAGGAGGAGGATTTCAGTGTGAGGGCGTAATTGGTTTGATTGTTCCAGCACACACATGCCGCCTTGTGTACGTACGTGTGTGTACGTGTTAAAGGACGATGCGGGAGTGTGACTGTGTACGATTAAGGATATGAAAAGGAGGAAGAGATGATATAGTAGGTTTATTATGTGAGAGAAAGAGAGTGGAGGAGGAGGAGGAGGAGGAGGAGGAGGAGGAGGAAGAGGAAGAGGAAGAGGAAGAGGAAGTAGAAGAAGAAGAAGAAGAGAAGGAGGAGAAGTAGTAAACTTAAGCGGAAAGACCCTCTGTGTAGGCCACCATGCAAATCTGGAGGCGCCTTGGGACCTTCGGACACGCTGGGCAAACTTTCCACGCGCGTCGGTGTGAAGGTCGCACTGGGAGCCTTCCTAATGAAGTGTTATTTTGGGTCTAAACGAGTGAGTGTGTGTGTGTGTGTGTGTGTGTGTGTGTATGTGTGTGTGTGTGTGTGTGTGTGTGTGTGTGTGTGTGTGTGTGTGTGTGTGTATTCTTCCCTTGTTTTATTCCAGCCGTTTGAATGCTCATTTTGGGGAGGAGGATTGCCTGATTGTCATGGAGAAGGAAAATCTTGTGAGAGAGAGAGAGAGAGAGAGAGAGAGAGAGAGAGAGAGAGAGAGAGAGAGAGAGAGAGAGAGAGAGAGAGAGAGAGAGAGAGGTTTGGAGGTGAGCCGCTGCAGGAGGGGGGAAAAGGGGGGTTGTTCCGTCCTGCGACACGCATTAGCTTTCTCAAGTCAGGAGTCTCGAATTGTGAGAACCAATTTTGTCCCAATGAGAGAGAGAGAGAGAGAGAGAGAGAGAGAGAGAGAGAGAGAGAGAGAGAGAGAGAGAGAGAGAGAGAGAGAGAGAGAGACTACAACACAATTTAGGAAGCTAATAATGAAAAAGAAGGAGAGTGAGAAAGGGAAATTCGTCACCCATTAATGATTGGCTCATCTCGAGTTCATACAGACCAATGGAAACTTAGTAAGCGGATTAGTGTGTGTGTGTGTGTGTGTGTGTGTGTGTGTGTGTGTGTGTGTGTGTGTGTGTGTGTGTGTGTGTGTGTTTACTCGATGAATTGCAATCAACACACAATTGCCGTATAATGCTTCTGAAAAAAAAATAATGAACAATACGTGCTTTTAAATTCAGCCAGTGTATTCCCCCAATAGCCAAATTTCAATATTTTCTTTCCCTCTTTGTAATCTCTGGCGTGATAATATATACGGATCAGTAGCCTACAGTAATTTAGTTTCTATTGTAATCTACACTATTTATTGCACTCTATAAAATTATATAAACATTATCCAACTGATATATACCAAAACTTTATAGTATGTAATTTCTGAATGTCTATTTGGTGCGTCACTCACTCGTTTCCCCTCCAAGTGGCTGCCGTGTTTGTCCAACGGCACCACACGACCTAAAATTACTGTACTTGACCTGACCCTCCCTTGGACCCCCCTATAAAAGTCGGTCACTTCTCCCAAGACGCGCATTTTCAGGCCTCATAAGCACATTTGGCCGCCCCGGAGACCTCCAAATCCGGCGTACGTGTGCAGGTTTCTAAAAGTTTCGCTGTATAGTTCGTGGTTTACAGCTGAAGTGTTTGGGGGAAATCGGGAAGTTTGAAGTTGTTTGAGTGAGGCAGCTCCGGTCCTTTATTATTAGAGAACTTGAGGCTTTTAACATTGGGGTGGAGGTACTACATTACATTGAGTGACCAATAATGTAATAAAGACAAGACAATTGAGCCGTCAGGTATGAATAATTAATAGCAACATGAAACATCTCACTGATATGACTGAGAGACAGATATTCTAACCCTCCCAGCAACGCTAAGAACATTAACATTGCATCTTCATCTCATTCATACGAGAGCGCGGTGAGAAGACAGTGACGGACGCTCTCACTTTAAACCTTCATCAAATGGATATATGGTCTCAGGGATTCTCACCTTATTTTCCAGTACCTTTACCACCACCTTATTTCCTGCGCTTTTCCGTCATGTTTTTTATAGTTTAATAAATACTTAACCATTTTCACATCTCCCGCCACACTCAGGCATTCTTCTCTGTATTCTTTCCTTTACTTTCTCCTCAGCATTTCTTCATCTTTTATCCCTCGCTTCATTCTTTCATCCCTTTCTTTTCCTTTTTCTCCTCCTCTTCCTCTCTCTTCTGTTCGCCTTCCTCACTGCATGCATAATGTAGGAATCAGGCGTCTGCAGGTTTGAGCTTTGACTCCTTTTCCAACTATTTCTTGCTTTTCTCTTTCTCCCAATACAGCTCATCCGTTGCCACCTCATACTCTCACATTACACACAGTCTGACATAAACATTCTCTTTATATCAAACAAAAAAGAGATTCATAAACACAAAATAAGTTTATAATTTCGTTGCAGTTCAATGCTTTTTATTTAAGTATTTTTGGTCTTCAGGTGTCAATGCATTTCAATATGGATTCCGTTGTTGTTGTTCACTGTTATAGATGTTCATTTATAGGTGGGTAATTAATATATACAAAGTAAGGCAGAAACTTCGTGGTGGTAAGGAATTAAATTACCCATATAATTATAATTTGCAGATCTCATGTTGAAGATTTTTTCACTGAGTCTGTCCTGCTTGACATAAAGAAGTGGTGCTAGAGATCAGTCAACTTGGTCATGCTTTATATTAATGTTTTTTTATATCTATGGTATGGCGCGCCTCGATTGGACTGTAACTGGTGATGGACGTAGAGAGTATGAGTTGTAGAATTCAAGTGATTTCTCGAACTAGGTATCCACTCATAAGCTAGTGACTATAAATGTTTCAATTTTGTTTCACAGACATCATCCTCAAAAAGCTAGAGGAGATATTACAGAACGCTTGACTGAAATCTGTTGTTTCTGGCTGTGGTTGTGATAGTCTGTTGATTTTCAGCGTCGGAAACACTTAATCCTTATACTTCCTTCCTTTGAACTCGTGTGATCTATGGGTAAGGCTGTGACCTTTCACACACCACACATCATTCTCTTGCTCAAGGACAGTAATTGCTCGAAATTATCAGTGAAACCTCAACCTTCCAAGATTTTGGAACGTTTCAACTGTGTGTGTATGTGTGTGTGTGTGTGTGTGTGTGTGAGTGTGAGTGTGTGTGAGTGTGAGTGTGTGTGAGTGAGTGTGTGTGAGTGTGTGTGAGTGTGTTTGTTGAAAAGAGCGAGGATGGAACGTTCGCCCCAAGTAGAAGATCGAAAAAATGTCCGGCCTCGTCTTTGTTATGCCTGCCTTGAGGGGACAGCGTATCCTTAGGAGTGCTGTACTGTACTTGGCAAGCGGCGTCATCAGAAGAAGAGAACATCCTGCGGCTGGTCATAGTGCTGGAAAAGTATCGCGTCCCTGTAGGAGGGGCGAAAGAAAAGTGCTTGAAGCCACACCCATTCTTCAGCTCACTTTCCCCTACTCATTCCACACTCAGCTCACCGTCGCAGTGTGCTACAGTTTGAGGGCAGGAAGGTAACCCCGTAGGAAGTGGCCGTCGTCATGGCAACGCTCACTGTCGAGGTGTAAGGGAGGGGGAGGCAGGGTGATTTTATTTTTTTTCCACGTTGGTCTCGCATTCTCGGATCCTGGCGTTTATCTTGTTGGATCTCATTCATCTTCTATGTAGCCTTACTTTGTTATTTTCTTTCTCACGTATGTTTTATTTTTGCATCAAAACTCATGCACGTATAGTTTTTTTTATACATTTTTTATCATTGCAATCTTCTAACTAGATAACAACTGTATTTCTGTCACTCACTCATTCCAAATGCCTCCCTGTCAGCTTTCCTCTCATGATTCATACAGCACGTTGCAGCTATAAATAACTATATCTGTGCCCCTTTAAAGTCCAAAGTCCTCCATCTTCCCCGTATTATATAGAAAACGAGCCTCGGGAGATCTTAAGTGCGTTCCTGTGTCCCGCATTGGCTCCGAGGGTGTCCTTGGGGCCTAATTAAGTTCGAGAGGGTCATGAGGGTCCTTCAGCAGCGGCGGGGCAGAGGCGGAGGCAGTCCCATAGAGCTGGTGGGAGAGGACAGTTGAGTGGCCATGGAGGGATACTTTAAGGGGGGGGGTGACCTGCGGCATGTTGGAGGAACTAAGGTGGAACAATTGTGGCGTGCGTCTGTACACACACACACACACACACACACACACACACACACACACACACACACACACACACACACACACACACGCACGCACGCACATACACACACACACACACACACACACACACACACACACGCACGCACGCACACACACACACACACACACACACACACACACACACACGCACACGCAGACACACTTTTCTTTTGTCCCATCAAGAGAGAGAGAGAGAGAGAGAGAGAGAGAGAGAGAGAGAGAGAGAGAGAGAGAGAGAGAGAGAGAGAGAGAGAGAGAGAGAGAGAGTCACATACAGTCTCAAATACAAATACATATATAACTTTAATATTGTAAGTAATTCGGCTCACTCACTGAGGGAATACTAGGAAGCCAGGCATCATTATTTTATTTTTTTCATACATTCGTGAATCTTTACCTGCTTTTCAAATTTTTCTGGTTTTCATATAAATACTATCAATTCAACGGTGGGAGAGTAAAGGAAGAGGATATATCAACCATTAATTTAAGGATCATCACAATACATACACTACACAATAGGCGCAACAATACTCTTAACTACAGTATTCCTGCTCCATATAGTGCTGAATGTTTACCAAGTGTGACTGTGAGTGAAAGTTTAAATTACAACAAATAAAAAGTGTATATAAGCCTCACAAACATGCATGAAGTTATTTTTTTCATTGTAATGCTCGAAGCTCGACTAATTGTTATTTCGGAAGCTTATCATATTAAAGGATTAACTTTGGAAGGAGCATTAAGCACTTATGTCGGACTGTAAACATGCAGCTCCGGTGACAAGCAGGTGGAAGAAGTCACAGCCAGGTATACACACACACACACACACACACACACACACACACACACACACACACACACACACACACACACATAAATATGAACACAAAGAGAGTAAGAGCAAGTACGTATCATAACATATTCACAAAGACAAAATAGAGACAAGGAGTAGGCAGACTCTGGGGTACAAGTACAATGTAGATAACGTACTATCTACTACTACTACTACTACTACTACTACTACTACTGCTACTACTGCTACTACTACTACATTTTTCTTGAGTCTGCTGGGGAAATAAAGTGGAAGAGACAGTGGGTATCTAGGGAGGCTGACCATGGATGAGACGAGGGGAGAGCCGAGGTGGAAGGTAGTAGAGAACACGCAGGGTCAGACAACGTTTGCTTTGGTACTGTATACGCCGGTGGGTTTGTGTGTGTCGGGGGGTGAACGAAGGTATACATGCATGTGTAGGTAACCGTTCGTGTATGTATGTATTTTTTTGTGTTTGTATGTTTTCCCATCCTATGTGCTGCTACTATCTCCTCCTCCTCCTCCTCCTCCTCCTCCTCCTCCTCCTCCTCCTCCTCCTCCTCCTCCTCCTCCTCCTCCTCGTCCTCCTTCCTCTTCATCTATCTACTTCATAACGCGCCTCCCCTACCATCTATCCAATCCAATAATTGCCTTTTACTTGTTCATCTATAAAAAAAAATCTGCTGAGTAATTTTTTTCTTTCTAATATGGGATTCCTAATTTTGTCTTTTATATTACAAAAAAAAAAAAAATCAACCCTGAAACGGAAGCCAAGTAAAGTTGTGGTGAATTTCTCTCTAAATATAAAATTGGCATAATTGAATTTTTCTATTAATGGAATCCAAGTATTGTAAGGATTGAACAATTATAGGAAATATGATATATGTTCTGTGGATATTTTTTTACCACACGGAAAGTTAATATTCGTCTAGCACTTCAACCATCACAACTACCACCACTTCCACTACTACTACTACTACTACTACTACTACTATTACTATTACTATTACTCTTATTATTATTATTATTATTATTATTATTAATATTTTTATTATTATCATTACTACTACTACTACTACTACTACTACTACTACTACTACTACTACTACTACTACTACTACTACTACTACTACTACTACAACAACAACAACAACAACTACTACTACAACTACTTCTACTACTACTACTACTACTACTACTACTACTACTACTACTACTGCACTAACTTTGCTTTAATATTGAAAATGTTGTTGTTGTGCTGTAATATGTTTTTCATTATAAGAACATTGCTTTCCCTGAATCATATGTTAAATGTTTCAATTACGAACAAAAAAAAATATAATCGTTATTACATATAATATAACGTGTTACCATTAATCTGTATAATTCATCATTCCTTGTGGTCCAGTCTTTGTGGTGTGAGGCAGGGGAAGGCAATCTGATTCTTACGTAACTGTGATTTAAGGCCGCATGTAACTTAGAGGTAATATATGGGGAGATTTTGGGAGCGGGATAGAGGAAGATTAGGAGGTGGGGGGGAGACAGAGGGGAACGAGAGGCAAGAAGGGAAGGAAAGGGAGCAGGAGATGCGAGAGCCATAACACACACACACACTCTCACTGGCAGATTTATGTGACTACTTTATTATATGACAAAGATATAAACAGTGATTGTGTGTGTGTGTGTGTGTGTGTGTGTGTGTGTGTGTGTGTGTGTGTGTAGGTGCGTGCGTGCGTGCGAGAGACAGAGAGAGAGAGAGAGAGAGAGAGAGAGAGAGAGAGAGAGAGAGAGAGAGAGAGAGAGAGAGAGAGAGAGAGAGAGACGAGAGAGACGAGAGTAAAAAGTTTTCTCGGTGATCACTCAAAAGAGAATGAAGGTGGTTTCGAGGAAATTCTTGTTTTTGTTGAGTCCTTCCACAAACACTACTGACTATTTATTCTTTTTTTTTTCTATTTAAGGAGGACGTACTGAATTGAAACCATACTTATAGATGTGCAAAGAATGGTTTATGTATCTACTTGTACTTATTTGTGTTCATTTAGTACGCTAGATAATTAGTTGACTCGGCAATTCGTTTAATTCATATGACTGATTTTTTTCTTTCTTTTTCTTTCTTTTTTCTTTTTTCTTTGTTTGATTGGTTGTTTGCTTGGCATGTTTTGTGTATGAGAATATGCGTAGGTCTGCTTGCGCGCGCACACACACACACACACACACACACACACACACACACACACACACACACACACACACACACACACACACACACACACACACACACACACACACACACACACACATACACACACACACACACACACACACACACACACACACACACACACATAAAAATCACATACATACACACAGGCACACAGACACACACAAACACATACAGACAGACAGACACATCCCTAAAAGATAAATAAAAGAAGAAAATCAACTACAAATACTTCACGGAACATCGAAGACGAAACTCTTACTTTTACATCTTCCAACTTTTCATTCTTTCCATTCCAACCCAACTTCCTTCTTCCTTGCTTTTTTTTCTTTCATCCTTTTTTCCTTCTTTCTTTTTTCCTTTCCTCTCTTTTGCTTGTTCATTCGTTCATTCCTTCCTTCCTTTCTTCCTCTCCTTTTCTTCCATTATTCCTTCTCTTCGCTTGTTTGTTCCTTGAGGTTAATGAGGGAAGCCATTTACAAGACCCAGGGATTCAAATGTCCATTTATCGACCATATGGTTAGAAGGACACCGATAGGAGGAGGAGGAGGAGGAGGAGGAGGAGGAGGAGGAGGAGGAGGAGCAGATGATGATGAGAAATGAGAAAATGAAAGAATGAAAAGAAGAAAAAGAAGAGGAGGAAATGATAAAAAAGGAGAAAATGCAAGAATGAAAAGAAGAAAAAGAAGAGGAAGAAGCTTTCTGGGAACATTATTTGAAAGATATGGAGGAATGATTATGATATATTAGTGTTGAAGTATACGGGACAGTTTCTGACTTATGGTTTTGTGGCAAACGTTGACCGTAGAGTTTATATCATTTTAAATTGTTCAGGATTTTCCATTCTACGCACTATTCCTATCAAATCTGACTTACATTTACACTCTCTATTCACAGATCCAATTTCATCCGAATTAGGCTTTACCATTACCTTATTGCGTTGGTACATCAAGTGGAACTGCATTGGATAAATTTTACACACATTTTCCTGATAAATTACAGATATCCTACGTTAATATATCTGTATCCACTTAGCCATGGGTTTGGGGTTCTTAGATACTATAGTAAGAGTGGAATGTGTATAAGCTCAATATTTTCTTAACCTAGACTTTTTTTTCCACCGTACACTAGGGGAAGGGGAAGGAATGGGTGGTAAAGTCTAAATAAACAAGCAAAAAAGCAGGAGGGCGAGTGGCCAATTGAGAAGAAAATTAATCCATGTGTTGACTTATTTTGTTTCTCTTTTGTTGCTGCCATATTGAGTTTCCTCTTCATATTGACAGAGAAGGCGAGAGAGGGGGAGCAAGGGTAGGGGGAGAGGGAAGGAGGGAGAAAAGGAAACAGGAGGAGGAAGGAAAGGAAAAACAAGAGGGAAGGAGAGTTTGCATTGTTGTGGGATAAGTGGAGGGAAGGAGGATGGAGGGGAATGAATGAATGAATGAATGAAGGAAGGAAGGCAGGAAGGCAGGAAGGATGAAAGGAAACAGTGGAAGTGTGTTTTTTCATTATGTTGGGGAAGGAGGAAATTACGAAGAAAGAAAGATGAGAGGTGGAATGGGGAGGGATAGATGGGAGAGAAAGAATGAAGGAAAGAGAGAGAGAGAGAGAGAGAGAGAGAGAGAGAGAGAGAGAGAGAGAGAGAGAGAGAGAGAGAGAGAGAGAGAGAGAGAGAGAGAGAGAGAGGAATATTCACCAAGGTTGGAAAGGAGGAGTGATAGTGAAGTTTAATGCAGGCAGCTCTGTATTGGTCTGTCGGTCTGGTTACCATAACGAAACAACCAGAGGAGCCCATGTTAGCCTCTTCTGTCTCTTGTTCTCCGCCTCTCATGACGCCTTGCACTCCCTTACCCCCATCCCCTCACCACACACCCTCCCTCCCTAAGCTCAGTGGAAGCGAAATATCCTGTAAGACTTAATTCAATATAATTTTACAAGCCGTATGTTTGCTTGGTTAAGAGTCGTGTCCTAAACAATACAATTTTCTGTTTCTTTACATATCTTCCTTAGTCCATTTACAAATCTTTTATTTTTTTTTACCCAGGAGGTGTAGGGTGTTACATGGAGTTTTGCCCCGCGTGGGTACCAAACACACGTCACTTTCTATGGTATTCAGGGCTCGTTCTGCTGTGTTTGTCGTTGGATGTAAGGCAGTGAGGGTGTTGTGTCCAATCCTGCCTCCTGCACTTACGTATATGCTCCGCCTTTTACTTTTTGTGTATTTGTATTTGTATCAGTCTATGTGCGTCTGTAAATTCGTATTTATTGAATCCCTTTACCATTACGATCCTTACTGTACATTACTCTGAGGTGTTCACGAGTCGAGGTTGGAGTGTGTGGTGGGAGGAAGACACAAGTGAGGGTTGGTGGGGTATGAGGTACAGACCATCTGACCTTTTGCAGACTTCTTATCTTCTTATGTTGAGCTTAAGTGTGTGTGTGTGTGTGTGTGTGTGTGTGTGTGGGTGTGTGTGGGTGTGTTTATTTCTGGGTACGATGAATGAGGCGTCAAAGGTGGCCTTGCAACTTGCTTTTCTGGGGTTACTACAGGAAGGTTTTGATGAAACTTTGACTTGGGTGACGAGGAATTATTAGAGACTCCAGGACGACTTGATAATGGGATGATGAGAAATGAGGAGACACTCATCAGAAGTCCGACATGAGTTAAATGAGGTCCAAGAAGAGCTGTGAAGGCATTGTTGAGTCTTCTTCCTAATCATCATTTTAGTGGTTCATATGGTCACACTATCGGATCATATGAAGTAGCTTTAAAGTGTCTATGGTCAAGATACTTTTTTTTAGTTTCATTCAGACTTGCTGGTGACACACACACATCCTTAGGCTATTTAATAACAGTTAATGGTCTGACAACATAAAACATTAAAGTCTGAAAATTATTAAAAGAAAGCATTACACTAAGCTCTAGTTTCACGTAGGAGAGAGAAAAAAAGACGTAATCAGGATAAAGATGATTATTTTCCCTCCTGTAGATTGGCTGTCATTCATCTTCATCAAAGTTCGAGGAAATCAACTCAAGTACCGGGACAGAACCAGGATCTTCTTGTGGACCGAGATGGGTTGTACAGGTAATAAGAAGCTTAATTTTTGTTGGTAGAAGGAGTTTAAGAAAGGGGAAAACTTGGAGAGAAAGAGAGAGAGAGAGAGAGAGAGAGAGAGAGAGAGAGAGAGAGAGAGAGAGAGAGAGAGAGAGAGAGAGAGAGAGAGAGAGATGAAAAGGTCACTGAAAAAGTTACTAAAAAGACTGAACTTCCCTTGCCTATGTTGACATATCCTTTAGTAGTAGAAGAGTCGTAGGTTGTAAGGAAACATGGATGGAAATGGTGACGTTGTATCCAGAAAGCTGTATTGTTTGTGTTTAGGAAAAGTTCTGATTGCTTGTTTTCACTAAGAAGATTTAAGTTTCGTGTGTTGTTTGCAGAGTTTGCTTCTATTCAGAGGCTTGGTGGGTTAAAAATTTTTATATCCTCAGTTTGCAGTGTAAAAGGTGACCGAGTACGACAACCACTTATTTAAAAGACGATCATTGAACGTTATTTAATTTCTTGCCCTCGTAATCAAATTATCAAGTTTCATTTTTACCTTTTTCATAGTTTCGAAACTTTACGATGAGTTCTGGGAATTTAAAAAGTCCTTGCCATTTCTCTACTTCCTCCTCTCCTAATGACCTTTAACCTCTACATGCCCGCTGTCACCCTATACCACCTCAAAGGCAGTGTGGAAGGGAAACCAGAACCGTAAGAAGAGTTTTAAACATAGATAGTTGAGAATATTTAATTTCTAGGAGAGACGAGGAGGTTAATCAGAATCTAGTGTTAAAAATAAAAAGGTCGCGGCCAGTGTGAGGTAAATCTGTTTAATTAAATCTAAATACCCCTCTTGGGAGTCCTGTACTTGTAATAATTCTATACATAGTTAGTAAAGGTGAGGTAACACGCACACATATACACACTTACACTTTCTAATCATCATCATCATCATCGAGGGTTGGCTACGCTCCCTTTACGTCTAAATCAAGTATGAATCTTGCTGTGAATATTTCAGTCGCTTTCCATCCACTTCATCGTTCGTGGAGACCAACTTTTAGCTGCCTCTGTGCCGACAAATTCCACCAAGGGTTCTACCTACCTATCTTCCCTCCTTTCTCTCCCTCTGCCTCTGTTTCTCCTTCCCGCCATTCTTTCCACTCTCCCTGCTTTATTCATTACTCCGCTGTTCTGATTCCATTCCTTGCTATCCTTTCCTTCCCTCTAACTCTCCTTTACCCCCATGCTGCGCTTCCCTCATCCCTCATCGTCCTCGTTCTCATCCTATTCCTCCTTTTCCAGTTTCACTTATTCATTATCCCAGCTCCTCCTCCTCCTCATCTCTCCTTTCCCTGTGGACATTACGGTTCCACTTCACACCTGGTAGGAGGCGGCAATGAACGACGGGATGTAGTGCGCTGTGAAACCCTTGCCTTGTGTTGAATGTGGTGTGTGTGTGTGTGTGTGTGTGTGTGTGTGTGTGTGTGTGTGTGTGTGTGTGTGTGTGTGTGTGTGTGTGTGTGTGTGTGTATGTGTGTGTGTGTGTGTGTGAAGGCAAGCACGTTCGATAGATAATCTTCCTTGATTCAGTTTAGGAATTCAAGCTGTCAAAGTTGTGAGTGAGAACTTCGGTTTAGTGTGTGCGTTTGGACACGAGAGAGAGAGAGAGAGAGAGAGAGAGAGAGAGAGAGAGAGAGAGAGAGAGAGAGAGAGAGAGAGAGAGAGAGAGAGAGAGAGAGAGAGAGAGAGAGAGAAAGTTTGTTTGAATTTGCTTAGTGTCTCCTGAACACCAGAAAGCCATTGCAACGCCCAGCAGTATCATACATAGATTTACGAGTCGGTCTGCTTTTGAGTCAAGTGTCCGTTCTGTAGGATCTGTGTGATGAGTTCTGTAATGTTTAGCCTAGACTCTAGAGGGACGACGAGGGACAGACAGCGTGATGGATGTGGGCAGTCTTATGTAAAACCCGATGAAGTGTTAGTCGTTGCGATGATGAAGCCTCGATATCGATGAAATAGCAAGTAGAGGGAACTGTGTTGAAATATTCCGTACCTTCATGACAACGAATGTTATTGTCTCGTGTGTTCTGCCACTGTTGTCATTCTTGCAGTTGTGCTTCGTTTGGAATGGTTTGTGGGTGTGTGTTTGGCAGGCGAAGGATGATTGCATACATCTATGAGCCGTGAGCGTTGCCTTGATCTGTAGACAGGCGGTGACGGTGGTGGTGGTGGTGGTAAGGGTGTTGGTTGGTGGTTGGTGGTGAAAGTGTGGGATCTGGTGTAGTGGTGGTGGTGGTGGATGCAGTGCTGGCTGTCTCATTTTCCTTACACCCACATGAGAAAACGATCACCGCACCATCTCGTAGTCTCAGTAAATTGATGAATAACTGGTCCATAAACATAATTCGTCCATAATAAATGAAAAAAACAGTCCCTGGAATAATAAAGAGTAGTACATGGGAGCCCTGTTACTGAGGTCGTAGGCAAGACAGACGAAGTGACATTCCCCTTTAATATTCAATACTGACGTTTGATTGGTATTTAGAGAGTGGAAGGCGTCCATCCCTATACTATACTGGGCGGACACTGGGGCTGGGAGGTGTGTAGGGGACGATGCCTAGCCTGTCACCTTCCCCACCAAACTCCTAAGTAATAGAGAAGACACCCTTCTACTCGCCTAATGCTGGGTGTGCTTAGCTAGACTGTATTGTAAAGCCGTGGTAATCGTCTCCTCTACAGCCCCGTTGGGTGAGGGAAATGTTACAGCTTAGTGAGTCTTGGCATGTGTTGTGTGTTTAGTGGGGGCAGTTAGCGGCGTTGTGGGTATGCTGTCGCCCATTTCCCACCTCTTTCATTATCATTTACATTGGTGTGTGTGTGTGTGTGTGTGTGTGTGTGTGTGTGTGTGTGTGTGTGTGTGTGTGTGTGTGTGTGTGTTGGTTGGTTGGTTGGTTGCCAGATCTGTAGAGGTATCATAGTTGTTTGGTGGTGGACACGCTTCACCTCCTCCACCCAGTGACAAGGGAAATGCATTCTCTCCCAAGCAATCACCAATCGCATGCGTCAGGAGGAGGAGGAGGAGGAGGAGGAGGAGGAAGAGGAAGTAGAAAAAGAGAAAAGACTCATATTTTTTGCACAAATATAAGCAATTCTAAAGCTGTAAAAGAGAGAGAGAGAGAGAGAGAGAGAGAGAGAGAGAGAGAGAGAGAGAGAGAGAGAGAGAGAGAGAGAGAGAGAGAGAGAGAGAGAGAGAGAGAGAAGAGAGAGAGATAAGAGAGAGAATCCCACTAGATCTCCTTTATACATCACGATAATCTGCATCAAGCAAGGTGAAAGAGACGACCAGCGGGGAATGTGTGTGAAGAGACCATTACGCTAGGGAGGAAGCTGAGGCTAAGACTGGTGGGCAGTGAAGCTTGATTCATCCTCTTGTTGAAACAGAAAATTGGGTGAAACTAAAGGAGGAGGAGGAAGAGAAGGAGGAGGAAGAGGAGGAGGAGGAGGAGGAGGAGGAGGAGGAGAGGAGGAGGAGGAGGAGGAGGAGGAGGAGGAACTAGGCGACATTTGTGACTGGAGGGGGACGGGAGAGGAGGAGCAGGAAGAGGATGGCAGGGGAAGGACAGGGTACAGATAGTGCGAGAAGAGGAAGTGCGTGGGACAAGGCGGGACAGAGAGGAGGAGGAGGAGGAGGAGGAGGAGGAGGAGGAGGAGGAGAGGAGGAGGAGAAGAAGAAGAGAAGAGGTAAAAGAGTAGGAGGAGAAGAAGAAGGAGAAGAAGAAAAAGAAGAAAAGAAGAAGCACCCAGACCAAATACACCTTATGAAGCAGAACTTTGACAGCTGCGATTCATTGTTTGTCAGGAAAATGAAAGGAAAGTTTGCGTAACGGCCATGAATGTGTCAGGGGGGAAACTTTTTTTTAACCTTGGCGATGCACACATAAACAAGACGATTATCTGCGAGGAAACTTTTGACTTCTCTTTTATTCTGACTTCACTTTTTATTTTGGGTGACCACGACTGGTGGGTGAGAGTGGGAGGACGGGAGGCGTGGGTGAAATGTGGCTATGTCTAAATTAGGATGGGTTGGAATGTGTGTGTGTGTGTGTGTGTGTGTGTGTGTGTGTGTGTGTGTGTGTGTGTGTGTGTGTGTGTGTGTGTGTATTAGTATTAGTAAAAGTAGTAGTAGTCTTAGTATTTGTTTTAGTACTAGTATTATATTCTCTCGATACTGTTCTATGATTTACTACCCGGCGTCAAAACCAGGAGGAGTTAGGTCACTCACTAAAAGGGTCTCGCTCCCTCCGAACACTTTTAGACCACAGCAATAAAGGAAACAACAGTGAACAGCTCCAACACATCTATTATCAAGTACTATACAAATTTTAACGGTAATTCTTTCCCGTCCATCTGATATGAATAAAACAGAGGTAGGTATGTTCTCTCTCTCTCTCTCTCTCTCTCTCTCTCTCTCTCTCTCTCTCTCTCTCTCTCTCTCTCTCTCTCTCTCTCTCTCTCTCTCTCTCTCTCTCTCTTTTCTGCGATGTGTGGGATGGCGACGAAAAAGACACTGTTCTAAATTGTATCATCAAAACTCCGGGAAATAACATTACGCTTCGCTGCCAATGCCTTGAACATGTATGCAAAAGTGTTGAAGTTTATATCTTAAGTTTGCAGCTTTGTGGCCACTCAGCATACAGACAAAGGGGAGCCATACAACTAGCTGGCTCGTTTTACTATTCCTGAAGGCTGGTGGGAACGAAAGAAAGGGTGGTGAAAAGAGGAAATAGTTGGAGAGAGGAGATAAGGGAATGAAGGAGGAGAGGAAAGGGAAGACAAAGAAAAGAGACTAGGAATATGTCATTGAGAGGAAAGTCAAATGTATTTCTTGCTCTGTGCGTGGTTGGTTCAGATCGATTTCTAAGCCGTCGCTTTAATTCTTCAGCTGCTGTGGTCATTATGAGAAGCCTTTTGAGTATGTGGTTTGGTTTGGTTCACAGTTCAAACTCACACACACGCACACGCACACGTACACGTACACACACACACACACACACACACACACACACACACACACACACACACACACACACACACACACACACACACACACACACACACACTACGTCCGCTGCAAAATACGATATAAGTTGTTGTAAGTAGTCCACGATAGGTTCTACATTTGAAACGATACGTAGGTGACAGTGAAGTTACGTCCTGGTGGTCCACTCCTGATGTGTTCACGTGAAGGAAATATAACATAGTCTTATGCTGCCTCACCCTGATGCGTGCGTCTCAAGGGAACATGATCTTGTGCTGCTTCTATAAACCTCATTTGAGTCCGTGCCGAGGCTGAGGTGGTGCTGTGGAGCGTAGAGGCACCGCCGTAAGGTCACCATTTACCTGAGTTAGTAAAGAATATTTCACTGAATTACGTAAATAAAAGAAACTTAAGGTGGAGACGGAAATAAAAGAAAAAAAGAGCAAAAGAAAATCTATTTTAATATTAGTACTGAGAACGCGACACTTCTACTCGTTGCCCTTGACAACACCTCCATTATTGCTATCTGTGGCGATGTGTCGACGCTGGATCTTACTGGCCGTAATGGTATAGGAACGAGGGGCAGGTGAAGGGAACATTGCACTAAAGTCCCCTCTGATTACTCACACCTACTTATCACCTCCTCAATATCTTACTGTAAAGGCACTCGGTGTCTACTCTCTTAGTCTGCGTATAGCAATGAGTTTATCATCCACTTAATACTGTCGCTCATCTGTTTGTAATATAGTTGTTAATGCTGCACTCAACCTCACATCCCCCTACAATAATCTCTCCATCAAAAATACCACTAAGGCCATTATGAAAGCCTAATCAGCTCCACGACTTTCCTCTCTCTCATCCCTGTTACTGAAGACGCTATTGTCTGTTCTGGTTACAGCTACAAACTGCCACGCCCAATAGTTGTTCACTCAACACCACATACCACACCTGGTTTTCGTTCTGCTCTGCATTGCATAAGGTAAAGCGCACCTCTCGTCGCCCACGCTGCCAGCTCGGGTAGGCGGGGCGGCAGACAGGTGACGTCGGGTCCCTCTCGGCCAGCGTGGGGAAGTGGCCCCGGCGGCCAGTCACTCAGGCGAGCGAGTGCGGGAGGGAACCGGCATCTAGCGTGCGGCCCGGCCCAGTGCCACGCTACATGGCCTTTGCCTCGCTCACCTCCCCCCTCAACAGCGACAGGGCACTGGTCCCTCTCAGGCCTCTGGTCATCGCGGAGTTTTCAGTGCTGTGTCGTGTGGATTATTTAGCTCAAAATCTGTTGGAGGTAGAGTCAGTAATATAGCAGCTGGGCGGCGCAACTATGTGCCACGAGGATGTACAAGTTTGTGCGAGTGACTTGGGTGCTCGGGGTTATCTAAGTGAAATATAAAGGAAAACCAAAGAGAAAAAATGTGACACTGAACAAATATTCACAATGGTTGTTTAAGGCCCATTGCTCCAGGACGAATGCTATTGGTCAGAATTGAAGAAAAAAAAATTACACTACTCAAAAACATGGTGATGCAGAACTAAAAATTTAGCCAATAAAAAAAAAAATCCTGTGGTTTCGACATTTATACATGGACTGGTAATTTGTTGTTGGGAGCAGGAATATGTAGAAAAAAAAACTTTTCCTCTTTTTTTTATGTGGCAGTCAGTGTGGACTTTTTTTTTTTTTTATCTAGCTTGAGTGTTTTCAGCGCGAGTGTATACCATCACTTCACTATACATGTTGTTTATTACATGACCATTTTTGATTTACTAATAAAATCATTAACACTTAGTAGAGTCTCGACCACTAAGCAGGGAGAGTGAAGTGGCAGGGTGAGGAGGGGCAGCAAGCAGGTCGATACAGGGTGCAGCAGGAGGGTCAGCGTGGGTGTCGTGGCGGGGCAGCAGCGTCCACTGTCTATCATTACCGCGTGCTGATGTCTCGATGGCGTTGTTGGGGTTAGGTCAAGGAAGCTGAAAGATATGTTGTGGAAAAGGAGGAGGAGGAGGAGGAGGAGGAGGAGGAGGAGGAGGAGGAAGAGGAGGATATACTGTAGTAGTAAACCAAAGGGAAGATGGTTAAGTTTTTCCTCGACGTCACGGATTGAATGAACACTAAAAAGATGGTAATTTTGCGACTTTCAACAGGTGGGAGAGGTGGCGGGAATGAGGAGCCGCAGGGTAATGATCAATGCGGAGGCAGCAAGTGTAGGTGTGGCAGAACAGACGATTTTTTGAGTGACGTGGGCGGGGCGAATGTGAATTTAAAAAAAATAAATAAAAACCTTCAACATCTGCTTCTGTTCACCTGTTGACCTTACATTGTGTTCATGAGAGGAGGTGTGAGTGAGAGGGATCAGCTGCGTGCGTTCTGATGTTGATAAAGGGATTAAGAGTCATCAATAATTCATTTAGAGAGAGAAGTTGATAAACCTGAGTTGACATTTGAACACAGAGAGAAACAAGAAAGGAACGTGGACGCGATTGTTAGAAAGAATTGTGATTGCAAGTTGTTCCATATAGTGATTGAAAAGTGATTAGCTTCAATACTGCGAAAAGCTATTATGCTAACACACACACACACACACACACACACACACACACACACACACACACATGTAACCATAATACTTACATGACAATGAGAAGTGATTTGTCGATTCAAATACCATTTTGGAGGATAAACTTAGGATTATGATTTCAAATTGTTGCCTTAATGTAAAGTTGATCCGAAATTTGATAGAACAAACCGAATGGGCTGTGTTGGAGAATGGGTATCAGTGTGGGTGTTGCTGGCTTGGAGGGACGCTGGTGGGTCGTGTTTACCGTCTCCCGTAGTGTTCAAGTTAGATCAACAAACAGTAAACCAATAATCCAATCACTGATCCGTCCACTGATCCATTAGACCTTCACAAACTGATATGCTTATAAGTGACTGAGGCTAAATGAAAGTAAAATTGTCTGTTGAGAGAGCGTAGGTATGGTCTTCGTGAACGTTGTCAGCCGTCTGTGGTCTAGTGAAGTCTGCTGAAACATAGTGTGCATTACTTCCTCGGCCACAGTGATTATGATGAGTGTTTGAAAAATATAAGCAAAGGAATTTTTTTTTTTAAAGTGTGTCAAGTCAAAAACTGGACACAAGTTTATAGAATTGGACATCAAATTACAGAATGAAATTATGATAAAGTTACGTATTTTATTTTCTAGACTAAGAATAGAGATTACACAGTTACCCGTAATTCTGAATACATTTTACGTTCAGTTACTTGTGTGCAAATGTTTGGTATTCAACTTTGTCACGAAACATTAGTGCAAGTCTGTCGTTTGCGTGGTTGCAATGGCGTAATCAATGCGACTTACTACTCTACCTCTGCATGGCCATCACCTTCCCTTGTGTCCCATCAGTATGTGCACAACGGTCGTGCTAAGTTTTTTGGCCAATCACGGCCTTCCCGCTACACCACCACCCTCACCACTCCAGCCTTCCTCTCCCCTATCAGCCTCAGCATCCCTGGTGGCATGGCATTCAGGCCCAATATTGGTAATGCCCTTACGTCTTAGTGGAAGCCGCGGCCCGTCCGTCTTGCCTCCCCTTGGCTTTATATGGTGTGATTTAACCTGTCATCCTGGTGGCTTAATGGGTCACACACACCCACACACACACACGCACACACACACACACACACACACACACACACACACACACACACACACACACACACACACACACACACACACACACACACACACACACAGCAGCACCGCCTAAAGGTGACGTTTGTGTCTATATATATTTTCACTCGTATACTGGTATTCTACTGGCTTTTTTCTACATAATATTTTTTTCTCCCTGCCTCTCGTCCTGTCGCTCCTGTGTGATCCTCTTCCCTTTCTTCCTCCAGCCAGAGTCACTCCTCCTCCCTCAGTAGCTGTGGGATTTGTCCGAGTAAATAAATAGATATTCCCGTGAGCTGCAGCCTTAATACGCTTCCTCAAGGCTGGCGACGGACAATTTATAGGCTGGCAGGCGTAATTGAAGTAATTGGAGGCTTTGTGTGTGTGTGTGTGTGTGTGTGTGTGTGTGTGTGTGTGTGTGTGTGTGTGTGTGTGTGTGTGTGTGTGTGTGTGTGTGTGTGTAATGTTGTTTGTAACTTCGTAACTAGTTAAGTGTTCTCAATCGTGTGGCGTTATAAGTTGTTATATGTTTCATTAATTCTGGCGAGATTTACCTTAATCCTTTCAATCTTTTTTTTCATTGCATTTTCATCATCATCATCATCA
>JAPQNM010000005.1:22639001-22641501 GCA_029783475.1 Metacarcinus magister | reverse complement strand
GTGGAATTGACGCCCTTTGACGCCGGTGCGTCAGTAAACCAAACTCGTTTGTCGCTCCTGGACAAGCTTTAGTGTCTTCGTGAAAGAAAAGAAAAAGAAAAAGTAAACAAGAATTTTAGTAGATATCAATGGCTGAAAAAAAATAGTATTCGTTTTGCCAAAGTACTGTTTAGCTGTTAGCTGTGTGTGTTTTACCCCTTTAAAGGCCCGCTAGAGTCACGGGTTATCGCTTCCTTGTATTAACGCCTGTGTTGTGTGTGTGTTTGTGTGTCGCCAAGGTGCCAAAATAGTAATAATAATCATAGTAATAGTAGGTGAAAAAATAAATATATATGAGTGCTCTCGCTTAAGCTCATGCGGGCATCATCTTGTTCTCTGGATTACTTGACTGGATTAACGCCTCTTGGATATTCTTCTTGGAGCCTCCGCCAGGACCAGCCTTCCGCCTCCAGTCATGATCTCGTGCAATGCCAACGCGGGCAGCTTCATCAAGTGAGTTTGTCTGTGTTCATGTATGTGCGTGCTGCCCGCTGCTCAGTGTGGCGGTGCAACCCTGCCTGCTGGCCTGGCCTGTGCTGCTTCCACTGTTATGCTGCATGCGTACCTTCAGGGAAATTTTGCATATTTTTAGTTTTCATTGTATTTGTCTGTTTTTCCTTTTCCGTTTTCCGTTTAAAGCGGACCACTCTATGTGTAGAGGAATGCCTTGTTATTTGACTTCTTTAAAGGAAAATTTTTATGGACACCAAATAATGTGAGCGAATTGTTAGTATAGAAGCCTATATTTTTTCTAATACATCTTTGACGTACTCATGAAATTCGCTCGTGTATAGGCAAATAAAAAACTACTGCAAATTAAAGAAATATTGCTGCCTGCTGTTATTTTTGCTGTCCAAGCTTGCGCCACAGACCGTGCAGAGGCAGGAGCTGTCACTCGTGAACGCAAGCCTGAAATTCATGTGTGTGTGTGTGTGTGTGGGATGAATCTTTTCCAAGTACAGTCCGTCACTATTTCACTCACAAAAGTTTAAATCTCTTGTGCCGTTCATCTTTTTCATCTTTTAGCTTATCCAGTGAAATCTTGAGACATAATTCATATAACTTTTCAAACAAAGGAGTGTATTAACAAATCACGCGCCTCCATGCCTCCTCCTCCACCCCAGTCAGTCCTTCGATCATCGCTAAGAGGATGGTCGTGCTAGATGAGGACACAACTTGATAAACCCGGAAATATATTAGGGAGAATGGCCTAAGTTCTCTAGTGGGTTAGGGGTGAGGTGAGGTGCGTACGATTTTTCTTCCTCCTTTCCACTTGACTTTCTTATTTATTCTGTATGTTATTTTTCAATCTCAGACAACCTTTCACAGACAGTCAGTTAACTTTATTACTCTTAAATTTAAAGGCTCCTTCTGTTTGAGGCGCGGATTGTGTTGTACCTGTGCTCAGTGTCACCTGGTTAATATATTGATCATCCACACCTGAGTCTGGTTTTCACTGGACGAACCAACAGAGTGAGTTACGAATACCACTTGTCGTTTTCTTTTTCATCCCTCCTTTGTGTCACCTGAAGATTTTTCCTTTCATTCTTATTTCCTCTTCTTCCATACCATAATAATGTTTCTACTCTTATTTCTGTGAAGGCTATAAGGCTATATTTCCTGTTCTCGTTTTTTCCTGCTTGTTGCCCTTCACAACCTGACACTTCATTTTCTCTATCTTCGTTTTTCTTCACTCTCTCTCTCTCTCTCTCTCTCTCTCTCTCTCTCTCTCTCTCTCTCTCTCTCTCTCTCTCTCTCTCTCTCTCTCTCTCTCTCACACACACACACACACACATCGTCCCTTCGTCACCTCCCTCCCTTCCCAGGAAATTTTCAATACATGAAGGCCATACTAGGATTGTCAATAAGGATCTGAAATTATTGATGGCTTGGAGAATTCTGATGCCGATATAACGAGCTAGATAGACAGATAGGTAGATATATAGATATATTAATAGATAGATAGAGAAAATACTAGATATTGCTCTTCGTTGGAATGGTTCAGTGCTGTGATGATTCAGGAAGGTGGAGCAGGAGGAAAAATTATTTGAGTAGCTAGTAGTGAAGGAAGGGGAGAGTGAGTGAGGGATGGAGGAGATAATCTTTTGGGGATAAAGTGTGGGTAAAAAAAAATAGGGGGAAAAGTAACGAATGGTAAGTCGACCAAACACTCATATTACATTGCATTTGTCATAAAAATTCGGTGTTTTAAGTGTTTATAGTTATGTATGTATTCTATGTAAATTTATTCTATACGTATGCATGTGTTTATTTACAAAGTTATATTTACGTTGTTATAGTGTACAGTGTGTGTGTGTGTGTGTGTGTGTGTGTGTGTGTGTGTGTGTGTGTGTGTGTGTGTGTGTGTGTGTGTGTGTGTGTGTGCGCGTGTGCGTGTGTGCGTGCTAATGTCACACAATCCACACTCCCTCACCTTGTCCTCATTCCCTTCCCTGTTTAG
>JAPQNM010000005.1:22624001-22629001 GCA_029783475.1 Metacarcinus magister | reverse complement strand
GTATGTGTGTATGTGTATGTGTAAGTGTGTGTCTGTGTGTGTGTGTGTGAGAGAGAGCGAGAGCGAGAGCGAGAGCGAGAGCGAGAGCGAGAGCGAGAGCGAGAGAGAGATGAAAGTGGTGGGAGGGAAATGCTTATTCAGTTAACATCTGATTGTGAAATTTTTACATGATGTATTATTCTTTAATATGTTACGTGCATTTTAAACCGAATGCTTACTAGACAGTGTGTTAAGTGATGTATTTTACGTTACTTTCAAATGGGAACATTAATTTTCTGTCTATTTTTTAACATATACATTTATTTTAACTTTGAATTCCATAGCAACATGATTTCATTCAAATATCAAGAATCTCTCTTTCTCTCTTTCTATCTTTCTATATATTTCTTTCTCTCACTCAAAGAGATTTTCTGATATACGTTGAAGGTGAATGCTTTGGAGAAATGGACTGTGTGTGTGTGTGTGTGTGTGTGTGTGTGTGTGTGTGTGTGTGTGTGTGTGTGTGTGTGTGTGTGCGTGCGTGCGTGCTTGCGTGTGTGCGTGCGTGCGTGCGTGCGTGCGTGGGTGGGTGGGTGGGTGTGTGTGTGTGTGCTGCATTGCGTTGGGCCTCGCTGCCGCCCCGAGCTTTTAATGCCTAATGAATGGTCTAAAATCACTTCCATGTTATTCATTTTATCGCATCATTCATGACGGCTTACCTAGAGGGTGGACTTGATGGACAATGAATGTCGTCCACTGCAGACTTTCCCCCTCGCTGCCATTGTACTTGGTTACTGATTGTATTTGAATATCATCGTATTTTTATATAGCAGCACTTAGTAGTAATTTTTGAAGTCAAAGTAATTTTTTCATTCATATGTTTAGTTTTTTTTTTATAATTTATATCTAATGTACATATCCTGGCGTAGTGTTAGTGGAAGAACGTTGTTGTTATTATATTATACTTATTCATATATCTACAATATTAGCAGAGGAACACATGGACTCTGCTTTCTCTCCAAACATTTATCCATACACATGGCTGTGCATTAATCGTGCAATCGTGAAATATGTTGTTCCATTTCATACAAGGATAAACATACAAACCTTCATAGTCCAGCGGTGAAGGTTATTGAATTCAGTCTTTTGTGCATTCCATGTCAAGGTTTATTGATATTAACTGGCGTGATACAGATATTTTCTTCGGTGAACAAACATTACTTAAGCACACACACACACGGCTCTGACACTTCATGGAATAGAATAGTTTGACGTAATTTTTCTTTGAAGATCTATAGGTTAATAGATAGATATTCAGATGGGTTGATCAAAAGAGAGAGATAGATAGATAGATAGAGAGAGAGAATACAAAAATCACGCTCCTGTCTTGGTTTCCACGCTCGTAAAAGCTATAATAGGAATAAATAAGAATTACAATGAAAAGAAAGAAAAAATATATGATCTGCTAAAAAGTAAATATTTAGAATTCAGGACATTTGTTGGTGTTGCAATGTTAATGAGACAATGTTAAGAGTCGCTGCCCAGAAACGCCTTCCTTTTGTAACAGCAACAGCAGCAGCAGCAGCAGCAGCAGCAGAAGCAGCCTTGGGTCCAGAGCCTTGTAATGTTTGGCCGAGCGTGTGTTGTTTGCTTGATCGGTTGAATATTTATGACATGTTGAGAATACATTGTTTAAATATTAAAATGAAACATGATATCGTTTGAAAAGTTTCTCTCTCTCACACACACACACACACACACACACACACACACACACACACACACACACACGGTCCGCTAGCGTAGTGGTTAGCGCACTCAGCTCACAACTGAGGGGGCCAGGGTTCGATCCCCTGGGCGGACGGAGATTATTTGGGTGTGTCTCCTTTCACGTGTAGCCCCTGTTCACCTAGCGGTGAGTAGGTACGGGATGTAAATCGAGGAGTTGTGACCTTGTTGTCCCGGTGTGTTGTGTGTGAGTGGTCTCAGTCTAACCCAAAGATTGGTCAGTATGAGCTCTGAGCTCTTTCCATAGGGGGACGGCCGGCTGTCTCGAGAGACCAGCAGCAGACTGTACAGTGAATTACACACACTCTCTCATTTTATTTCTCTCTCTCTCTCTCTCTCTCTCTCTCTCTCTCTCTCTCTCTCTCTCTCTCTCTCTCTCTCTCTCTCTCTCTCTCTCTCTCTCTCTCTCTCTGTATGTTCCACGCGTAAGAGAAGGTTCCGCCAGGCTAATCACACCTTTATGCTTCCACATCTGTAACACTCTCAAAGGGACTCTCCTGATTATTAACGTGTGCGCGGACGGAATTAAACCTCTTTTTCGAATAGATTGTAAGGACCCGACGAGGAGAGACTTACTTATATAATTTGATTAAATGAATGAGGGTAACATATAAGATGCTTATGTCTTTTTCCTGCAATATTTTTTTCCTTCTCACGGGAGTTTTGAATTTTCTCTTGTGATGTTGTTAACTAAACTATACCGCGACAACCATCACCATTACCACACACCACCAACCACCCATCTACCACATAAGCAACACAAACTAAAAAGATAAACAAAAACACCACCCCTAACAACAAGTATACATAGACCATACAATACCATACACCATAAGAAGGGATCTCTACATTTAGGAGAAAGACAAGAGAGAGGAAGGGAATGGGACAAGAGGAGGATTGGAGGTGAAGGGAACAGGATTGGAGTGGTGAGAGTCGAGAATGGGGAGAGGGGGGGGGTGTCACAGTGCCCAGGGAGGAAGACATTTGCAGTGAGAGAAGGAGACAGAGCAGAACAGAGTAGGCGGTGCTGTAGAGAGGTATGGCGCCGTTCTGTTTCTTAAACCTTTCTCTGGTCTAGTGGAAAGGTGGAGGAGGAGGAGCAAAAAAATGGAAGAGGAAGAGGAAAAGAAAGGGGAGCAGAAGGAGGAGGAAAACAACGAACATATTGAGACAGAAAAACCGACACAGGTGGATAACAAACAGACACGTAGACACACACACACACACACACACACACACACACACACACACACACACACACACACACACACACACACACACACACATACATACATACATATAAAACATACAATTTAAGATAATAATGGAGAGAGAGAAAAAAAAAGAGAAAGGGAGAGAGAAAGAGAAGAAATACATTGGAAGAGACACTTGTGGATGATGAGGTTAACAAGGAGGTAAAGGAGCGGAGAAAAAAGGCATTAGGAGAAGAGATAAAGGTGAAGAGAACAGGTTACTTGAAAAAAGGAAATGAAGGAAGGAAGGAAGGAAGGAAGGAAGGAAGGAAGGAAAGAAGGAAAGGATGATGATGATGATGGATGGTGCAGGATAAAAAATATAAGTATCAGTAAAACGTATGTGATGGAAGCTTTGAGTCAGTTATACATAGTCATCCATATACCGACAGGACACTTTTCCAAACAACAATTCCAATTTTCTTTATTAACATTCAACAAATCTCATATTCTGTATTTCATGCTCTAGGGAAATAATTTTTCAAGAATCTTAAAAGGATATTTCATCTTGTTAAATATGTTTCCATGAAGTTACATATTCTGAATTGCTACACCTAATCCTCACTCGTGCAGATGTTGCTTCTTTCCACTGCCTCGTCTGTCTGTGTATGGTTTAAGCCTCGCATGTCAAGGAGTCGTCCACTCACGAAGCGCCTCTAAACATGGTGGAGTTGAAGGCTGTTCGTTTTGTATACCTTGTCTTTACTACTTCACCTTCTTTTATTGATAACCGACCAGAACAACCGGAATATCCTAACGAGGGAGCGGTAGTTTAGCATCGGCAGAGTGGTACTAGTACGTACCAGAGTACCACGCACTCACCACCCAGCCACCTGCTTCCAGCACACCGGTGAATGCTCCTCCCATGTGATCCAGGACCTGCAGCCCCGCAGCTTTGCAGCCCCGCAGCCCTGCAGCCCTGCAACCCTGCAGCCCTGCAACCCTGCAGCCCCGCAACCCTGCAGCCCCGCAGCCCCGCAGCCCCGCAGCCCCGCAGCCCTGCAGCCCCGCAGCCCTGCAGCCCCGCAGCCCTGCAGCCCCGCAGCCCTGCAGCCCTGCAGCTCTGCAGCCCTTCAGCCCTGCAGCCACTTTGCCTTGCAACCCTGCAGCCCCGCAGCCCGCAGCCCCGTAGCCCCGCAGCCCTGCAGCCCCGCAGCCCTGCAGCCCCGCAGCCCTGCAGCCCCGCAGCCCTGCAGCCCCGCAGCCCTGCAGCCCTGCAGCCCCGCAGCCCCGCAGCCCCGCAGCCCCGCAGCCCTGCAGCCCCGCAGCCCCGCAGCCCCGCAGCCCTGCAACCCTGTAGCCCCGCCCCTTCTGCTGTTTGGCCGTGTCACTTTACGAAACCGCCGCTTCCTCCGCCCCATCCCGGCTACTACTCTGCCTCCTCCATACGCCGCCCACGACAAGTCAGCTGCCCGTTTCGGCGCTGGAGGGGGAGGAGAGATGATGACCGACCAGAACAACCGGAATACCTAAACAAGGGTGCGGTAGTTTAGCATCGGCAGAGTGGTACGAACCAGAGTCATCGTGAGCCACCACTACGTGCTGGGAAGCCAGCCTAACCTTGGTCGCCATTTTGGTTACATTACTTCCTGTACTCTGTAACTTGCACCTGTAATAAATAAAATGCACGAAGTCACCTCTAGTGTTTCTCTAGACATAAGTTATAGTGTGATATTTGATATATATATATATATATATATATATATATATATATATATATATATATATATATATATATATGTGTGTGTGTGTGTATATATATATATATATATATATATATATATATATATATATATATATATATATATATATATATATATATTTTTTTTTTTTTTTTTTCTTTTTTTTCTTTTTTACATTAAAAAGGCAATAGCTAAGGGAAAACAAATAAGTAAAAAAAAAAAATCCCGCTTGTCGCCAGACCCTGTAAAGAGGACAGTACGAGAATAGAATGAAGGGGTGGAGATCCAGTTAACATTA
>JAPQNM010000005.1:22611501-22614001 GCA_029783475.1 Metacarcinus magister | reverse complement strand
TCTCTCTCATTCTCTCTCTCTCTCTCTCTCTCTCTCTCTCTCTCTCTCTCTCTCTCTCTCTCTCTCTCTCTCTCTCTCTCTCTCTCTCTCTCTCTCTCTCTCTCTCTCTCTTTGTTAACGTGCAAACCCTCTTAATCTTGTTTTACGATGTCAATATTTACCGTGTTTTTCTAAAGAAATTATATACGATATAGCGTGCCTCAGGTTACTTCCTCCTTCCTTGAGTAATTTTGTATTGCAGCGGCTGTTTTACTCCTCTACTTTAATATTCTAATGACATTTTTTTATGCATGTAATCTCCTTTCATACTTCATTCTAAACCATCAATACAAGCTCATTTCTCTTCTTTTTGTTACCTTTTTGCATTTACTTTGATTTATCTGACTTTTATTCACTTGCTACAGCTTGTAATTTTTCACTGGACTCATACATACCTGTCGATGTTAGATTCCCTTGACAAAAAGGTTGCCGTAGCAGAAGTCTGTCAGAATATTAATGAAGTGGCGGTATGCATGTTAAACACAATAGTTACTAATGGTGATGCAGCATGATGAATATAGTTATTGCTTGTCATCTCCTCATTTACGATTCTTGTGATACATAAACTGCATGGCACTTAGATTACCTTGTGAGGCGTGTCCAGTAGCACCACTTAGGGCCATCAGGTCGGGGTTTGTCTCAACCACCACCACCACCACCACTGTGACACTGGTAGGGCGTTACTGTAGCGGGGTTGAGGCTACCCTACATAATTCAGCATTACTCAATGTTCGATTTACATTGACTGAGCCTCAACTTTCTGCCACCTGCCCACTACTTCCCCAGCGAGCAGGGTGTGTTAAGCAAATGACTGTTGTGATCTCAGGGTTCAATACTGCACTGCACCAAATTTATCTGTCACGAAAGTTCACCAATCAAAACATGAAGGATTCGTGTTGGGGTTGGTGTGGCAGTGCTCTGAGGAATCTGGGGAAAGTGGTTCGTGACTGTGCATTCTTTTTGTGCATGCGGACCAGAGGGAAATTAAGGACAGTAACTTGGTAACCAGAATATCATTGTCATATGTGTTCTAGTAGTGGAGTTTAGTGGTCGTTACTCACCACAGGCTCAGAGGACAAGTAGCACCGTGACACAGCAGGGCTAAACACGCTGTTAATCTATGTCTGTCTTTTGCTATTATTTCAGGGCAACCTTTGGACGAATTTATGATGTAGTTTTGTTATGGAATTCATGGTCACGAAGAGTTTAATGCATAGTGGACGTCTCGTGAGTGTGTGAATGATGAATACTCGCTAAGTAGTTAACGTATTATTACGATTCACTGCTCACTGAGCCCATGCAGAGGGAAGATGCTGCCTGTGTGATGGAAGGTGCGTGAGTCACCAGCTAGATGAGGCATGAGATGTATGGGCAGTCACTCCGATTGGCTGCCATGACCTTGACTACCGGTGCCGCTACCCGGGCAGGAAGGAAGGAAATCGATAAGTTCAGCATCGGAGGACGCCAGTCAGAAGGACGCCAAGGAGCAAGACGCCTCGAAACATGGCGCCACTGAAAGTCGAGAAGCCGGGGAGAGAGAGCGAAAGTAAAAGAGATGAAGCGTTTCTCATGGCGATATGGAAGGTATTTCTGTGAGGCAAATTTTATGACTGAAGAGGAGGACGAGGGGAGAAAGAAGAGGACTCCTAAAGTAAGATAGACTTGTGTTAAAATTTAGCGAAAGGTGAAATTAGAGGAAATGAAAGATAGAAAACTCTGAAACTACAACAAAATATATGAATTGTTTCCACGATTTTCTGAAACAAGTTTTATTGAACTTCTATTGCCTTGAAAATGTTGTTGAATCAGGTTTGAAATAAAAAATATGAGGAAAATTTACCTGCACAGGAACCTTAATATTGTTAGTTGATGAGATGGATTTTTCACATGCTCTGATTGAAGATTCTTTTTACAAATATTTCAATAATAATAGTTTTACCTGCGTTAAAAGAAACTCCAATATCATGGCACAGCAAAGTACTGAATTGTGTCACCTGAGCGATGCGATGAATCAGTGAGGTTTTCCTGCATTTAATTAATCATCTTGCTTCTATTACTTGTTTCCCTGAAAGATCGGAATGATCTTGTTATAGTTGTGCAGCAGATTACAAGTAAGTTCATGTGTTCTTTCGTAGATGGCAGCACTGTCCTGCTTCCACCAGCCTTGGACAGCGCTCCAGATCACGTGATTTGGGTAAAAGTGTACAAGTATTAATTTAGTACGATCGGTGGCTTCTATCACGATCATCATTGTCACATGTAGATTATGAGTTTTGTATAAAAAAAATTGAAAGTTAATTATAATGTTGTAATATGATAAAATACCAAATTATGAGGTTTTTCTGTATTATGCCTGAAAAGTTTTACACCAATACTTTTCAACGAGAGCAGCATTATGAAAAGGTTCACGTAAACATATTTGCATACATTTACGTATATGAATTGAAATGAGCTTTAAATC
>JAPQNM010000005.1:22604001-22609001 GCA_029783475.1 Metacarcinus magister | reverse complement strand
GAGGATGGAGGAAAGCTATTTTAACAGATTGATATATAAAATCGTGTAATCCCTCCAGGAACTGAAAACGTTTACCTTGTAGAATTTCAAAAGCTTAAATCATTAAAATAATACAGAAAAACAAACATTAAATGCTGTGGAAAAAAAAAAGATTCATTCGTATCAGCTAAAACGATATGATTGATATATTCAAACGTATCTTTTTCATTGTTTTTTGCGTCAGTTTCTTTCATACAAAGGGGAACAAAGAATACAAATGATCATGGGACACTCAACAATATAACTGTTTGTGCACTCGTTCACTCTCCCCCGGGAAGCTGGCGAGAGAGAAGACAAACACTAAGAAGACGGGTTTGGAGGGTCAAGAAGGGAAATGGAGAAGACCCAAGGGAGAGAGAGAGAGAGAGAGAGAGAGAGAGAGAGAGAGAGAGAGAGAGAGAGAGAGAGAGAGAGAGAGAGAGAGAGAGAGAGAGAATTATAATATTCAATTTTGTTAGTAATTCCTAATATTTATTAAACTTCCTTTTTGCGACATAAAAATCTGGTACTTAGTTACATTTACCTGTTGTTCAATTACCTTTCCCCAATGTTCACCTCGTATTTTGTCTATTTAAACTCTTAACCGTTCGTCTGCAGCTCCTTACTTGATAATGTCTGTTGCTTTCTACTCATCTATCTCCTTTTCATTCTCTCTCTCTCTCTCTCTCTCTCTCTCTCTCTCTCTCTCTCTCTCTCTCTCTCTCTCTCTCTCTCTCTCTCTCTCTCTCTCTCTCGCTCTCTCTCTCTCTCTCTCTCTCTCTCTCTCTCTCTCTCTCTCTCTCTCTCTCTCTCTCTCTCTCTCTCTCTCTCTCTCTCTCTCTCTCTCTCTCTCACTATCTCTCCTGAGTCGTGTCCGGGTGTTGCTGGGGTGTCGCTCACTAATTGCAAGCACGCAGCAGTGGAATGCATGGCAAAGCAAGAGACTCTAAGGCGAACCATTAGTGGCGTGCTGGAACTCTGCTCCAGACACTACCTGCAGATGCCCTTCCTCATGCCATTTCAATTCCTCTATTTTCTCATTTTATTATTTTTTTTCTTTATTTCCATTCCTATTTATTCCTATTCCTTTTTTTATCCACCTGCTCTGGTATTACTGTTTTTTTATTTGTTTTATCCAGGTTTTCCTCATTGACGCTTTTCTCCTTTTCTTCATCTTCCTCCTCCTCCTCCTCCTCCTCCTCCTCCTCCTCCTCCTCCTCCTCCTCCTCCTCCTCCTCCTCCTCCTCCTCCTCCTCCTCCTCTTCTTACACTGCTTGACTTCTATAAATTTGTCTTAATTCATTACCTTTTTGAACTGTTCTAAATTATTATCATTAAAATTTCCTCGTTCATTTCTCCCTTTACTGCCTTCTTCTTTTGCTCAATTTTTGTTTTGGTTTACCTTAACATGGCAGGTCACATTCTCTTTTCCTCGTTGGATTCTGTTCTTTTATCTCTCTTATCTTCATCACTGTCAAACTACAAACCTCTTTCTTTTTCTGATAGAACATTTTTCCTGCTCTTTCGGGTCCTCCTCCTCCTCCTTTTCTCCTCTTTGTCTTTCTTCTCCTTTTCCTTCTCATGTTCCCTCTCTTTCTCTTTCTCTTTCTGTTTCTCCTTGTCCTTATCCTTTTTCTCCTTCTCTTCCCACCTTTCCTCCTCCTCCTCCTCTTCCTCCTCCTTCTCTTCCTCCTGATCCTCCTCCTCCTACAGTAATGGTCAATTTTCTCCTCTGTAACTCTCCTATTCCTTTTCATTGCCACTCTCCCTCTCACTTTTCCGTTTGGCGTCATTCAAGTATCTTAAAATCTCTCTCTCTCTCTCTCTCTCTCTCTCTCTCTCTCTCTCTCTCTCTCTCTCTCTCTCTCTCTCTCTCTCTCTCTCTCTCTCTCTCTCTCTCTCTCTCTCTCTCTCTCTCTCTCTCTCTCTCTCTCTCTCTTTTTTTTTCTTCTCTCTCTCTCTCTTTTTTTTTCTTCTCTCTTTCTCTCTTTTTTTTTTCTTCTCTCTCTCTCTCTCTCTCTCTCTCTCTCTCTCTCTCTCTCTCTCTCTCTCTCTCTCTCTCTCTCTCTCTCTCTCTCTCTCTCTCTCTCTCTCTCTCTCTCTCTCTCTTCTCTCTCTCTTACACCACAGCACGGTCATCAATATTTAAATCATCAATATTTTACCTTCCCAGTAGTTCTCTTGCTTCGTTTTATTTACGCTTCTTCTCACATTTCCTCATTTTTATTCCTTCAAGCTGCGGTTCCCTTGGCATTCCCTCATCTCAGGTCTCATCCGTGCTCAGCCAGGTGCTTAATAGGGGAGTGAGCCGCGGGCGGTGAGGGAACAGGGCAGCATCAGTGTGTGTTTATTGAGGCAGAGGTTTGGCCGCGAGAGAAGAGTGGAGATAAAATACACAGTGAAAATATCTGGGTTTTCTTTTTTAGTCTGATTTCCGTGAGGATTGAATTAACTGTTGGATAAGTGTTTGTGCAGCCTGAGGGAGGGAAGGTTGGCTGTGTGTGGATGGTATAGGTGGTTGTGGTGGCGGGTCCGGGGAAGACTCGTGTGTTTCGAACTCAGCGAAGCAGTGAATTGATAACATCGCGGGAAAGTAAGGTGATAACAACGTTAATGATGAGAGGCGGGGGCGATGGCGATGCTGGCCGTGGTAGGTTGGGGACAGTGTGGGCGGTTGTGGAGGGAAGGTGATGAAGATGTTGGTGGCGTGGGTGGCAGTAGCCTTGGTAAAAGATGGCTGCCGTAAAAGACGACACAAATATAGAGGTTCACCTTCCTCGAGGTAGCCTTTGTTAGAGTTCACGTGTGGGAAGCTCTTGAATCTTTAGGGAAGGAGCGTCACCTGATGTATTTGCAATGGTCTTTGTGTGGCAGGTAATAGCTTGATGCAGTGATGTGTGTGACGCGTGATGGATAGTGCTTGGCCGGCCTCGCACTTTTAATACTGCTTCTGTTGCTCCTGCTCTTGTTACTACTACTACTACTACTACTACTCCTACTCCTACTCCTCCTCCTCCTCCTCCTCCTCCTCCTCCTCCTCCTCCTCCTACTATCACTGACTGCCTGCTTCCTTTATATATATTCGAGGACAGTCTTGCCTGCTTCCCTGCTGTCGTGTACATGACATTTATCATCTTGCTTTCTTTCTGGAACTGAAGTGAAATAAACATTCGTCTTCTGGAAATGTCCTGAATGTTATGCTTACAAAGCTTGTGTGTGGTTACCGTTGGTTACCTGTGACACGTCTGCTTCTAATAGACGAACCTACGCTCTATTTTAACCTGATCCTCCATCTCTCTCTCTCTCTCTCTCTCTCTCTCTCTCTCTCTCTCTCTCTCTCTCTCTCTCTCTCTCTCTCTCTCTCTCTCTCTCTCTCTCTCTCATCCCTCTTCCTCACCTTCCTTTCTTCCTTTGTGAGTCTGAATTCTGGTGAGAGAAAAACCCAAGACAGATGAAGTCTGAGTGTGGTGATGTGTATCTTTTATCGCGTAATTTCCATATGCATATCTTACATTTTCGTGGTGGTGTGGTGGTGGTGGTGGTGGTGGTGGTGGTGGTGGTGGTGGTGGTATTGATAATGGTCGTGCCACACCCTTTCCTTTGAGCTCGTGGCGTTGTGAGGACTGTATGAATCAATATTTATGATGTTTCTTATTAATGTGCTTACCCTGCCTTACTATATACTTTATCTCTCTATCTGTTCTCCTATCTATCTGATTATTTATTTATTTATTTATCAGTGTTTACTGTATTATCTTAAATAGTTTATGTCAATCAGTTTATTTATCTTATCTATCTATCCTATCTATCTCTATTTATCTATCTATCAATCTGTATCTATCTATTTATCATTCTATATCTATCTATTTATCTATTGACCTATTTGTCTATCTATCTTTCTTTCTATATGTTTTAAATGTTTCTAAGTTATCCAACTTTTTGTGCTTATGACCGCAACTTATACGAAAGGACTGATTTCATGACATTATTTGGTCTGCTTTTTCTTCAACCCAAACAGTAAGGAACGCAACATGTCCGAAGTTTTAAGATATACTGTCAGGCTGGAGGATTTGTTATACATATGCTGACTCTTTGGGTATAAAGTGGAGGTCGTTGGAAGTTTCTTTGTTCACTTTGTATTGAAACGCCATCCAAAGTTGTTGCTGCAAATGTCTTTTCTAATTATTCATTAGATTAAAAGAGAAAATCACGGTAAAGATTGACTTTTTTTTCTCTAATTCTTGGGAATGGTGAAAACACTCCCTTTGCCTTGGTTTTGTCTTTCCCATTGACCACCATTAGTTATCATTTACATTTTTATAGTAGTAATGCTATTTTTAAAAACATTAACTCTCACACCTTCCTTACTCCTACACATGCGAGGTGACATCCAGGAAACAAAAACGAGGGAGTGGAAATAGCAATAGTAAGACGAAAGTAAAAAAGCGAGAATCCCAGAAAAGTTCTTGCTTTTTTCCTTTTTTCCTTTTATGCAAAAAATAAAAGGTACGCGGAAGAGTGGTTTCCATTTCTCTACACGCTTCATTTTTTGCTGCCATTCAATGCTCAAAGAATACGAAGACAAGTTAGGATTGTATTTCTGCCTGTCAGCGGCTGTGGTGGTGTAGCTGTTGTGCATGACTGCCGCGGGGACCCACCTGGCTGGCAGCTGGGGTTCAAGGCCATGTTGCAACAGGTGGCTCGTGCTTCACGCCGCTGCCAACTCATGTCTTTTCAACGCGAGTTTCATCCGAGCTCAGGCACCACAAAAAAAGTGTGGAAACTGTGCAGGGCTTCAGATCTGCGGCTCTTCAATGTGTGTACCAAGCGATGTAGTTTCGGTGCCGCAGTTTTTTGTGGTGTGAATGTTTTCATGTTTAGAGATGTTCAGAATATGGATGTGATAATCTGCTGGCCACAGATCCCAACATAAAAAAAATATTTGTGAAATTCTAGCTTCTTTTTCCAGTATTACAGTACAA
>JAPQNM010000005.1:22596501-22599001 GCA_029783475.1 Metacarcinus magister | reverse complement strand
CTGTGTTACCTTGTCTGTGCTGTCGTGCCTGTGTTGCCGTGCCTGTGTTACCTTGTCTGTGCTGCCTCGCCTGTGTTGCCGTGCCTGTGTTACCTTGTCTGTGCTGCCTCGCCTGTGTTGCCGTGCCTGTGTTGCCGTGCCTGTGTTACCTTGTCTGTGCTGCCTCGCCTGTGTTGCCGTGCCTGTGTTACCTTGTCTGTGCTGCCTCGCCTGTGTTGCCGTGCCTGTGTTACCTTGTCTGTGCTGCCTTGCCTGTGTTGCCGTGCCTGTGTTGCCGTGCCTGTGTTACCTTGTCTGTGCTGCCTTGCCTGTGTTGCCGTGCCTGTGTTGCCGTGCCTGTGTTGCCGTGCCTGTGTTACCTTGTCTGTGCTGCCTTGCCTGTGTTGCCGTGCCTGTGTTGCCCTCGTCTGTGCTGCCTCGTCTGTGTTGCTTCGTCTGTGTTGCTCTCGTCTGTGGTGCCTTTGTCACAGTGTGCGTTCATATTCCTATTCCTATTCCTATTCCTATTCATATTCCTATTCATATTCCTATGAGGCGCCTTTCTGACGTTCATCACCGCAGTTCCCTAACACGTGATAGTACGGGGAGCAATTAACGTGACAGCTGAATGTGTATTAGTGCCGCCAGGTCACCGTGGTATATGTTATTGTATGTTTGTATGATGCCTAACTGTATCATGCTGCCACCACTACCCACGTCCACCACCATCACCACTGCTATACCAATGCCACTATCATCACTAGTGCCACCAACATCACTGCCACGGCCATCACAAAAGTAGTTACCACTTAAGCCCACCATCATCAACACCACTACCACCTTCACAATCACCACAACCTAAATGCACCACCGCAATCACCATCGCTCACCCCCTGCGAGGTATAATGTGCACCATGCATCATTTTTACACAAACAGCCATATATCAAAACTTAGGTGTACTATGTATGCAGGCACATACTCACATATATGCATGTAGATTTATTGGCATTCATATATGTATGCATTTATGTATGGAAAACATAACCTGTATGTTTTATGTTTCCATATATTTACCTTTATGTGGATTAATATTTGAATTAATTTTGTTCACACTCCTCTATAACAATAATCTAACAAGGACAAATATAGTTTATATTTTTTATAATTAGAAAAAACAACTTGCCTGAGTGTATTTTTCTTTTTAAAGTCATTGATTTTTCCGTCATATAAACCTCCCACATTCCCAGTCAGCAATCTGTGCCCTCTTTGGTAGTTCTACCGTAAACAGCGTCATTCCTTTTCTCTTCCCCAACGCCCTTCCCCTCCCAGGCCACTTTTTGTGCCGGGCATCAAATGTAGCGTAAAGCCCTTGGTGGCGGCGGGAGGGAGAAGGAAACGGAAGACAGGTGGAAAGGGCTGGCGAAGGTAAAAGACGGAGAGAAAGAGACTATGTAAGGAATGACAATGTGATGGCGCTGTGTTGGGCTGGAAGAAACAGAAAAAGAAAGCTATCAAGAGTTCAAGTAGGAGTAACCTTGAAGGAATGTTCTATGTATGAGACTAGGTGGTAAAAAGTTACTATTTGATTGATTTGATGAATACAACGAAAAAACGTGTCTAGTGCTTTTGATTGTTACTATTACTATGGTATTTGTTATAAAAGTTAAATACATCTAAAAGCTTACGAGAAAATTCACTGGGCAGACAAAAAAAGACAAACCAGTAGTCAGAAGCTAGAAGAAAAAAACACAAACAGAGCTAGAGTATACTTTTCTATCTCAATAACATTCATCTCTCTCTCTCTCTAAAAAAAAATTGAATTAAAATAAGCTTGAGGTTTATCGAGTTACTATAAAACATACATTTTCAAATTAAAGTAAATTGAAGCAGCTATTCTCCATTGTGCACGCAAAAAAGGAAAATATTGGAAAGAATTCTTGTTAATACTTTGATTATGAAATAGATAAGCTTTCCACGTTGGTGTTTGGGAAAGTAATCTAACTCACTGATCATCTAATTGTTCATGTTTCAAAGAATAATTATGAGGTAAATGGATAGACTGGCTGGTGGGTAGGTGTGTGTGTGTGTGTATGTGTGTGTGTGTGTGTGTGTGTGTGTGTGTGTGTGTGTGTGTGTGTGTGTGCGTGTGTGTGTGCGAAAGAGAGAGAGAGAGAGAGAGAGAGAGAGAGAGAGAGAGAGAGAGAGAGAGAGAGAGAGAGAGAGAGAGAGAGAGAGAGAACAAAAAATTGTATGTAAATGAATCAGTTCGCTCTGAAGTAACAGGATTATTGTTTATGATTTAACAATTTTACTCAAAATGAGATAAAAGACAATTCAAACATTTGCATAAACGTGAAATCAAGGTTCGTTTATGGGGCCATACAAGCAATGCTCGTTCAGTGCGGCAAAAACAGAAGAAAAAGGAAGATAGGAAGCAGGCGAAACGTTTATTAGAGTAAAAAATTTAGGAATTTGCTATTCAAACGTTGAAATGTTTAAAAATGTTAAAGTAATCTGGAA
>JAPQNM010000005.1:22589001-22591501 GCA_029783475.1 Metacarcinus magister | reverse complement strand
GATTAATCAAGGGATGTAATGAAGATGTAGATATGGAAAAGAGAAGAGAAAAAAATGATGGGAAGGATAGATGGAGGAAAAGAAAGAGAAAGAGAAAGCGAAAGCAAGATTGAGAGGGAAATAGAAAGAGAAAGAGGAGGAACGTAGTGAGGTAAGGCAAGGAAGGGATGGGAATCTTTGGAAGGCGTGCGACGACAGTTGGCTGGCGAAGAGGTGTAGACTTCGGGGTAAAGGAGTTAAAAGGGGAGAAAAGTTATTATGGAAAAGTTTGTTTCACGTAATAGGATTGAAACACACACACACACACACACACACACACACACACACACACACACACACACACACACACACACACACACACAAGACGTGTATGAGTCCCAGTATACTAAAAAAAACTGTGTACTAGTTCTTGTATTTGTTAGTATTTTGTATTCTACGTAATTTTTATTGAATTGTGGTATTTTTTGCTAGAGAACGCCGTCAAAATAAGAGGCGAGAGAAGGACAACAACACAGCTGTCAAGTGTTGTTTAGTGTGTGTCTGTTCTTGCAGAGGCAGCGACGTGCTCTCCCTCGGGGTGAAGCCTCGGAGGAGAATTAGCTCCACGTCACTACTTACCAGGAGACAGTGTCACTGTAATTAACACAAACTTTTAACCAAGTTTCCTCTGTCACCTCTCCCTTCCTCCCACCTGCCTCCCTCCCTCCCTCCCTCCCTCCCTCCATCCCTCCCTCTCTCTTATCCTCTGTCCTCTCCATTCCTCCCTTGCTTCTTTCTTTCTCTCCCTCACCCATTCCTTCCTTCGCTTGCTTCTTTCCCTCCCTCCTCCTCACCACTCCCCTCTCTCCCACTCCCCCTCTCTCGCTCCTTTCTTTCTTTTCTCCATCCTACCTTCTACCTTTTTTCTTCTTAGTCTATCCACCCATTTCTCTTCCCCTTGGCTCTTTTCTACCCTGTTATTTTCCCTAACTTCTTTAATTTTTTGTTTTCCTCACGCTTTTCTCTCTTTCTTTCTTTTCACTTATTCATTCATCTATGCTTTGCCCTTTGTTTTGTTTATTACCTTTGGTTTATAATATGTATATTGACTTCACTGTTTTGTTGTTGTTATTGTTGAGAGGAATGGGTTTTTTTTTTATGCTATTTCTTGAATCCTATCAAACATTTTTTTTCCTTCATGCTTACGTTCTTTTGTCAGACGTTATTTCCATCATTCACGGTTTTCTTTGATATGTATATTCCCTTCCTTTTTTCTTTCACTTTCCTTCGTCCTCCTCCTTTCCCTCCTCCTCCTCCTCCTCCTCCTCCTCCTCCTCCTCTTCCTCTTCCTCCTCTTCCTCCTCCTCCTCCTCCTCCTCACCCATCTCTTCCTTATCGGTATCCTCCTCTTAGCCATTATGAAGTACGGCAAAGGTAGCTGCTTCGTGTTAGGCAGAGTTATGGACCATCGTTTTCCTCCATTTATTTATCCTCCCTCCATTAGCAGTGGCAGGGGCAAGGAGAACAAAAAAAAGTACACGAAAGAAGTAGACAGAAAATTACTCAAGGGAAGAAAGAAAGAAACGGACAAAAAAAAAGAACTTTGACGAGCAAAATTACATTACAAAGTCTGATGGTGTTAAAAATTGTGTTCCATTATTTGTTTGTGTGTTTTTTTTTGTGTGTGTGTGTGACGAAGTGTTGTTGATGTGATTAGTGGATGCGGGTGACATAGCACGTTGGTGAAGGAATTATTATTATTATTATTATTATTATTATTATTATTATTATTGAAAGGTTCCAAGGATTAATTAATGACAAGGAAGGTATAGAGACAAAGGGCATGGGAGTGAAAGGTAGTTGTATGGGGATGTATTATAGATCATGATAGTTTCTCTATGTGGGTGTGAAGTGGACGTGAGAGAGAGAGAGAGAGAGAGAGAGAGAGAGAGAGAGAGAGAGAGAGAGAGAGAGAGAGAGAGAGAGAGAGAGAGAGAATGTTATCTTTCCATCTTCTCTCTTCACTGTCACCACCACCACCACCACCACCACCACCCACATTCCCCTTGGAAGCATCCTCTCGTCGTCCTCTATTATAGCTATTGGCGTCACCACTTTTCCGTCTCCTCCATCGTTATCATCTCGTTCTCCTCCTGCTCCTTCCTCCTCCTCCTCCTTCTCCTCCTCCTCCTCCTCCTCCTCCTCCTCCTCCTCCTCCTCCTCCTCCTCCTCTTCCTCTCCCTATTATCTTTCATCATCAGCTTCATCGCCTCTGCCACACCGTTATTATTTTTCGTTATACATAGTCGTTCTTTTTTTCCTTTCTTTAGCATGTGTTCAAATCATCATTTTTCATACAACTTTTTTCTTTTCCTTTTTTCTTAACCCTCATCATATTTTTGGGGGGTTTATCTTATGTCTTTTTTTTTCGTGCAACTTTCGTCGTTCTCACTATTAATATTCTTTGTTTTATTTATTTTTTGAATTTTGAATACGATAATTCCTTGACATTATTAAGTTT
>JAPQNM010000005.1:22581501-22584001 GCA_029783475.1 Metacarcinus magister | reverse complement strand
TCCTGATGTTCTATGAATAATTACTGTTTCCACATCGTCCTTCCAATTTATCCTCGAGTTTGATCTTTTACTCGCGCACATGAAAACAATACATCCATTTTCATGCTCCTCATTTTTTTACTGAAATGAAAACAACGTAGAAGTGAATAACATATAGGAATTAAAAAACTTTTATGTGCTTTGTTTGTTTGTGCCTTTCTGTGTGTGTGTGTGTGTGTGTGTGTGTGTGTGTGTGTGCTGGGGGAATATAGAAGCATAGAATTGTGTTCCTGTATATGACTTTTTGTATGTATGTGGATGTGGGAATGAAAATATACAGTTCTATCGGTGGTTGTATGTTAGAGTTATTGCGTAGGTGAGATAGAGTCATAAATATCTGCTTTTATGCCTGTGTTGTGGAAGCAGGCCGCCTCACCCCCCCCCCGCCCACATCCGTCTGCTGACCTTCCCGAGTCGTGCTGCAAAGATCAAGTAGGAGTTTGGTGATAAAAGTAGAGCAGCTTTCCGTTTTCCATTTACCTCACTCCACCTGGGACTTCCCTGCCCACAATTTGATTTACTGCCGCTGCTCCATTCTTGCCTGCTTACCTCTGTTCTCTCCCGCTAACACTGCTTACCTCTCTCCTCTTCCCTCTTCATATTCGTCCTCACAATTTCTAGCTTCTCTCTCTCTCTCTCTCTCTCTCTCTCTCTCTCTCTCTCTCTCTCTCGCTCGCTCTCTCCACTAGAAAATTTGTAGTTTTGTTCTTGTATTTTGCATATAAATGTTGAGCAAATAGTTCATATCAACTTATAATGGAGGGAAAAAAAGTAATTTTCCTTCCATTCCTAACTTTTTCTCTCTATTTTTCACTTTTTCCTTTTTCTTTTCTCCTCTCTCTCTCAAACCCTTAAAGAAAATCTAGCGTCGCATATTTTGCACTTAAACGTTTCCCAAATGGTTCATAGGAGTAGAAAATACAAAATCATAAGGATCGCAGGAAAGTAGACAATTAAAAAAAAATTATGAAAAAACCTTCTTTCCCTGAGCTGATAATGGCGGGCTAAGAAGCTGAACATTAAGAGTAACTTCTCAGCGCTGATAAATGTGGCGCCGTCATCTGTATTCCTTCCGCTGGTCTGTTCTTTTCCAGAGGGTCCATGAAAGCCGAGCGAGCTGGCAGAAAATGAAGGTTGAATAGATTGGTCTGAGGTTGGTGGTGGTGTGTGGTAGTGGTAGTGGTGTGTGGTGGTGTGTGGTGGTGTGTGGTGGTAGTGTGTGGTGGTGTATAGGGGGGGTTAGACCTTTATGTAATGTAGTGAGTCTTCCTTCCTCCTCTCTTCCTTCCAGACAGGAGTTGGTGGCCTAGATTCGTGTTTTTCCTTGAACATCGCTTCTTAATGTTCCGTTTTTCGTTCTTTTTTTTGTGCTTTGTGTGGATATGTAGTGTGTGTGTGTGTTTGAGTTTGTGTATGTGTGTATGTGTGTGTGTGTGTGCGTGTGTTGAGGGGGAGGAGGTGGGTTCTAACCATTTTTTCCCCTTGGTTTAAAGACTTGAAGGTGGTTGGTCGTAGTGAAAGGAGGTCAAGGCGAGGGTTAGCGTGGGAGTAGAATTGATGATGGACCAGTTATGGGGGAAAGCTGCGGACTGTTAACATGCATGAAGTAGTGGCGTGTGTGTGTGTGTGTGTGTGTGTGTGTGTGTGTGTGTGTGTGTGTGTGTGTGTGTGTGTGTGTGTGTGTGTGTGTTAACTGAGGGTGTGATGTCATCCTGTACCACTAATGAAGACAGGATGTGGATGCAGGCGTGACGGACGAGAGTACTTGACGTCGGTGGAGTTGTGAGGGGAAGAGATGAGTCCGCAGGGATGACTATGTGTGTGTCTATTCATTTATTTGCTCTACTCGCCTTCAGCGTGAGTGTATTATTTCATCTCCATTCAGATAACTTTAAGCCTCAACTCAATCATTTCCCTCCGTAGAGTCTGCCATAAGTGGTAAGTCTTCAGTTCGTCACAAAGTTGGGTCTGAATAAGGGTATTCGACCGCATCTGTCTCTTACTTCCTTTTCATTCTTTTCCGGCTGTCTGGAGATGGAAGGGAAGTGGAGAACAATGCCTCGAGGAGGAGGAGGAGGAGGAGGAGGAGAAGGAGGAGGAGGAGGAAGAAGAGGAGGAAGAGGAGGAGGAGGGTGGATTAGCAAGGATGCCGGGAAGGAGGACTGCAGAGAGCTGGGTTTAGATTTGATGTTGGTGTGGGAGGACTGCAGAGAAAAGCATGAAAGAATGTTTGAAGGAAAGGAGGAATTAGAGAAGAAGCTGAGAAAGTGGTGGAAGAGTCTACAGAGAGTTGTAATGAGTCAAGAGAGATGGACAGAAGGCTGAAGGAGTGCACAGGATTTTGTAGGGTTGCAGGGGTTTAGGTAGGACTGCAGGAGTCGAGGAGTGGTAGCTTGGGGGAGGGAGGGGCAGGGTGGTGCTCGTGGGTGAGGGGTCTCAGCGAGGGCGGCGCCATGGGGTC
>JAPQNM010000005.1:22574001-22576501 GCA_029783475.1 Metacarcinus magister | reverse complement strand
AAGTTACAGTAACTTGCCAAGATACATTGAGCGAACGAAAGAGATTAGCAGAACAGTACATGGGAAGTTTGTGGGGAAGGAAAACCGGGAAACAGCTTTGATGGAACAGTGTTTATGAGTGAGGAATTTCCGAAAGAAATTCATATGTTGGTTGTCGCGCTGCTTTTCATCTGCGAGGGAGTAATAAATGTGTGCAATCTAACGATGATGCAATTTAAAGCTGCGTCATATTGTAGCAGTGTGAAGGAGTTAGGGTGGCGATGGGTTAAAGCAGAGATATCTGTGTGCTAGGAATTTGAGTGAGGTAGGGTGATGCTGGAGGAAGGAGAGATACAGGGCGTGGCAGGCTTGGCGTGGTGAAGACGTGGGGTTGAAAACAGAGACTAGACGGCGTGACGGTATAAAAAAAATAGTACTGGGACACCTTGCCAACGACTGTACCGCGTTAATTCACCGCTTCATGTTACTCTCATTCAGGGACATACACACACACGTTTATACGTACACACACCTGTAGACTCCCTGGTAGTGTTGCCTGAAGTTGCCTGAAGTTACCTCTCGTCCTCCCCTCGCCGGCCTTCATGATTCCACGCCCAAGCTGCCGACGTGTGTCATCCCTCCAGTAAGGTGAAGAAGAAAGATGGTAGTTTTATGTCTTTTCTTGCCGACTTCGCCTTTCAAAGAGAACATTTTTATTCTAGACAGTCAGTCGCTCAGAAAGTGCTGAAAGTGTTTTTTTCTCTTTCTTTCCATTCTCTAAAATTTCAACATCAAAGACCAATTGTTTGTGTTGTGTTGGTTCGTTATAAGGTTATAAGGTTCACGAGTTACTGCTGATGTTCGTTATGGATTTCTACTCCGTTGTCTTGTTTCTTGATGTTACCGCTGGTTGATGTTTTCCCACTGTTTGTACCTTGATAGTGGATCTTCTAAGGTAGTACACAGCCGGGGGATTACACGAATGATATAAAACTGTCACGTATAGCAATGACAGATCATCCTCTTCGTAATCTAATGAGAGGGTATTACGCACTGACACATGCTTGGGATTGCCAGCCAACGTAAATATCTTTACGAATTACGAGGAGCAATCAAACCCCAGGTTTATGTTCCTTAGCGGCTCGTTAAAGATATATTCCCCTTCTAAAGGATTACCTGGGCATTACTACGTTTAAGCCATCACACATACCCCTTCTTTTCACCTCCCAGATCACCTCCTTACCCCCTCCTTTCTCTCTGCACACCTCTTCCTTTCATAGCTGTAAGAATGTGTCCTCCCTCACTATCCTTGAACACCTCGCTATATGCATCCTTTTTTTCCCTGCATAGCACCTCTCAACTATACTTTCTTTTACCCCAGAACACCATGTACCCTTCCCTGCCCTCTGGAACGCTTCCCTTGCTCCCCTGCTTCACATAGCCATTTCCTTCCCCTGCCTTAGAATATACAACTACCTCGACCCATCTTAACCCGCCAGTCTCATACCACAACCACCACCTCATTGCCATTCCCGCCTCACACCACCATTGCGTCCGTACCGCCTCATATCACCACCACCACCACCACCACCACCACCACCACCACCACCACCACCACCACCACCACCACCCCCACCACCACCACCACCATCTACTCCTTCCTCCATTGCCCTAAGCCACCGCCGTCTTCCCCTCGCTTAGAGTAATTCCCGCAGTAGTACGCGTAGTTCCCATGACTGTGATGTTACTACTGCTGCTCTAGAGGTCCGCTTCAATTTCTTTTTTCGTCTACTGTGTTCTTACCCAAAGTCTTGTCCCCTTGAGGTACTGTATTTGCGTACACACACACACCTACCCACACACACACACCCACACACACCCACACACACACACACACACACACACACACACACACACACACACACACACACACACGAGATAAAAAAAAAATAATAAACACCTTTATGATGTTTTATTTGTATACATTTGCTTGGATTACTCTGGGAGGGAATACCTTCTTCGAGGGAGAATACGAATGATTTTTTTTTCTTATTCCAGCAGCGCCTTGTCCTTGTGATTGATAGCCTGGCAGTCTGCATACGAAATCGAGGTATTGGCTGCAATGCCCGGGAGGTTAGGAGGGTTGGGGGGGAGGGAAGGTTATGGGTTGGGGGCACATAGGGGTATTTGGGTGGGGAGGTAATGCATTGTAACATACATATTAAAGATGTATGACTGAACATGAAGCAACGGATGTGTTTTAATGTATAGTGCTTTTCTCTATCATTATTCTTTTTTCTATATTGTTATTATAATTATTTTATTGTTGTGTGGTTAGAAAAAAATAACTAAATAACTAAAGGGGAGGTAGATACTTTTATTTCTATATATATTTCTGATTTGTGTAGTCATGTATTAACTGTATTCTTTTTTCTCTCTCTTTTCAGGTGAGTAACTAACGACTTGCCTTCGTCAGTGTAGTTTTGGCTAAGGTGGTCCACAGGTGAGCAACGGTTTTTTA
>JAPQNM010000005.1:22561501-22571501 GCA_029783475.1 Metacarcinus magister | reverse complement strand
GCGTGCTTATGGAATGTCATTGAGAGTACAAATAAAGGTGACATTGATGCTCTTGGGTACAACTAGATACACTTGGATACACAGATAAACGTTTTGTGTGTGTGTGTGTGTGTGTGTGTGTGTGTGTGTGTGTGTGTGTGTGTGTGTGTGTGTGTGTGTGTGTGTGTTGTCATTGAACTATATTCTAGAACTACTCAAGTTACAAAGGAATCTGGGACTTGATGTAAGTAAGGTCAGAAAAAATCATATATTGAATAATGAAAAAATATAATTGTTGCAAATTATCTGTTGAACATTTAAGTGAACTAGAATTTTTTTTTTTTTTTAGTTTCATTTACAGGAAAAGTTTCAAGTATTTGAAGGTTGTGAAACTACCATAAAATGCATTAGAATTTTCAACAATCTGTTTGACTTCTTAAATCAAGGTAACTTAATGCAAGTAAATGTTAATGTCTAATTTAAGGAAAAAAACTTCCTGATGTTTCAATTTTGTGAAGGAAAAAAACCCACTGTATGAACACTTTACTGACATACAAGTCAAGACCACACAGGTTATGTATCCTTATTAATTAAGATACATCAGCTTACTGGATCAAATACTCAACCGCTAGGCAATTTTAATGTTTTGACAAAAATTAGTTTGAATCAGGTAAGATGATTTTATTCTTATTTTTCTTATTTTACTGCATTCAATAAAAGCTGTGAACGAGTCATTTACCATATAGAGTGTTTCCTTAGTCAGGAAATATAGGGATTTCTCATTTTCATTATATGTATTAAAATCTTATAATAGTTGAGTTCAATGTAAGGTATTGGAATAGATAATGTTTCCTATTATTTTTCACATCGTTGTACCGTTGTGTTATTACCTCATATCTCAATCCTTGGGCGACTAAGTATTTACTGCTTGAAACACCCTTATCAGGTAATCTTTGACCGACGGCGGAGCAGGACTGGCAAGGTCGTTGCTAGGGGGCCACATTGGATGATGTGAGTCAGGGTGAAGAAAGTAACCTAGCGAGCAGCGCGGAGGTCGTCCCTGCTGGTACTTGTCGGGCAGCACTACGCGATGCATCTGAACACACGGAAAACATCGGAGTGAATACTAATCCTTGGCCTCAAGCTTTCATTTACATAGTACAAACATGACATGTGCAGGTTCTGCAGGCACTGTGCTCACAACCACTACTTGGGTGAACATCGCGGTTGCCGCGAAAATCACACCATCATCCAACCTGTCGGATACCACCTCCCTTTCGTGTAGGAATGTCATAGAACACTGAGAAATTAAAAAGGAAAGTTTTTGTATTATTACAATTGTAATATATATTGTATATTAATATGTTATCTTCTTTGACGAGCAACTTACCACAGGTTTGAATCGCTTGTTGGAGTAGTAGTGAATGAATTCCCCGGCCAGCAGCAGCACGGTGCCGGGCACGAAGGGCACGTCCATCCACTGTCCCGCTGAGTCACAAACCTGCGGATGGTGGAATGTGGCACCAATGACAAGTGTCGGCAACCTATCCATCGGTCTTGCCAACGGCAAGAACTTTGTCTAACTAGAAGTCGCTCACCCACCACATGGAAGTGAACATTATTGAGCAAGACTAGACTCTGACGAAGGCGAGGTCTCCGTTTAGCCTGCTGATTCAAGTTGGAATTTATATTTATTTAAGGCACTTTTCACTTACCTGGAGTCCTTTCGAGTCGTTACTAAAAAGAAGGCTTATTGTAGTCTTATCAGAGTGAGCACCAAATCCTGTGACTTCCCTTCTGCCACCGGTGATGAAGGGATAATAGTTCAAACGATAACAACTCGGGCTCTTCTTGGTGCCACTGTCCAGGTGCATGTTTAAAAAGTAATCTCGAGACTGTCCTAGAGAGAAGAAAAAAAAACCCACACACACTATGTATTTATTTATATATATATATATATATATATATATATATATATATATATATATATATATATATATATATATATAAATACAAATTGTCTCACATAGCAAAAACAGTCTTAATAGTTTCTTATTTTTCCTGCAATAAATATATATCTCCTAACTTTGCCCTGCACCAAGCCCCACAGACTATCAACTTGATATGCAGCATGGTCAGGGTCCGGTAACAATACTTACCCACACTATGTGCGAGGGTGATCATGAGCCTCTGGTAGAGGTCATGTATAACCTGATGAAACGACACCAAAGGCGTCATAAATGGCAGGCCTTCCCTGCTAGATGAATCGTAACTGTCTCGCTTAAACAAGAAGCTTTCATGCAGCTCATGATTTGAATCACCAAACCTGCAGGAAACATTGATGATCAGATGTCGTGTACTTGATACTCATCCAGCATCAAACAAATGCACAGATACACCTAATTATCAAGTTTAAGTACTACCAACCATCTTTCAGCGTCATTACTGACATATCCATGTATATGTAAGTCTTCAGCCCAGCGGATTTTGGCCTCCTTATCCAAGTTGAAGAAATCAACTCCGCAGGATAGCATTTCATTGATCTGAAACATTGAACCACCAGTACCAGCACCAGCACCTTCTGTGGTAACACCTCCATCACCAGCATCACCTCCCCAACACCAACACCATCATGACCATCACCTCCTTTACCAGTTATCATAATTTCAACACCAATATCAACGCAAAATCGTGTACGAGACACATTCTTACCAGGTGGTCAGGTATGCCGTGGCCGGTGATGTAAGCACATCCTATACTGCTGAAGGCGTGATCAATCTCGTGCATCACCCGGTCCCATTCCTGCTGGCTGGGCTCCTCAGCGTGGTGTGCGCCTGCAGGGTGAAGGGGAGGGTGACGTGCTTTAGGTCCTACTCTACACAGGGCTTACCTCACATATTTATTGTGGTGGTAGTGGTCGTTATTAGAGTTTTTCAAAACCTTTATCAAGTAAACCAAACCTTGCATAAAGACTAGGCAATGTTTGTCAAAGGTAACTTTAAAGGAACTCTAAGTGTCCTTCCTGAAGTTCCTAGTGTGGCCCTGGCACTCACCTAGCTCACCCAGGTCCACCGTGGGCACCTTGGTGCAGGGAGGCGCCTCGCTCTGCATGATGTTGCTGCTGCTTCTGCTGCTGCTGCTCCTTTTGGTGGTGGTGGTTGTAGTGGTGATGGTGATAACGCTGAAGATTACATTGACCTTGTGGAGGCTATCTCCTTTTTACATAATGATAGTGTCACGTACCTCTCTTTATATTTAATTTAGATGTCTAGGGGTATCTAAGAGCCAGTGACAAACTTATATTTATTTATTATAATCCAAATCTTCCGAGCACTTAATAACAATGTGTCCGTCACAATAATATGTACACAGCTGATAATGTAGTGCCAATCACTAACTCCCAGTCTCAACTCCAACCAACCTCAACTCCAAGTCACAACTCCAACCAACACTACTCCAACCAGTCTACCTCACTTCCTACCACCAACCAAAACACATACCTTTGTTTTCACCACGTGGACCTCCACCACGTTACAGGACCTCAGTCCTCGCCAACCAGCCAAACCCCACCCCTGTGACCGAGAGAGAGAGAGAGAGAGAGAGAGAGAGAGAGAGAGAGAGAGAGAGAGAGAGAGAGAGAGAGAGAGAGAGAGAGAGTGACCCCGCTCTCTTCCTTATATATGACCCACACCCTTTGTGACCTGGCTTGCCCTCATACTGTAGCTTTGGGTGCTTGTGAGTGTTTGTAGCTAGTTGGTCCACTGGAGAATGAGAAAACTCAGATCCAGTTAAGGTTATTTATTTTATCAAAAATATAGACTGTACAGAACACATGCTGAGGAGCTGATGAACATGGTTTTTGAATATGCGCACTGTTTGTGGACAGTGCGCGCCAAGTTGATGGGTGTGCGCTGGTCAGCAGCACAACAAAATATATAATAATATAATAATATAATAAAAAGAAAAACATAAATAAAGAACATATAATGAGTATAATGAATATTGAAAAATACAATAAAAATAAAGTTATAATAGTATGTGGTGGAGCAACACATTCTCACCAGAGCTGCTAACCGCACGTTCTCTATGGTGTGTTGGGGAGACTGCTACAATACAACTGTATACTTCCGCGCCTCCCCGGACTACACGTCACGTACGCCAACCCAACATTTCCTACACACAAGTACATAACACATCACCCATCTTATCTACCTACCACATGTATAACTCAACCTACATAGCAACTAATACCCCCAACAAACCTCTACTAACCCTATACAATCTAATCTATACTTATTTACTACATGGTACCCTGGTGACACCCGCGTTCCCGCATCCTCCTCGTCAAGATGCTAACACAAAGCATAAATGCGGGATCCGCCATTTTCTTACAGCTTCTCAATCAGATGCACATGTCACATTTAAGTACCATACTACATATTATTATACATATCACTACAATAGGGAGTTTCTAAGAGAATGAGGCTATAAACAACGATAATGAGTAGTGGACGTTAATCAAGCTGATATACTAAAAAGATAACTGCGATAACATTAAAAGAAGATACCGCTTTCTATGTTTATTGCATAACTCTCTCTCTCTCTCTCTCTCTCTCTCTCTCTCTCTCTCTCTCTCTCTCTCTCTCTCTCTCTCTCTCTCTGTCTCTCTCTCTCTCTCTCTCTCTCTCTCTCTCTCTCTCTCTCTCTCTCTCTCTCTCTCTCTCTCTCTCTCTCTCTGTCTCTCTCTCTCTCTCTCTCTCTCTCTCTCTCTCTCTCTCTCTCTCTCTCTGTCTCTCTGTCTCTCTCTCTCTCTCTCTCTCTCTCTCTCTCTCTCTCTCTCTCTCTCTCTCTCTCTCTCTCTCTCTCTCTCTCTCTCTCTCTCTCTCTCTAAATGCATTATCTTTCTTTTATTTTATATATATTTAATGCAAAATGAAAATGTTACGTCAAAATAATTTCTCGCTTTTAGTTTATTTTCCTTAAGAAACAAAACCTTATGAAAACATTTTAGAAAAATCAAAAATCAATTTTAATAATCTTATAAACCATAGAACACATTAATAAACAAAGAACTCAAGAAACGATATTAAATTAGCTAATAATTTTGTACGCGTAATGATTATTTTTCATAGATTCTTCTTTGTTTATTGGTACCAATATGTTTTTTTTAAATATTTGTTTGAATTATTTTAAAGATAATAAATGCATTATCTCTTTTATTTTATATAAATTTAATGTAAATCAAAACAGTTATGTCAAAAAAATTCCTCGCTTTTAGTATATTTTCCTTAATAATGATACAATTATAAAAACATTTTTGAAAAATCAGAAAACAATTTAATAATTTTAGAAACCATTTATAACATTGATAAACAAAGAAATCAAGAAAAATATTAAATAAGCTATTCATTTTGTACTCATATTTACGGTTATTTTTCATAGATTCTTATTCTTCTTTGTTTATTGGTAAAAATATGTTTTTTTTTTATTTATTTGATTTTTTTAAAGATGATAAATGCATTATCTTGTTATTTTATATAAGTTTAATGCAAAATTAAAATGTTAAGTCAAAGTAATTTCTTGCTTTTATGTTATTTTCCTTAATAAGAAACAAAACATGAAAACATTTTAGAAAAATCAGAAATCAATTATATTAATTTTAAAAACCATAGAAAACATTAATAAACAAAGAAATCAAGAAAAATATTAAATAAGCTAATGATTTTGTACGCGTATTTCCAGTTATTTTTAATAGACTTTTATTTTTCTTTGCTTCTTGGTACCAATATGTTTATTTTTTCTATTCATATGAAATATTTGGAAGATAATAAATGAATTTTTTTTCCTTTCATCATATATGAATGTAATGCAACATGAGAAGTTACGTCCAAATAATTTATCATTTTTAGCTTATTATCCTTAATAAGAAACAACATTAAAAAATTATTTAAGAAAAATGAGAAAACAATTATAATAATTTTAGAAACCATAGAAAACATTAATAAACAAAGAAACCAAGAACAAATATTTAATAAGCTAATAATTTTGTAAGCGTATTTACAGATATTTTTCATAGATTTTACTTTTCTTTGTTTATTGGTACCAATATGTTTTTCATATCTATTTGAATTATTTTGGAGATAATAAATGCAAATTCTTTCTTTACCTCTATACTATTTTAATGCAAAATGAAAATGTTACGTCAAAATATTTTTAAAATGTTTTTTTCCCATTAAAATTATATAAAAGAAAAGGGAGATAATGCATTAACTATCTTTAAAATAATTAAGATATATGTAAAGCAACATATTGATGACAATAAACAAAGAAAAATACCAAACTATGAAAATATAAGTATAAAATAATGATCTTATTTAACATTTTTTCTTGCTTTTTTTGTTTATTAAGGTGTTCTTTGGCTTCTAAAAGTATTCTAATTGCTCTTTGATTTTTTCATAGTGTTTTTAGAATGTCTTGTTTTTTTATTAAAGGGATGTGAATTGAAGGCTCATAACCACTTTATACGGAAGCTTTAAAATAAGAGAAAAGGCATGAAATATATGTATATATATTACTATTATGCAAGTTATTACTTTTATTTTAATATTTTAGTTTTTTGTTTCTTTCATATATCCATCCAAGATTTGGTGGAAAAGACAAGCTCATATTAAGCGATAAATAACTTTTTTTTCTTGCTCTCTCTCTATGCATGTTTCCTTTTTTCTTTTTATCTTTTTGAATTTGCTACCCTTCAATCTTGACTTTCCTTTACGATGCTTGGCAATCAGAGTTTTGTCACCCTGGTTTTCATCTTTAACAGTCTCTCCTTGACAGTTCCTTTTGTTTATCTTGTCTATATTCAAGCTTTCAAACCATTTCTTGATCCTGTGTATGTATGTGTGTGTGTATGTGTGTGTGTGTGTGTGTGTGTGTGTGTGTGTGTGTGTGTGTGTGTGTGTGTGTGTGTGTGTGTGTGTGTGTGTGTGTGTGTGATACTACTACTACTACTAATAATAATAGACGGTTTATTCGAAAAAGCAGCCATAAGCTGAAAATATACATTTGAAAATTGCTTAATTCTAAATGTGAGGAGTGGAAGACTTTTGTTTCGTCTTTACATGAGAGTATTTAGACAAATTGTTAGCATAGTGATAGGTGGTGTGTTGTGGGTCCAATGCAGTCAAGTCCGTTTCACGATCTTGTCCAGCCGGTGCAGTGTGGTGACGGTGGTGTAGCGCCTTGGAGGCCTGGACTGGAGCCTGGGTAGATGGCATCGCCTTCAGGTGTTGGGGAGGTGCAGCCTGTAGGAGGCCGACGTCTACGTTGGGTGGGAGGCAGCTGACACAGGGTGATGGGTAGCTGTAGGTGGTGGGTAGCGGTGCAGCTGTGGGTGGTGGGTAGAAGTGCAGCTGTGTTGGCGGGAAGGTGATGGAGGGGATTAACAGGCATGGATTAGCACCGATAGCTCTCCGCACAGACCCAGCCACTCACGGTCAGGTCGAGATTCGTTCGCCCACTCGGTTGTGTTCATTGTTTATAGTTATTAAATTTTCTTTCTTTTGCTTTAAGTAACTTCACTGTGTTGTATGTTCTTAATTGTGTATAGCTTCCACTTCTCACTGAGGGTGAGAGGGAGGATTAGGTAGGGGTGGGGGGCGGGTTAACACATTGACCCCAGGCTGCTCCGAGGAGCGCTAAGACGACACGACCAGACCTTAACAGGTCAAGCGGCCGAGTGTGTGTGTGTGTGTGTGTGTGTGTGTGTGTGTGTGTGTGTGTGTGTGTGTGTGTGTGTGTGTGAGTGTATGTGTGTGTGTGTGTGTGTGTGTGTGTTTGTGTGTGTGTGTGTGTGTTTAAAGGCATACCCATATTTTTCTGACATCTATTTCGGCCAGTCACTCGTTTAATGAGTCGAGATCGTCGTTGTCCTCCTCAATTATGAGGGATCACTGAACACCATCATTTCGACAGTTGAGGCAAAAGAAAATAAGACTAGAAGTGAACTGCTGGAAAGAATAGTTCCTTCACACTTGACTGGCCTTTGTCTTTACTCCTCTCTTCTCCTCTACACTAGCACACCCAGCTGCCTCATTTTCCTTCACCTCTTGCCTCATCCTCCTTCACATCTAATCATATTTTTCTTCTCTTTCAGTTCTCTCCTGCACTCTTTTTCTCTCTCTTTCTCTCTGTTGCCTCGCCACACCCATTCCTAGCGATAAGAATCCGTTACTCACGCACACATCAAGTCTTAATCTCTCGTTGGACATGTGGTGATACAATGAGTGAGGGAAAGTAATGGTGATGGTGATGGCGATGGTGGTTGTGAGTGGAGGGTGGAGAAAGGAAGACGGGAGAAGCAGACTGTTTTTATGGGTGGTTATTCAGCAGTAGTAGTGATGAAGGACGACTAGGTGGTGGTGTGTGTGGTTCTTTTTCTGTGGATGGTGAAGGAGGAGGTGTATGTGGTGAGGATTGTTGCTTATATGTGTGGTGTACAGGGAAGGAAGGAAGGAAGGAAGGAAGGTGGTTTGAGAACTGTACTTGGTGTATTTGAATCGTGGATTCTGTCTTTATTTCGAGTTAGGTTCTAGATGGTTTTTCAAAAATTTTACTTGAGTTAGTCAGTCAGTCAGTCAAATCTGTGTTTGGATCATATAAGAAGAAGTAGTAGTTTTGATAGTATTATAGTAGTAGTAGTAGTAGAATTAGTAGAAGTACGAGTATATTAAGACAACTTGCAAACAATCACAATCACATATTAAAATCTAGTATTCCCAGCCACTGTTCGTCACTTAATAATTTCATGACCATTAAAAAAACTGAAAACGCGTCCTGGAGGGAGTCTGTGTGGCATCAGTAAACACCAAAGCCAGCAGCCACCCCGCGCCCTTACCTATCACCCCAGACAACGATAAATATTAATGCGAAGGAACTACCATTAGGCGTGCTCACCCTCCTTGCCTTCCCATCCTGTTTTTCCGATTCTATCTCTCAAGGCCAACAACTGCAGGGCGTTTGTGTTCATGTGCATACCCTGTTTTGCCCTGCCACTTTCTGCCCTGTTCTTGCCCTGCCCTGCACTTCTCCGTCCCTTACTATTATTCTATGTAAGTCTTTCATTCATCTGCTTTGCTCTATTCCTTATCTGCATTGGCCAACTAGGAAAAGGAAGAAGTGAACATTTTAGCTTCTTTAGTGAGTGGAGGTTTCTTGTAGATGTTGTAGATGGCCTTTCTCTCTCTCTCTCTCTCTCTCTCTCTCTCTCTCTCTCTCTCTCTCTCTCTCTCTCTCTCTCTCTCTCTCTCTCTCTCTCTCGCTCCAGGCTTCCGTCGTGTAAATCCTTTCCTCTCCCACGCACTGCTACTGTGAAGCACAGCGAACACAAATTCAGGAAAAACGAAATTTATGCTTCGAGGGAGAATATATATCTTGTGTTATTCCCAGAGAGAGAGAGTGAGAGAGAGAGAGAGAGAGAGAGAGAGAGAGAGAGAGAGAGAGAGAGAGAGAGAGAGAGAGAGAGAGAGAGAGAGAGAGAGAGAGAGAGAGAGAGAGAGAAGCAAGCACTTATGTAATGACACAGACGCACGCACTCAAAAAAGTAAATAAAAAAGTCAAAATGATAAAGAAATTCATTCTGTAAACTTGAGGAAGGAACCAAAAGCAAAACAAGAAAAAAAAAAATAAATAAAAAAAAATAAAAATAAACAAATCTGAGATCCATAATACAACAGACGAGAAAGAAAACGTAAAAGGGAACAGCTGGCGGAAAAAAAAAGGCAGCTGGGTTGGAAGAAAGAAAGGAAGGAAGGTAGACAGAAAAATGATCAATCAGAATGCAAAACAAAGGCTATAAGAGGCTAGGAGTACCGGAAAAGAGGAAGAAAAAAAAAAAGTTGCGTGTAGATATGTAGACGATGGTGATGGGGTAGGTGAGGGGGGTGAGAGGGATGAAGGGGTGGTGTGCTGGGACAAAAGGCACATGCTTGAAAAGAGGTATTGAGTGGCTGGTGTGCGACAGGGT
>JAPQNM010000005.1:22544001-22551501 GCA_029783475.1 Metacarcinus magister | reverse complement strand
AAGAAGGGGAGCCGAGGGGAGGATGAGGGTTGAATCGCCTTGTGTGTCAGTTCATGTTGTAGTGATTTTTCCCCTCGTTGTCACCACTGCAGTGTGTGTGTGTGTGTGTGTGTGTGTGTGTGTGTGTGTGTGTGTGTGTGTGTGTGTGTGTCTGTGAGTGTGTGTGTGTGTGTGTGTGTGTGTGTGTGTGTGTGTGCGCGCGCGTGTGTGCGCACTATATTTATAGTTACCGTGGGATTTGAATGACGTTTGGAGTGCATAATAATGTGAGAACAAATTGCATGCATTGAAAGAGCGTTTTTTTTTTTTCAGGAACCCTTATGAAAGGACTTGATATCTCTATACTTGTAATGAACGTCAGAATCACTTCGTTATCTATTAGTTTCCTAGATCCTTGTGGACCAAAGTTTATTATTGATATAGGAAGATAGGAAAACAGCAACAAAATTAAATAAATCATATAATCGCTGGCTCAAATTTGCAGCAGATATTATGAGTAATACAGATAAAGAAAATAAATCCAATTCGAAAGAAAAAAAAAAACGGATCGCCTTAGCGCAAAAAAATCGGCATCTGAACATCATATTCCTTGATCACAGCTTACATAAGTGTGGACATTAATCAATAGTTTAATTTACATCACGTCAAAATAAATCAATCAGCATCGCAATGTTTTCACAGGCGATGGCTTTCACATGACAGTGTTACATGTCATGCCACTTATGTATGTTATTCTTGTTTATATTTACGAGTGTGTTCATCTACTAATGGACACGTGTCAAAACAATATAGATGGTAAAAAAAAAGTGTGTGTGTGTGTGTGTGTGTGTGTGTGTGTGTGTGTGTGTCTGTGTGTGTGTGTGTGTGTGTGTGTGTGTGTGTGTCTGTGGCTGTGTGTGTGTGTGTAAGTTCGTACGTGAAACCTCCTTTTGTGCCTCTGAAGGACGATTCCACCTCAAGGGGAGAGAGTAAAAAAAAAGATATGTACGTGAATTCAGGTATTTCAAAAATGCCGCCAAATAAAGTTTTGTATATATAAAAAAGGTGTTATAACGTAAGAGATGACATTTTTTACATGTTTTCACACTCATACGTATATATTTTGAGCTCTCTTTTTGCAGTACATGTTATTCAGCGAGATAACTTTGGCTCTGATGTCATTCATTATTATTCATGTTGTTTTGAATGGGGATGAAATTTTCACTCTTTAAAGGTATGGTGAATATGTATGGATTTTATGTGTATGGGAAATTCAGTGAGTTATCTTGATTGTGTGAAAGCTTCATTTGCATCTGTTTATGTGATTATTTCCATGTATGTATGTATGTATGTATGTATGTATTTATGCATGCATGTATTTATGTATGTATGTATGTATGTATGTATGTGTGTGTGTCTGTCTAGTTATCTGCCCGTTAACCTATATACTTTTCCTCATCTGTATATCTATTTCTTTTTTTTTTTATTGACTTCGAAATTTATTAGTCTACTTACTTTTATTTTGTATCTATTCACCTCTCTGTTCATCCGGATTTATTTAGTGACTTTGTATAACTTAGTTCATTTCCCAAATTACTCGTACATAATTTTCGTCCTTGTATACTACGATTATTCTGTTGGTTTCTTTTGCTTTATTTTTCCTTCATTTGCATGTACACACTGAGTAATTTTTAAGTGTATCAAAGTGTCAGTGTGTAATAGAAGCTCTCTCTCTCTCTCTCTCTCTCTCTCTCTCTCTCTCTCTCTCTCTCTCTCTCTCTCTCTCTCTCTCTCTCTCTCTCTCTCTCTCGCGTAAGGTTTGATGTGTTTTCAGACTATTTTTGGTTTTTGGCTTCATTAATTCTTGGTTTGCATCCTCTGCCTCGTGTTTTCCTTCCTCTTAATTATTTATGATCGTGTTTTGGGCGGGACGAGGCTAGGTTCAAACGAGGAATAGATGTGCATGACGAAGACTAGCTTATTGCCATGCTATAAGGTGTTTCTGGCGGCAGAGAGAGAGAGAGAGAGAGAGAGAGAGAGAGAGAGAGAGAGAGAGAGAGAGAGAGAGAGAGAGAGAGAGAGAGAGAGAGAGAGAGAGAGACTGGCAACCCTATGAATAATTTCCTCTCATCTGTCATTACTTTTGAAATGGGAAAAAAAAAGTTACCTCATATATACAAACAGGAAACATATTATTAAGTTAATATTAATAATGCATCATGAATACTGTACATCATACACTGCTATATTAGTCATTCTCAGATTCTTTTTCATGGTTAGTTTTCCCCGCAAAGATATTTTTCGTTGCTATTACGCGGCCACGTAAGCTATTCATTACGCTGCCTTGGTCCTGATGCAGCCTCAGGTGTGTGCTGCGACGTTGATGCCTTTGATGCAGGCAAACTAAGTACAGAAGAGGAGTGTTCTTTGATAACAGATTCCAGCTTTCTTTCTTATCGTGAGCTGCTAATTCTGAATATCCTGAAATGTTATCCTTGTCTTGAGACAGAAAACTAAATATGCGAAAAAAAAACTTGTCTGTAGAGAAGAAATAATCGTAAGACCTCACACATAATATACTCTTACACTTACGTATACTTGCTGTTGATTCGCACTACGAAGACGGTTTCTATAGGCGGGAATTTGCACTAGAAGGAGAAAACTGGTAATATAGAGGATTGGTGCTGAGTGCGAGGAGGGTAAGGGGCAGAAGAGAGGCGTGAGGGGTGTATGTGTGTGTGTGTGTGCGTGTGTGTCTGTGTTTGAGAGAGAGAGAGAGAGAGAGAGAGAGAGAGAGAGAGAGAGAGAGAGAGAGAGAGAGAGAGAGAGAGAGAGAGAGAGAGTTTCCATATAGTTTGTAAAAGAATAACATCGGTTTCCTTGCGTTAGATTGTCAAAAAAGGAAAAGTATTTTAACTTTAGCGTTGATTTGAATATTGCGTCAAAAAAATAACATAACAATAAAATAACACCATATAAATGATAATAATGATAATAATAATAATAATAATAATAATAATAATAATAATAATAATAATAATAATAATAATAATAACAATAATAATAATAACAATGATAATAACAATGCAATCACAGCGTCACTCAATGGGAAGCAGAAAAAAAAAAATCAAATTAAAAAACAAATTAGATTTCAACGAACTGATCCAACAAAAAAAGTGTAACACGAACTTGTCTCACAGTGAAAAGGGGCGGCTTTAGATTGTAACTGTTTTATTTACTCTAGAAAAAAAAGGGGGGAAGGGGCGGCCGACTGGGGTTCTGAGGCTTTGTGATGGCCGTGTGGGGGTGGGGGGGCGGGGGTGTTGCAGAGGCTGGATAGGTGGGGGGAGTGGGCCAGGTGGAGGCGGAGAGAATGGGGTAGTATTTAGAGGGTGGAGTGATGGGAAAGATGAAGGTGTGTGTGTGTGTGTGTGTGTGTGTGTGTGCGTGTGCGTGTGTGTGTGTGTGTGTGTGTGTGTGTGTGTTTGCAAGACTGTAATGACGTGACATCTCTTTTCAGATATATTGGAACGAAATTTCTCTCCCTCTCTCAAACACACACACACACACACACACACACACACACACACACACACACACACACACACACACACACACACACACACACACACAAGGTCATTTTAGCAGACCTGGGGGTAGTAGTGGTGGAGACAGTGCCACACCCTTGCAGAAGTGGCAGAAGAACGGGGAGAGAGGAGATGGGAGAAGGGGGAGGCTGTGATGTGGAAGTGGGGAGTGGGGAGGGAGGGACAGGGGAGTGTGCGGTGTTCAAAGAGGGGAGGAGGAGGAGGAGGAGGAGGAGGAGGAGGAGGAGGAGGAGGAGGAGGAGGCGAGTGACAAAGAGCGTGCACAGTGACGTTGGGTTGGCACTCCTTCTGAGACTTGCGGGTACGGGAGGTTGTCGTGGTGGAAATATTACGAGAGTAGTATATTCCTCTTTTATACACAAGTTTCCCCTTTGGACATGACCCCACAAACCCACCCATCTTCCCACCCTTATCCCCCTCTAAGAGTACAACCATGCAGCCCCTCCACCTTGATATTATCCCTTCTCTCTCTTCCTCTGCCATTCTGTTGCTGACTTATATGTCTTATTTGTCTTCTTATGTTGTGTCTCATCTGGTCTTTTTTCCTCTCCTTTAAGATAAGTTTCCTGCACTTTAATTGTCTGCAGTATTGTTTTATCTATTTATGTGTTGTGTTGCTGTAAGAGTTGAATGTGTTGCAGGTTCACTTCTTAATTTCTGTTGTTTCTGTTTATTTGGGTAACATGTTTCTCGTAGGCAAAAGAGACGAGAATAATGATGATGATGGTAATGATTGTGATGGTAAGGATTGTTATGGTGAAGATAGTGGTAGTGATGACGATGATGGTAACAATGATAATGCTTTTTCCATGCCTATTTACGTCTGTAACCTCTATGTATTGAGTAGAATAATTGGTCACACGACGCAACTTTAATTACCAATTCTTTTATTTCAGGACTCAATCTAGGAAACGAACGTACGTGATATTTTTGCTTGAATACTTTTTAATGCATTGATACGTAGACTTAAGTATTATATATTTAATTAAGTATGAGTAATATTTAATCTTTATTCTATATATTTATCTATCTATCTATCTATCCCTGCCTCAGTGTAATGAACTTCTCATATTCTTGTATCATTTTGTCCTTATATATTTCTATTTAAGAAACACAAAAACAAAAACAAAACTACGATAAGATTAAAAGTAAACAACATTCTCTCCTTTCGTGTGATGATTGTATTTTTGCTGTTTTCAGAAGAAGGAAAGAGTAGCAGGGCGGAGGGGAGGAAGGTTAAAAGGAACGAGAGGGAGGAGGGAGGGAACGAGAAGAAGGAAGGAGGTAACAAGAGGGAGGGAGGGAGGGAACGAGAGGGAGGAAGGAGGGAACTAGAGGGAGGCGTTAAGAAAATAGGACGGAAAGGGGAAAAGTAGGATGGAAGGTAAACAGAAGCAAGTATTAGGTAAGAGGAGAGAAAGGAGAGGTAACAGAGGGTAAGAGAGAGAAATAGAAAGGGGAACATGAGGGAAAACAAGGGAGGATAAGAAAAATAGAAGAGAACGACAGGGAAGATGGAAAGCTGGGAAAAGAAGAGTCAAAACTAGGTAAGGGTAAAGGAGAATAAAACTTAGGAAGAGAACGTGAGTGGGACGGGACGGGACGATGACGGGTATGTGAAGGGAGGTTTTAGGGGAGGGGGTTAGTGTAGGGGGAAGAGCGGGGGTGTAGAGCGTCAGAGGGTGGTAGTAGGTGACGGGAGGAGGTGGCAGGAGGAGGTGGCTCAGTGCCATAAAACTCATTAGTGGGCGTGGTGGAGAAAGTTCAGTAGCTCCTGCCATAAAGTCTCACGCCTCACGTTGGTTTTGTATGTGTGTGTGTGTGTGTGTGTGTGTGTGTGTGTGTGTGTGTGTGTGTGTGTGTGTGTGTGTGTGTGTGTGTGTAGGAATAATGCTAATGGCAACACTAGTAGTAAGAGGCTTATATCATTAAAGAAAAACAAATTAACTAGTAGTAAAACAAAAATAATAATAATAATACATAACAAAACGGATACAGTAATAATAACTTAACATGAAGAGAAACAGTTGGAAGCTGCTCGAGTTTGTGAATGAATAAATAATTGATAGACGCACTCATAAGATTTTGGGATTTAGTGTAGTAACAATTTTTTCCTTTTGATATGGAAAAAAAAAATATTCAGCCTCTACATGAAGGATTTAATCTGAATTGCAAGTTAAAGAGACAGTGACAAAAGTTTGACGTGATTGATGCAAGGGAAGTGGATGTGAGTAGAAATAATGTAATAAAGTGGAATGTGTAGAAGGATAGTGAATACCGCAGGACTGTGTGAGGCAAAAACTGTAGGATGGGGAGGCGCGGCTGCGAGGGAGGGCGTACTGAAGGAAAAGGGGGAGGGGGAGAAGGAGGACGAGGTGGAGGAAGGATACTTAAGACAGTGTTTGGGAAGGATGGAACGATGATTAAGGCTTCCGTGCAAATAAAGCTTACTGTGTCAAACGTAGAAATCATGAAAACACAGAAGTAACCGTTGTCTAATATGCCAGTAGGAACGATTGACCTGCGGTCCTGTGGGAGGAGCCTGCAGGCCTCCGCGGGATGGAGTGGGCGGGGTCTGGGAAGGATCAGGATCTCAGCGCGGGAAATGCAAAGCCTGACAGTTGTGTTTTGGTGCAGTAGGTTGTTTGACACGTGGCAGGTGTTATGTCATGCAACCTTGACCGTGGAATAAACTTTTGTAAGGCTGATCCATGAGGTGCAAACTTCATGCGACAGCTTAAGTGGGCGTGGCAGGGGGCGGAGCGTATGGGCGGGCCAGGTGTGAGGCTGAGGGGACTGGGGCCTGGGGGGGGGGTATCGACCGGTTACGCCCGTGTGGCAGCAAGAGCTGGGCTCTGGCCCGCTCGCCAGTCTGACAAGTGCCTGAGTGCTCACAGCACACATCACAGTTTTTAGTTGTGGTTTGGTGTTGTACTCTCACGCTTTCTCTTCTTAGTTGCCTCCTCGGTGTTTAGTGTAGTGCAGGGATTAGTGCTTCGTACTCGCTGCTGTGGCCGGTCAGGCTCAAACTAGGAGGCGCCGTGCTGTGGTGTTTGGTGAGGTGTGGTGACGTGCGACGACGTGGTGAAATGCAGCCGCATGAGCCGCGTGCGGTGTTCGTCAACATCCTCAGCATTAGTCCCGGCTTGCAGGTGGCCGCTGGGGCCGAGTGGCCGCGCCAGGCGTGAGCGGTGCCCGGCCGGGGCCAGTGGATCCTCGCACCGGCCCGGCACCGGCACAGCTGAGGCCCGCCCCTGCCTGCCACTACCCGTCAGCAGGGGGCAACAACCGAAGGCGTGAATTAGTGTCAGTTTATGGAGAAGTGTCTAGGGATCCGAAGGTTCCCTAGAGTGTGAATCTCCTTTCCCAGGAGGGGATTGCCATTCAGTGGAGGAGGCTGGGCCACCTCACTATTTTGTCGTGTGCCAGTTGTCTAATGAAGCACCGCCAAGATGTACGGGGGCGGTTCGGCTGCGGCCAACAACCTCATGAACATGATGGGCTTCACGGGCAAGCCCAAAGGCCGCGTCCTCACCAAAGCATCCGACGACGTTAACCAGTGAGTATCTGAATGAGAATGTCGAGTGTCAATTGCCATGCAAGTTGCTATGCTTCTTGAAATATCAAGTGAAAGTTTTCTGACTTTCCACAGTAAGTTTCAAACATTCACTCCTTCCCGCGTGAGGGACGGGCTGCTTACCCGGCTCTGCCCACCACTTGGGAACAACTGTCATACAAAACTAAATCCGTATCGACCTTTGTCAGGCTGGCAGTTCAGCAGCATATTATTGAACTCTTTTTGAATTAAGTTGTGTTATTGTGATCAACTAAAAGTCTGACCTGGTGCTATTAAAATAAAATATATAACCTTTTATGTGGAATCCTACAAAATCTGATAAACAATTGGATATAT
>JAPQNM010000005.1:22531501-22536501 GCA_029783475.1 Metacarcinus magister | reverse complement strand
ACATTGAAGGGATGAAGGGTTAGGTAAGGAAAGGGAGCTGGATTGAGGAGTAGAGTTAAAGGAAGGAAATGAGAGGAAAGGCGAGGACAGGTTAGGGGAGAGGAGGAAGGCAGTGGATGGAAGTAGAGATGAGGGAGGAGTGAAGGGATGATGGAGATGGCTGGTGGGAAAGGGTAAAGAGGTGGAAGAGGGTGGAGAATGAGGCTTGGAAAGGGCTGTAGTAGAAGTAGTAGTAGTAGTAGTAGTAGTAGTAGTAGTAGTAGTAGTGGTAGTCGTAGTAGTAGTAGTTGTATAGTAGTTTTTGTTCTTTTTTAGGTTTTGTAAGACATAAGACATTTTCCAGAATGTGTTTATGGAAAAAATGTGCTTTATGGATTTATAATGATTTTTTTTTCTTATCTGATTTTTTTTTTATGATCATTAATTAGATTATACTTTAACCATTTTTTTGGTTTCGTTTGCTTTTCTTTTCTTAAGGATGCTTCCTTTTCTTGTTTAATTTTGAAATTTTTCCTATTTTATTTTTTAAGCATTCATATTTGTTCCACTTTCAATTTTCTTGATCTATGTTGTCATCATCATTATCATAGTTTTATTATTTTTTGTTCCTCCTCCTCCTCTTCCTCCTCCTCTTCGTTCTACTCCTTCTTCAAGTTCTCTTCCTCTTCCTTCTTCTTCTCCTTCGTCTTCGTCTTCTTTCTTTCCTTCCTTTATATCAGCTCCTAATTTCCTCCTGCCGCCCCTTGGAGACGCAATCACCACCTTCTCCAACACTCGCCAATTACTGTGGGTCTCCAAGGTCGCTTTTCTGGCCTTTATCTCCGCCTCGTGAAAAATAAAGGAGAAATACCTGTGGCGTTATTATATACACAGACACGTAATGAAAATGTCACTCAGATAGGAAAGCAGTTACGTCTATTAGTCTTCTGTTTTCTTTTTCTGTTCATTCAATGTTTTTTTTTGTTTTGTTTTTGTTACAACTTGCAATTATTGTTGGAATTGGATCATGTCATTTAGTTTATGTTTTTTTCATTCATTGTTTTATGCAATTTCTCTTTCTGTTTGTCGTTTTCTTTATCTGTCTTATGTTGTGTATTGTTTGTTGTGTTTCCATTTCTTTGATTTGAGTTAATGTAATAAATGGGGTAATAAATCAAGGACATGAAGGAAACGAAAATAACATTATCTAATCAATGGTATCAATTCGTAGGAACACTAGATGCCTTAGATCGCCTGAAGTAATCATATGTATGCATAAATTGATACATTAATATTAACCACAACGAACAGAAACTTTCCTCACGTTGACACTATTTAAGACAATTTGTAAATACTCCAAAAATATGACCACATGCAACATACAACAATCATAAGAATATAATAAACTGGAAAATAACAACGTGTTCATCAACTTCCCTTTCAAAAACTAATGAAAGAAAAGTCATTGGTAGTAAAGAAAAAAAAATTGGGTAAGGGAGGAAGATAGTAAGGGTTTTGGGGAGGGTCATGGGTGATCCTGTGTGCTCAGCGGGGACGTGCAAGGTAGAGAGGGAAGGTGAGGCAGGGTGAGGTAGAGAGGGAAGGGGAGGAGGGAAGGGGAGGAACATGGAAGAGGTAGGAAGGGAAGGAGGGGGGGGCAGTATTGGGTTGGTGTAAATTTTCAAGCGGATTATCCAGAGAGAGAGAGAGAGAGAGAGAGAGAGAGAGAGAGAGAGAGAGAGAGAGAGAGAGAGAGAGAGAGAGAGAGAGAGAGAGAGAGAGAGAGAGAGAGAGAGAGAGAGAGAGAGAGAGAGACGTTAGACAAAAGAGTACATACATCATAATCATCATAGTCTCAAACACACACAAAAAAAAAAAAAAATTCTTTACTCTCCTCTGTAATGTTACGAAAGGGAAACACACAAGAAAAGAAAGAATAAAGTGAAAGTAAAAAAAAAACATGCAGGGAACGTAAGGTGAGGAGAAGGAGTAAAGGGGAGGTGGTTTAGCGTGTCTGTCACCCATGGGCATTATGCTACTACTCCTCCTCCAACCTCATCATCTTGGAAGCGAAATTACACGGCGGAGGCGGCGAGGGAGACAGCGGATCCTCGTCACCTCCTCCCACACTGAAACAAATGAGGTGCAGTCATGAAAGAGCTTCAAGAGGAGGGCGGAGGAAAGGGTGAAGAGGAAGATGACGAGGAGGATGTGAGAGCGATAGATAGAGTGAGTGTGAGAGAGGGAGAAAGAGAGTTTGTTAGTAATGATGTCCATGTATAATTATAGGAATGGTTATACAAATTAATGCTATGAATATAACATACTATACTGTGGTTAGGGTGTTATAATGGTGACTTGTTATTTAATTACTGGTGATAATAATTGATGAAGTGGGTTTGGCATTAATCTATTTGGTGGATAAATAATTGATTCGATCACCAGCTGCTATTGTTACTTCCAGAGGGATTATCTATGTTGTATTTTAATGGACTTTTACTTACCTATGTATATCATAATTACATAGTCACTGAGGTACTACATGTTTATTTATTATAGTTACGTTTAAAGGAGTTTATATAAAAAGTCATTGTTGAAGTAAAAAAAAAAAATAGTAATAGGTCTGGATTATATTATTATCACATGGAGCAGGAAAAATTATAAACTGTGTGGAATTTATGAATGTTCAGTGTAGTAAGAAGGAGTTAGCAGTGCTTGAGACGACTCTCTAATAACTTACGTGAATCTTAAGTTAAGGCGGTGTAATAATGTGCAAACTTTCAAACAATTTATCTCGGGTCTCACGGTGGTCTTCATTCATGCGATGTGGAGTGTGTTTAAATGCTTACACGTGGCTTACTGTATGTATGTATCAATGTATGTATGTGTGTATGAATGTGTGTATGTATTGTGTGTATGAATGTATATTTGTTTGTATGTATGTATGTACCGTGTAAGTGTGTATGTATGTATGACCTAGTTATATATGTATTGATTTATGTAATGTGCCTTTGTATGGCTTAATGTTTGAATGTGCGTGCGTACGTGTTTTAAACGAGGTGTTGTGATGTGTTTGTCACGCGTGTTTGTGTGTGTGTGTGTTAGTCTAGGCAAGCTTTATTGTATTATTGGAACACACACACCCACACACCCACACACCCACACCCACACACACACACACACACACACACACACACACACACACACACACACACACACACACACACAGATCGTAATGTACAGTAATTCACTTTTTAATGAAGATGAAAACAGATGAGTTCAAGTTCATTTCCCATTAATCGTAAACAAAAGTGTGAATGGAAGTATATATTGGATATGAAGTGCAAGGGAAAAAATAGATATAACTTTCCACAAAAAAAAACACACAGAAAAATCTAAATTAAAAGTACGTGATTTAACTTATTGGAAAATGGTAAATAGAAAACACATTTATTTGCTTTTTGAAAACAATTTAATCAGAAGTGGTGGCCAGCCTGGGGGGCGATCCTACGGTGTGTGTGTGTGTGTGTGTGTGTGTGAGTGTGAGTGTGAGTGTGTGTGAGTGTGAGTGTGAGTGTGAGTGTGAGTGTGTGTGTGTGTGTGTGTGTGTGTGTGTGTGTGTGTGTTAATCACGTTAACGAGGCGAGCACAGAATTGTTATCACATCACATAAACTTTAATAATATTTTTTTCCACCAATTCTTTCATTAACCAGTAAAGATAAAACAAAAATGTAATAGGACACAGGATTAAAATAATGTCGTAGCGTCCAGAAGTGGTCCTTAAACAAAAGAAAAGCCGTAGTTCTTTCTTACACCGGCAGAAGTTAAAATGAACTTTACTCACGGGAAATAAAGTCTGCTTCCAACTTTACACCAATGGTCCATCCTTCTTGCGCGGTAATGTCACCAACGCGTGCAAGGAAGAGCTAAGACTTAATGTTGTATGTTGATGTGAAGTGTGTGTTATTAATATTGTTATTATTATTATTATTATTATTGTTATTATTATTGTTATTAGTACTACCTCTACTACTACTACTACTACTATTTCTACTACTTCTACTACTTCTACTACTTCTACTACTACTACTACTACTACTACTACTACTACTATAGTTATAATTATTTTTTTGATGTCATTATCATTCCTGTTTTTTTTGTTACTGTAATTGCTCTTCTTTATTTCTTCTTTATCTTCTTTTTCTTCTTCTTCTTCTTCTTCTTTTTTCTTCTTCTTCTTCTTCTTCTTCTTCTTCTTCTTCTTCTTCTTCTTCTTCTTCTTCTTCTTCTTCTTTTTGCTTCATTTTTTTTTCTTCCCATTTTTCATTGTTGTTTGTGTTATTCATTAAAACTTCTTACCATTATGAAAGAAAGGACCACCACCACCACCACCACCACCACCACCACCACCACCACCACCACCACCACCACCACACCACCATCACATCTCACCTGGATTACTTTTCCCTCCCTTGTAATGACCCTTAATGAAACCACTTTTCCCTCGCAGCAATACAAATAGCAATTCGCCATTAGATTCCCACTTGGTGTCCCTGATTATGTGTCCAATTTTGCATATTGCTCATTAGCCTCCGTTTCTGCTCCGCCTAAATGACCTCTTCATCATACTTAATTAAAAGGGAAGGAATACTTTACCTTCCTGTAGGGGACGTAGATGCCTCCTTTTTCTTTCTTTATATAATTTTAAAGTTTTTTTTTTCTTTTTTTTTCAGTGTAACATCTTGCTCGTCTTATGTAGGGTGTGTGTGTGTGTGTGTGTGTGTGTGTGTGTGTGTGTGTGTGTGTGTGTGTGTGTGTGTGTGTGTGTGTGTGTGTGTGTGTGTGTGTGTGTGTGTGTGTGTGAAGGTTTGTGAGTCTTACTAAGTGTAGGGTGCGTTTGTTAAATATATTCTTACTCATATTTTGACTTGTAGCCGCGAAGGTGTGTTAGTAGTGCGTGAGGTAGATAGTGTGTGTGTGTGTGTGTGTGTGTGTGTGTGTGTGTGTGTGTGTGTGTGT
>JAPQNM010000005.1:22521501-22526501 GCA_029783475.1 Metacarcinus magister | reverse complement strand
AGTGAGGGAGAGAGAGGCATCTGAGAGTAGTGCAGCTTGGCGAGTAAATAAAACTTAAGTGGGGCCTTATACTTATAGTTGACCAGGAACTAATAACAGTATTTATTACACTAATAACGTCAGGAACGGTAGCAACAACAGCAGCGTTTAGACTTGTAACCACTGCTTCTTCAGTTACTACTACTACTACTACTACTACTACTACTACTACTACTACTACTACTACTACTACTACTACTTCTACTACTACTACTACTACTACTACTACTTCTACTTCTACTACTACTACTACTACTACTTCTACTACTACTACTACTACTACTACTACTACTACTACTACTACTACTTCTACTACTACTACTACTACTACTGGAAACTAATTCACCTTTGCTCCCGTCCTATGTGATGTGAACACTGGATGAGCACAGGTATCCTAGTCCATTGTATCCTTCTGTATTCATACGTTCCAGGCTGCACTTGTTCATTGAGTGTGAGCAGCTTCAAGTGAGAATTCTTGGTAGCGGCGGGCCATGAGATTGAAAATTCTTTGTCCCTGAAACTAGCAGGCTCTGGTACTAACTACTTTTACTATTACTTCTTCTTCTTCTCCTTTTCTTCCTCCTCCTCCATCCTCACCAATCATTCTCATCCACCAAGAAGAATGCGCTTAAGGTCACTAGTCCTTGCTATCTATCACGAGAGCACAATAGTAATAGTGAGCATCGGACTCCCTTCCTTCTCGTCTCAGGTAGTAAGTACTTTGAGGAAAAATTGCATCTTACGTCATTTAGGGCGAATCCTCCGATATCTTCCAAGCTTACTGAGTCCCGAGAGGAATCTTTGATATCGACAGTTGGTGAGGTGTGATGGAGCTCCTTCCTTCCTTCCTTCCTTCATTAATTCCTTCCTGCGTTCCTTCCTTCGTTCCTTCCTTCCTTCCCTCCCTCCTGTCTTTCTTTCTTTCTTTCTTCCTTTCTTCCTTCCTTCCTTCCTTCCTTCCTTCCTTCCTTCCTTCCTTCCTTCCTTCCTTCCTTCCTTCCTTCCTTCCTTCCTTCCTTTCTTTCTTTCTTTCTTCCAACCAACCATCCATCCATCCATCCATCCATCCATCCATCCATCCATCCATCCATCCATCCATCCATCCATCCATCCATCCATCCATCCATCCATCCTTCCTTCCTTTTCACCTTCCGTCTTTCCCACCTTCAGTAAAACCATTCCATCTTCCTCGCCCGCCTTCCTTCCCTTCCCACTCAGGGAACCTCTTCAACGCACCATCGTCAACTCGAGTATTAAAAAGAGCCTGTGTGAGTGAGGTGGGAGGCAGGCGGTCGTGAGGGGCTCATGACGGCAAGGGAGCGGCATTATCCCCTTGACGTGCTCGCTTCATAGGTATTGTGTAGCTATAAATGGGCCTTTGTGAGAAGCGTAACAATGCACATAAAAATATGAAGAGAAGGTAAGGAAGGAAATAGGAGATGGTTGCAAAGGAGAAAGGGAAAGAGGAGAAATAGAAGGAGGAAGAGGTGGAGGAAAAAAGAGGAAGAGGAGAGGAAAGGAGTGGAAAAGGTCGAGGTCGTGATAGTGGAAAATATAAACGTAAATAAGGATATAGAATGAACTGACAAAAAATAGTCTGAAAATATACTCCATTAAAATTTTTATGAACTCGTAATATTGGAAAGTCATTGGTATGTAATTTCAACTATCATTTTAACCTTTTTTTTTTTACATAAGGTGCTACAAGAATAACTCACTCAAAGTTAATAAAATAAAAAAATAAAACATTCTTCATAATGACTAAACTAATCAATTCCTCATACCTCCACCTGTCTGCTTCTTTTTTTGGTTGTGTTTTGTATTAGCGAAAACCAACACCTCTTCGATCTCCTTAGAGGACACGCGAGGTTCAAGTTTGCGTGTCCTTTTTAACGAATCTGTGGTTACTGTTATTTGCTGTTGAACACGCAAGGAAGTGGAGCAGCATGTTGGTTTTGCTTTCAAGGGGGAAACAAAGAGGTTAGCATGGTAATATCTGTTATTTATTTATGTTTATTTATATCTTTATCTATTGATCTATCTATCTATCTATCTATTAATCTATCTATCTATTAATCTATCTATATATCAATCAATCTATCTGAGTATATACATCTGTTTTCCATCTCTTTGTTTTGTATATATCTATAATTATCAATTACTATCTACCGATCTATCTGGCTATGTATCATTCAAACAATCAATTAAATAATCAATCAATTCATTCATTCATTCATCTATTTAGTATTTATCTATATCTATATTTATTTATTTATTTATTTATTTAGAACAATTTCTGGTTTTCTATGATTCCTATGTTTTAGAAGGACATCAGAATGACAATAAATCATCCCACACTCACTTGCCGTCACTCTGTTCAATAACTGGATCACTTCCATCAGGTTAAGACGATCAAATCTCAGTTTTATGTGTGACCGGCACGTCCCTGCGCCTTCCACCCTGGCGAGAATTTGCATATTAAATCATTGGACTTTGTTCGGGTGAAAGGTTTCATTACAGTAAGATTAAGGTGTTTTACATGAGAAAGATATTGAATCATGGGAGATTGCTATCACTCATTTTTTTTTTTCTCTCTCTCTCTCTCTCTCTCTCTCTCTCTCTCTCTCTCTCTCTCTCTCTCTCTCTCTCTCTCTCTCTCTCTCTCTCTCTCTCTCTCTCTCTCAACGTGTAGTGATGAAACATCCCTTATACATCTGTCCCTTAGAGAAAACATTTTCTAAAGCTGTGAGTCCTGTAGATATTGGCAATGAAGCTCTTCAATAAACCAGTGCGTTGTGCTTTCCTTCCTCCATCATGGTTTTGTGGCGTGAAGGCGAGGCAGTTGGAGTGTGATGGAGGAGTAGGAGGAGGAAGAAGTAGAAGAGGAGGAGGTGATGGTGATGACAAGGGCCGGAGGGAAGCTGGTTTTTGAACGATGGAATAACTACGAAACTCAGATAGAAAATTGTCATCAGCTAGAGGATAGGAATGGCAGCAAGGCAGGCAGGTAGGAAGGCAGGCAGGTGTTAGTGTGATGCCAGACACGAGACAGATGAGGAAGGGAAGGCTGGGAGCGCTATTAGACTAACTGAGGTACTGGCAGGCACGTGTGGTTTTCCTCATTATCTTTTCATAAACAGGCAACTGGAGGGTATAAACATGTTTCTGGAATGACGTGTAGATTCTTAAAACGGATGCAATGTCACTGTTGCTGTCATGAATGGGTCTTGCAATCCGATATCCGTAATCAATAATGTATTTTTCGTGTTGGTTTTTTTCTTCTTCATTGTTTCTAAAAATTGTGACTCTCCTCTCTCTCTCTCTCTCTCTCTCTCTTTCCCCTTTTCCTCTCTTCCTCCTCCTATCCTCTTCTCCTCTTCTCTTCTCTTCTCTTCTCTCCCCTTCTCCCACGTTTGTTTTTTCAGCAGTGTGTTGTATTTTTTTTTGCCTTTTCCCTTATTCTCCTTTTTTTAATTTTCTTTCCTTTTTTCATTTTCTCTCTTTATCTCCCTTTTCACCATCCCCTTTACTCCTCCATTCTCTTCCCTCACCTCCCCGCACTATTTCCCTCCGTCATTTCTCTCTCTTTCTACAGGTGATGAGGTGATTCCTCTTCCTACATTCCACTATGAGAGAGAGAGAGAGAGAGAGAGAGAGAGAGAGAGAGAGAGAGAGAGAGAGAGAGAGAGAGAGAGAGAGAGAGAGAGAAAGAAAGAAAAAAAAAACTAACTTTGCCTTACGTTCTATTTATGTGTGGCATTTTAAAAAGATTTTTCTGGGTTTTACAAATGCACGAACGAGCCTGTTTCTTCGACAACCATTTCCAGTTATTGTCGAATAGAATTGCTTGTGGTCCCATTTATATTTGTTTGCATTACCTTAAAGGGTAGAGCTTATGGCACGTGCTATACATATTCTTTCCTTTTTTTTTTTCTTTTTCCCTTTTTTTCTCTCTCTTTTTTGTCTCCCTGTACAGTATTTTCACACGTCACTTCCTCTCTCTTTCTCTCTCACAGTTTTATTGTATTTTTCGTCTGGACCTTTCCCCTTCCTGAATATATATGGCTTTTTCCCTATCATGCTCTTTTTGTGTGTGTCTCCTTCCTTCCCTCCCGCCATGTCCTCACGCTGTTTGTTCTCTATCCTGTCGACGAATTTCACCCCTGGATTCTTCTTTTATTTCATTGTTTTGTCTTTGTATCTTATATTTATTTATTTATGTATGTTGTGTATTTATTTTTGTTTTGTCCTTGTGTATCTGTTTCATTTGTATTTTTTTTTATTTCGTTTATTTTTGATGTTCATTTAATTAACATTTTCTCTGATTATTGTTGGCCAGTGTCGCTCTTTATGAATTATTTATAAGGTTAATTTTTTCTTGTTTTTCTTTATAGACGTTTCCTTCCCAGCTATCATAATTAGGGCATATTTTTATATGTATGTATGTGTGTGTGTGTGTGTGTGTGTGTGTGTGTGTGTGTGTATGTGTGTGTGTGTGTGTGTGTGTGTGTGTGTGTGTGTGTGTGTGTGTGTGTGTGTGTGTGTGTGTATGTGTGTATGTGTGTGATGTTCCATAGTTTCGTCACACTACATGTACCTGACTGAACTCCGATAAATATTTGACGCAAAATCTTTACCTCTTTACATATTTTACTCCCGTTGCGAAGTACGTACGTAACACAGAGCTGCCTTCCAGTCGTCTGTCTCGCCTTAACTATGTATAAAAATAACAAAGGAAAACTTATTCTCTTTTTTGGTTAAAGTTTGTAATCAGTATCCGAAATTTCATCATAAACTTACATCTTATAGTCCAATATAGAATCTTCTTATACACTGTAATCTATTCAAGAACATATTTCTACCTGTATTACTTTTTTTCTCAGCAATTCTAAGTACAAATATATCTCACTCCTAGCAAATAAAACGATTCGGTCTTCACATAAGGACGAGACGAAGCAATA
>JAPQNM010000005.1:22496501-22514001 GCA_029783475.1 Metacarcinus magister | reverse complement strand
ATGATAATGCACATGAAACCAACTGACACGAAGGAGGAGTAAAAATATATAAAAAAATGTATGTATGTATGTATGTATGGATTTGTTACTTTTTATTCTTGTTTTTATTTTTAGTTTAAGGATAAAAGGTGTCAAGGGAATTGCCTGAGCCTAACCTGCGGGGAATAAAAATAAAAGTTAAATGTATATATATTCCAACACATTCTCAAGTTATTTTTATATGGACTGATGCGAAAAATCATGTAACATACGAGTTGCTTGCAGGGTCAAGCACAACACTCATTAATCTACAGTAGGAGAAAAAAAAATGGAAAAGATTTACTTCATTCATGTGCAACAGTAAAAGTGAACTGTTTCAAGTTTTTATTTTTTGTTTCGCTTGGTAATCAGATCTTGGGAGAAAAGAATATTAGGTTTTGCATAACTGACGACGCCTTAAGATGACAAGTTCCTTAAGACCTGCAACTTTGCGAGACCTTTTTCCGGCTGACACTTGCACTTTTCTTTCACGAAGCAAAGAAACGAAGGAAGTGAAAGCAAGTATAATGTGAATCTCAAAAACAGCGAGAGAGTAAGGCGATAAAGGAAATGAGGGAAGGAACTGTGGAAAAAGTGACGAAAAAGGAAATGTCTTATTGGAAGATGCGGTAAAAAAATTAAAAAAGCCTAAGAAAAACATAGAAACACGTATGTAGTTTAACATAAAAAAGTAAAATATTATATAATATCGACCATATGAAATACGAAAGATGTGGAAAGAGAACAAATCAAAACTAACATATCACTTTCACTTCCTTTTAAAACAATTACCACTCTCGTTATCCTGTTTTTCTTCAACTTTCTTCATCAGATTATTTCAAAGTCAATTCGTGGGTTTGAGAATATCCCTGGATCAAGACTAAGGGTGAGGGAGGAGGAGGGAAAGTCTCTATCCTTTGGCATAGATCAAGGGAAGACGTTCGCTCCTTTAGACGAAGAGCCTTTGGATAACGTGATTACCATGTGAATGGAGGTTGTGGGTGTTCGTGTGTGCCGATGAAAAGGACCATTTACTGGGCTGATGGAACCCTCGCGTTTATGTGTGTAAGAGGCTGAAGGGCAGCTCCAAGGATGTCTGTCTGTGCGTTTGTCTTCCTTCTTTCCTTCTCTATTTACTTCGGTCATTGTTTATACAGTGAAAGAAAATTAAAGGGAATATCAACAATTGAAGACCTAGGTTTATTTTTTTTCCATGTGCCATTTATTCTAATAATTAAATGTATCTTCCTTTGTTTGACATTTAATAAATGAAATACTGAAATGTTTATGATATAAATAACAGTCAGGAGAGAATTATGCATTGCTTAAATACATTTTCCGTATATCATTAATTAATTTGATTTATGACTACATTTTATTATATTTCACCATTAGTTTGTCTTTCAAAGTTGCCTGTTTATATGAAATACTGCACAACCCTTTAAAAGTTTACTAATTAATATGTTTGTCTTTTCAGGTAAGTCTGCTTCACTTGGCTATTAATACTGGAAGGGTTTTGGAGGACCAGGCAGCTAACACGCCAGAGGGACGGTATTTGAAGAATTTAGTTTTGCAGTGTGATTCTTAACTAATACGTTTGTAAATATGTTTAATCCAAGCATCAACAGAGTGAAGAAAAACACGAACATCATTGAATACAAGCAAATATAGATAAGGAAATAGTTCTGACTTTCACACACACACACACACACACACACACACACACACTCACACACACACACACACACACACACACACACACACACACACACACACCACTTCGTACACATATAGTCAGTCTGTGTCGATAATTTCTTTGTCCTTTTCTTTTACACTTTATATAAATTTTGCGTTTAGTGACCACAGAAAAAAGAATGAAATAATAGAGGAATAGCTGAAGTTTTTTTTTTTTATATCGTCATCAGTGTATATAATAATCGTTAATATTGAGAACTCAGCTTATATATTTTGAAGAAACTGTGTTCATAAAGTCATTTTTTCTGCTTCATAATCTTAATTGTGTGTCTGCTGTTTTCTCTACTCCAAGATGATAAACTATGAATACTTTTTGTAATATTTTAACCACGAAAGTCCAATGGGTACTTAAATTTTTTCCCCTAAGCCTCACTACTCCTGGTCCTTCCCTCAAAATTATTCCTATCCAGTACCCTATCTTAGCATCCCTTGTGTCACACCCTATCCTTTGCATCCTTACCTGTGCCACATCCCTCCACCGTCAATGTTCCGCCATTCAGGTGTGACAAGGGAGTTTGTAGTTGATCCCTCGTTCCGCTGCACCAATCACATTCGATCCTTCAACCTCAGCCTACTCTCCTCCCTCACCTGTGTCACATCCCTCCCGCCCGAAGCCCCGCGTCCGCCAGGTGTGACAAGAGAGCCTCCAGTTTATCCACTATTGGTCTGAAGTTGACACTGACGCTGCGTAGGAGTGACAGTGGGAGCGTCGTCGCCAATAATCCTGTTCGATCAGCGTACCGCCTCGTCAATTGGGTGTCATTTCATAGCGGGAGAGAAAAATCAAGAAAATCCTTCATAGTCGCTGTTGTTTTGATATGGAGATAATTAAATTTGTTTTGCTGATTCGTGCGCACATCAGATTGTTTTCTCCCCAATATTGTTAGTGAAGTTTGAATTTTTTCCGCAACTTTGCAACTCTGGATGAGTCTAGTTTTTTATTATTTTTACCGATGTGATGCCTACTGGATTGACAGGGTACGGGTAGATGGTTTCATTGATGACCATCCACTGCATCCTTCATCCCTGGTTGTGTCACTCCTCTGACTCCAAAAACAAGGGTGACTGAGGTATAACGGCGTGTCCTCCCCCACCACACAAAAAAATTACGAGCCAAGTTTACAAACTATTAATTGGTGGGATTATAATTAAAATGGTTTCCAAACTCCTGGGGCTCATTTACATCCGCTTTCCCAAGAGGAATTGCATTTTATTAATATATTCCCAAAATTAAAATAGATGTTTCCGTAGATAGCGTGTCTGCCACTAGTGTTTTGAACTAATACTCTGTGAATTAGTGAAAACATAACTGTGTGTTTCCCTTCCACAAGACTGACGGTACAGCAGGGTACAGAGATGCGACCACTTGATTCCACTTCTTTTTATGTGATTACGATGCACAATAAACTCCTGACTTTGAAGTGTATTGTCCCGAAAGACATTCAAACACACACATACACACACACACACACACACACACACACACACACACACACACACACACACACACACACACACACACACACACACACACACACAGAGTACACAATGTTCATTCATCACGCTGACTGACACGCCCGAAGTCCTGTAATTCCACTCTGGAAACACCCGCCGCCGGCCTGTCATTCTCACTAAGACTGTGGCTGACACACAACAAACTTACAGACGCATCAAACTGTCCTTCCTAGACACATCCCTGAAAAGTTACCGCAACCTGATCATGTGAAAGTAGTAAATGCAATGCCAGATGATATATACACAAAGGAAGTGGTGTTGGTGTGTGGGAGGGGAGAGTCCCATCCTCTAAGTCTTCATTACCATATAAATGAAGGTTCAGATCCTGTCCCGCTTGGCTTGAGAGAGAGAGAGAGAGAGAGAGAGAGGAGGAAGCAGTGCGTGGAGGGTAGGAGGGAGATGGAGAGGATGGCCACAAGGGTTTTGGTTTGAGAGACATTATTTAAGAGGCATTGAATCCTCTCGTTCCTGTATTGGAAAATAATAATGTAGCGCCGTTTGAGAATTTATCTACGTGTGAATTGGTTTCCTGCATGTTGTTATTCATTGAAGATGCATCCCCTCTCTGCACCACCATACACACACACACACACACACACACACACACACACACACACACACACACACACACACACACACACACACACACACACACACACACACACCCATCTATACACACACTTCATCTACCTTCCTCACAATGCAACACTCGGATGCTGACCTGCTATTCTTCCTCACGAACACGAGACCACAAAGAAAATTAATCCTCAAAGTTAGACCATTTCAGAAGTTGTGTGGTAGGCGAGGTAGTGAGGTGCCCGCTTGCAGCCCCGGAGGGAGAAAGAGGAATGGGAGGAGGATGAGGAGGAGGAGGAGGAGGAGGAGATGAGAAGTGAGAAGTAAACTAAATCCATTTTGTCAGCTTGTCGACACACCGAGGATGAGAAAGAAATGTGTGTGTGTGTGTGTGTGTGTGTGTGTGTGTGTGTGTGTGTGTGTGTGTGTGTGTGTGTGTGTGTGTGTGTGTGTGTGTGTGTGATCTGGGAGTAGTGATCGTGTGTTCATTTCACTCTCAGGTACTAGGTATGCCAATGCACATCGATAGTCAATAGCAGTGCATGTGTTACTTACCCATAACTGCAAATAGAAAGCGTTGAATAAGCACACGTTCAATTACTAGTAGTGGATGTGTTGGTAATGGATAGATTGACTACCATTCATTAATTTTCGTGACTGATTAACGAGGATTGAGTTTTATCCAATGTATACGGGATGTAAAGACAAAACTGCACTTCGTTGCAATAAAGAGTCAAGGTAAATTATGTATCATTAAATTTTGACGCATGATATAAATAACTGTTTTCGGAAATAGAAAATGATGGGGTGTTTTTTTTTAGGAATTTATCAGGTTAATAAACTTGTGATCGTTAATCAATACACGTCTGGATCGCGAAGGATATTAATTGTTTCTGGTAATATTTCTTTCTGAATGCTAATTTCTCCAAATTCCTCGTCACTTTGTAACCTTTGGACATGCTAATAGATATATCTGTCTGTCTTTATATTTATTTATGTATTTTTCCGTCTTTTTCTATCTATGTATTCTTCTATCTAGCAGTCTAGCTTCATCTGTCTATTTTTTATGTATCTATCTATAACTATCTATCTAGCGGTGGTGCAGTGGTCAGCGTTCGGGCATGGGAGCTTAGGATCCCGTGTTCGAATCCCCGATATCCGCTGACCACTTTTCAATATTTGATATCACCGTCGAGTGGCCAAAGACTATCCAAATTGCTGCCATACTGTTCTCAGACGGGACTTACAACGTTAATATGCATCTGAGGCTGTAGCAGTAATAAGACTCACACGTTATCAACATATTCAAGAGAGAACTTAATCATTCGAGGCGTCACTATAAAAATTCTAAAACCTACACCAAATAACAGGCGAGGCAAGTCCATCTGTGCCTCCATATGCCTACTGGTGCCAATAGTTAATGATATAGAAGAAAAAAAATATGTATGTTTGCCTGTCTGTCTGTATGTCTGTTTATAGCTGTCTCTATCCATCTTTCCATAATGTATTTACTTCACTTTATAATGACTAACAGTAAAATAAGTGTTATTGTTTTACATTTGACGATAATTCATTGTTAGTAAGGAAGAATTAATAGTATTTAATCTTGGGCGAGTTTATCACAATTAAGGATGATGGATGAGGCTGGATGTTGTGTGTCATGTTTTCCATTAAGATTTACTAGAGCATGAAAACAGGTCACTTCATACCCCCCAAGGATGGTGTGTGAAGGGAAAGGTATGAATGTATAACAACTACTCACCTGACGAGGAAGAGGAAGAGCTAGCAGGTGACAATAGCCATAATATCTCGCGAATATATAGAGTCAATGCTATAACAGTGATTTTTTTTTATGTTGAGAAGATGTATGTCAAAAGGTGTCATACCCTGCTTGCCATTCCACCCCAAAAGACTCATTCCTCTTTGCAAACACACACACACACACACACACACGCACACACACACACACACACACACACACACACACACACACACACACACACACACACACACACACACACACACACACACACACACTTTTCCAACGGTACATTCTCAAGGAACATGAAAGGGTCAGTGAGGCGTAGATATATGCAAGCAGGCAAGGGTGTCGCCTTTCCAGAGTGGTGCATCCAGACTGTGAGTGTGGCCCGGGAGCACAGTGCGGGCGTGGAGGCGAGGAAGAGGAGAATGGATGGATAAGGGAGGGAAGGAGAAAAGAAGCAAGGGAAGGGTGCTAGGAGGGAAGGAGGTAGGAAAGGGTGTTGGTGTGGAGGGAGGGGGAGAGAAGGATGTTGGTAGGGAAGGAAAAAGGGGTGTTGGGGGAAGAAGGATTTCGGGAGGGAGAGAAAAATATTGGGAAGGAAAAAATCAAGGCTGTTGGCGTGTAGGAAAGGGTGTTGGCAGGAAGGGAGGAAAGAGAGGATGTTGGGAGGGAGGAAAGAAACTTTATTGGGAATTGTGAGGAAATGAAGGACGCAAAGAGGGGGTGAGAGGCACTGAAACACTCCCACATCCTTTCCGTATTGGGTGGGAAAAGAAAATCTTGCCTTGGGGAGCCTGTGAGGGGAAGGCTTCTGGTGGGGCTGTGTGGTGGACTTTTGGGGATCAACGGAGGATTAGCGGTCGAAGGAAGACCTCAGTGTTAGAAAAAAAAAGGTTTCCAGAAGCAGTTTTCTACTCTGTCAACATTTTTCTTACTCTCTTTTTTTTATGTTCTTTTTTCACGTTCTCAGTACGTGCAGAGGAAGGTAACGGGTTAACTCCGGTGCTTTGTGATGATTTAAGGAGTCAAGTGAGATGCTTCTTTTCATCCTTGTATCTTTGTTGAGTAACGTCATTGAGGGATAGTTGATGAGGGAGAGATCGAGAGTTTTGTTGGAGCATGACTGTTTTTGGTGATGATCTGTTTAGTAAAAGTAAAGTTTAAATGTACAAAAGTAACCTGGATCTCTTGTACGGTGGTTTGTTGTCCTTCCTGGAGTGTGTGGAGCCATTGTGGGATGAATGGTGACTGGTTGCGAGGAAACTCAGTGGCGTGGTCCTCCAGTGTTGTCGGGATGTTGCTATTACTCAAGGGTTGTGGTGTATCCTCATAATGTTTTCCTCTACATTGTCAAAACCCTCACCTCTGTAGCAATGGTATTGGTGCATGTTTTTTTTTCTGGCGTCCATCACCTTCTAGTTAATACAGCATGTTAGCGTTTGTCATAAAGTAATTCGTAATACTTGTGGCACTGTGTGAGAAGAAATATCAGTTCCATTGTTCTTACTGGAGGTCGGAATCGAACCTGAGCTACCAAATAAAGAAATCAAAGTAATTGGAAAATCTTCTATCGGGTGTTAGGAGACAAAATGTGCATCTGTACAATGTCAATTAGTGTAAGTTGTTGTTTTATCGATAACAGTGGCGAGCACAGTGTATTTAGCCTACTGTCGAGTGAGTGTATTTCCTTTTTACTGCTTTATGGAAATGTGATGACTAGTCTTATTAAGTTACTGATGGGTATATTACCTGCAAATGATTGACACATTATTTTTAATGTATGCCTCCCGTCCTCGCTGCCTTATTAGTATCCTGCTAGATGTGTACAAATACAAGAGACTATGTTCTGTGCAACGCTGGGGAACTTATAATCTGTGTGTCAGTCATTCCCTGCGTGCTGCCACTCATGCCCTGCCGCACCAGGACGCCACCCTCTGCAATACGTCATTAGTGTTGTGTGATGCCCTTTAGTTTCCACGTCGCTGCCTCTGCTTGCATCCTCATTATCATTATCAAATTGATTTAGTTGTAGGTCCTAATTGGTGCCGGATTCGCGAACGCCCATTAAATATTTAACATACTGTTTTTTCATGGCGAGAACTTCCAAAAACTGTCAATATATGTGGCTCTAAAAAAATATATATATATAAATTATGGTGTCACCAAACTAAAACTCACTAGAAACTTTGTGGCAGTAATTTGAGATTGTTTTCATGATACTCTTCCCTTCCAGCAAGTGCAACAACGATGATTAATTGCACCCGGTGATATGTAGAACGTTCCTGTTTGAGCATCGTCATCACAACAAACTTACTGGCTGTTTGCTATTCAAAGTGGAATAACACTGTTTGAGCAAACCAAAGTGTGTGTTTGTCATGAAACTAACTTAAGTCCTTGAAGATCTACACCTACAATGTCACAGTCCTTGAAAATTACAAACATGAAGATTCAATGATAGAACTACAGAGCATGAACTACGATATTATTGAACTCAATCAGCTGCATGGGAAAATAAAGTAGAATTTGAATATCAAACTTTGAGACAAATCACTTAATCTACCGCATTAGTAAACCGAATAGTAATTTAAACGGAGCAGAATGTTTGATGAGGAAAAACTTGCTGGTGAAATGAAACTGAGTAGTGTGTCACATACAAGTGCATGGAAGGTAGTCAAGTGAAGTAAATGCTTCCAAAATAGTTCAGGTCTATACACCAGTGTCACAGAAGTAAGAAGAGATGGATATATAATAACAAAAAATATAACCTAGTAAATTCACTCAAACCTTGGCATTAAAGGACCACAGATCGATGAAACAAGAAAAGAAAAATTCGAAAAAAACGTTTACATACCAGAAAGAAAATGAATGCCGTTAAAAAAAGGAAGTCTTATTTTTTAGAATTAATTAATCAATGTGAGCGCCTGACTTGACAAAGTTTTGGGATATGTTTTTTGTATGTGGGTGCGTGTGTGTGTGTGTGTGTGTGTGTGTGTTTTTATTTTTTGTGTGTATGTGTGTGTGATTAGTAAGAAGTATATCAACTAACATACAGAGTTTGAAATAGACATCATGACTTTTCCACAACATACATTACCGAAGAAGTAATTCATTCAAGGAAGCTATAAATAATATTTTATATTACATCCACCATTTTATATTTCCTGACAATGAAGACCCCATAGTATTTCATAATGTTTATTCTCTGCTAATAACCCAACCTAACCTAACTCAACCCAACCCAACCCAACCCAACCCAACCCAACCCAACCCAACCCAACCCAACCCAACCCAACCCAACCCAACTCAACTCAACTTAACTCAACCCAACCCAACCCAACCCAACCCAACCCAACCCAACCCAACCCAACCCAACCCAACCCAACCCAGCCTGACCTAACCTAGCCTAGCCTAACCTAACCTAACCTAACCTAACCTAACAAAATCAGATTATCCTAAAACTAACTTCTACTTACACGTACTACATGATGGTAGAGAAAAAAGGTGTTTCTCGTTGCCTCTTTAATCGAGCACCAACGTCGTGCCCTGCAGGACGCCTACATGAGGTTGGGCGGCATAAGGGTGTCATTGCATCTATCTAGAAACATATAGTTTTTCCTTGTTAAATGTCCCCTTCCTCTCCCTCGCAGGTGTATGAAAAATTGGTAGATTCCCAAAACCTGTTGCTTGATTTATATTTTATGTGGTGGAGGGAAACTGTAGGGAAGAGAGAGAGAGAGAGAGAGAGAGAGAGAGAGAGAGAGAGAGAGAGAGAGAGAGCGAGAGCGAGAGCGAGAGCGAGAGCGAAAGCGAGAGAGAGAGACTGACTGACTCAAGTCCACAAATTGCGAGCATTGCATCACCAGGTTTTTGCGTTCATCCCGTTAGGTTTTACATTTTTTCTTTCCTGTTTTACTTTTTTTTTATATTCTATTTCCTATTCTGTCTGTGTCTGTCTGTCTTGTCTTGCATTGCCTCGTTTGTTTCTTTGTTTGTCTGTGTCTGTCTGTCAGTGTGTGTTTTCTTCTCTCTCTCTCTCTCTCTCTCTCTCTCTCTCTCTCTCTCTCTCTCTCTCTCTCTCTCTCTCTCTCTCTCTCTCTCTCTCTCTCTCTCTCTCTCTCTCTGTGTCCAGTTTGATTAGAGCGAGTCACAGTAACAGTTTTGCTTTAAAGATTTGCAGCACGTCATACAAATCCTTTCAACGTTAATTTCCAACACCTCAACAAGCGAATCTACTCTTTCCACTGCCACTCCTACCCATTAAAAACTGACACACGGGACTGAGCGCCCACGTAATCCCCTTTGATTGGTGCGTCCGGAAAGGGAAAAGAAAAATTGCAACGCCTGAAAATAACCGGGAGTCGTATATGTATATAGAGACCTTTTGTTGCCCCTCAAACTTAATGTATGTAGCTATCGAGGACGAAAACATAGAAAGAGGATCAATCTCTACATAGATCCATACATGCATATCGTACCTACATTCATCATAAAGAGGCAGCATGTGCGTTTATGTAGGAGTGAAGCCGTGTTTAGAATGCCATATCAAGAGAGAGAGAGAGAGAGATGACCCGTGAGAGATGAGACTTAAACGAGCTCTGGAATATTTCAGAGTGTTGGATATCGGTGTTCGATAAGGTGGCTCGAAAGTGGGTCTTCTCACGGGGCACTTTCATGGAGGAGAGTTGGGTGGGGATGAAGAGGGAGGGAAAGAAGGAGGGAGGGAAGGAGGAGGGAGGGTATGATGAGATTTCTGACGAGCAGTGGGGAGTAGAAGAGGAAGAAATGGAGCCCGGAAAATGGTTTAGTAAGGGGGGGGGTGGGAGTGAATGATAAATTGGGAGTGAGAGAGGCACTTAAGGGTAAAGGAAGGAGTCAGGTAAGAGAAGAAGTTGAAATATCATGGGAAGGTGTGCGTTGGGTACAGGTAAGGATGTATGAGTGACGGGAGATGAAAGGAAGGTGGGTGGTGGAAAGAAAAGTAATCTGGGTAGGGTGGTGAAAAGGATTTGTGTTGTGTGTGTGTGTGTGTGTGTGTGTGTGTGTGTGTGTGTGTGTGTGTGTGTGTGTGTTTGTGTGTATATGCTTAACCAATGTTTCATATGTTGTAAAAAAAATAACGTCTGTGGATGGTTAAATTTAGTTCATATGGGTTATTACGTATATCAACAAGAATAATAATATAAGAAAGAAGAAAAATAACAAATAGTAAGACAAAGGAAGAGACAAGGACACAGGAAGCACCGCCACCACCACCAACAACAGCGGGAGAGGACCGAGTTGTGGAAGGATCAGTCATTATTTTGAGGAACGCAATTTCATTCGCCATTCAGGACCACTCGAGCAGACCTGGTGCCCCGAATACGAATCCCAGTGGAGCCTTGTCCCCGCCAAAGCCAAGAGAATTACTGGGTCAAGCCTCGCCTCCACCAAAACCACCCCAGCCGCGCATGACGTCAGGACACTCTCAGGATGAGCCAATATCTCAGAAGTATTTTTCCCCCCGTGGGTTTTTTGCAATTAAGATAATGCTCCGTACTTATTTAAATGACCTGACCCCGCGTAAAAATGCTGAAAACTAAATAAAATGGGGAAAGAAATTTTTAATATACAAAATAGACAAGTATACGTATAGCTGAAGAAAAGTTTTGTGGCTAATGTTTTCTTCCTACTGTAATGAATGTATTGCAGAAACAAAATCAAGACAAAGTAATAAGTTATGATACAAGAAAAACAAGACAAAAATAGTATTGTACTGCGCGCGACCATCGAAACTTTCTACACTTTCTCTTTTTAAGTTTATTGCAAAGTTTATCATCTATGACATATTTTTTTTTAGCGTTTTTCATATTAAAAGCAAAAAAGTCACTCTTCTGGGATAAAATACTACGTTTTTAGCACTTTCCTTAATCTGCTTTCCCCTCCCTCCCGGCCTCGGCTCGTCTCCTGCTTGTACAGGATTCCCTTTTTCTCTCTATAGCTCCGTTTGATACTTGAAGTTTTGTTGCATCGCTTGGCACTTGTCTTCTAGGGTCCAGCCAATCAGTCTTGAGCTCTATTGATCATTGCATATTTAGTCACATGTTCTCCCCGGCTCCATTCTAGCCCACTACTATAACTATCAGGTCTAGTTGTGTAATGTCCTCTTTCAATTTTGTTCTTCTTATCTCTTATAGTTATTCCCAGCACTGACCAGACCAGTGTCAATTGCTCTTTGTTTACCTATTTTTTATTATTATGTAAAATGTACTATAAAGACGACTGCTGCTTCCAAACGTAATTAGAGAAAGAGTCCAAAGGGTTGGCTAATGCAATTTTGGAAGTGTCTTGATACGCCTCTCTTAAAAGTATTACAGTTATAGGAAGATGGAAGATAAGAATTAGACAGATAGTTCATGAGTTTATCAGTGAAAGTGATGAAAGTAGTAAGCATCAGCGAGGAAAAACAAGTAACACAATTTGTCTTTCTTTTCACACACGTTCATTTGTGCCTTTACGCTATCTTGGTGAGCTGATGATCAGTACCAGCATGTACTGGCGTGGGTGCAGTTGTCATCTATAATGATGCCTCTTGAAGGCCTATGTCACCCATTATCACTCCACTTGACTTCTGATCCGTTCTAAACGTTTTAAATGACACCACTTCCATTAAATTTTCTTGTGGTACAGCTCAACAAGAACACTGAGAGAGAGAGAGAGAGAGAGAGAGAGAGAGAGAGAGAGAGAGAGAGAGAGAGAGAGAGAGAGAGAGAGAGAGAGAGAGAGAGAGAGAGAGAGAGAGAGAGAGAGAGAGAGAGAGAGAGAGAGAAAGAAGGAAGAGAGAAAAAAAACAAAGAGAGAGAATGAAAAATCTTTGTATTGTTCCCATTATTGTTCCTGAATAGTTTTGTGTACTCGTCCGTGGTGCAGTAAGGCAGGTGTGCACTGTACCTTAATGGCATCAATGCCTCTAAGGCGAGAATGATACGAATGGCAACAAAATGGAGTCAAGATTCACCCTTCTTTGAACGTGATCCTCGATTGGAAGTCAAGGTGGAACGCATGCTCAGCAATAGTGTTGAATGTTTTTATTTTCAGTAATGTCTTTTTGTCTGCTGGGAAGTTTCTTGACGTTATGCGTGTGGATCAACCTGCACGCGTCCGAGGACCTGGGTGTGCCCTCGGACGGCCTGTTCAGGGCCTTGAGGGAGAAAGAGTTGGAGGGCCACATGTGGTGGCTGGGGCCGTTCACGCCCCCGCAGGTTACGAACCTGCATGTGGCGTGTCCGGCCCCAAAGCCGAGATGGTGGTCCTTGGTGTTGTGTCCAAGGGCCACCAACCCTTACGTGGAGTGCCTCTCCAAGACCACACAGAACATCTTCCACGCATACTGGTGGTACACCCTCAAGTGTCTGTGGTGGTGGGTAGGCGGCTGCCTCCTCATCATGAACCTCCATCACCATATGCGGAGGAGGAAGCCGTGCCTCTGGTGTGCCTTCTTCCCTCAAACACTCCCCGAGCCTGAACCTGGTGCAGATCCCGCGCCAGTCAAGGCTTACCCAGCAGCCTCATCCGTTCACCCCCCACTGCCATTCCCCATGTCACTGATGACTCTCCTACCATCAGTGATCCCCCCATTGCTGCTTGCCCCGTTCATCCCTACTAAGCCCCATTATCACTGCAATACCCCCCACATCTGCAATTCACCATATCGCTGATGACTCTCCCACCATCAGCGATGCCACCCTGACTGCCAGCCCTACCCCCCTTCACTGTCATCCGCCCCCCTTTCCTGCCAGCCCCCCAAAACGCTGATGACACTCCCACCACCAGCGATCCCCAATCACTTCGAGCCCCCCCGTCACTGCAAGCCCCCCCAGCCCCCCCAAATCGCTGATGACTCTCCCACCACCAGCGATCCCCCCCCATCACTGCCAGCCCCCCCCCCAGCCCCCAAAATCGCTGATGACTCTCCCACCACCAGCGATCCCCCCCATCACTGCCAGCCCCCCCAAACCCCCCCCGCCCCCAAAATCGCTGTTGACTCTCCCACCACCAGCGATCCCCCCCCATCACTGCCAGCCCCCCCCCCAGCCCCCCAAATTGCTGATGACTCTCCCACCACCAGCGATCCCCCCCCATCACTGCCAGCAAGCCCCCCAAATTGCTGATGACTCTCCCACCACCAGCGATCCCCCCCCATCACTGCCAGCAGCCCCCCAAATCGCTGATGACTCTCCCACCACCAGCGATCCCCCCCATCACTGCCAGCCCCCCCCCCAGCCCCCCAAATCGCTGATGACTCTCCCACCACCAGCGATCCCCCCATCACTGCCAGCTCCCAGCCCCCCAAATCGCTGATGACTCTCCCACCACCAGCGATCCCCCCCATCACTGCCAGCATCCACCCAAATCGCTGATGACTCTCCCACCACCAGCGATCCCCCCATCACTGCCAGCCCCCCCCCCAGCCCCCCCAAATCGCTGATGACTCTCCCACCACCAGCGATCCCCCCATCACTGCCAACCCCCCCCCCAGCCCCCAAAATCGCTGATGACTCTCCCACCACCAGCGATCCCCCCATCACTGCCAACAGCCCCCAAAATCGCTGATGACTCTCCCACCACCAGCGATCCCCCCATCCCTGCCATTCCCTTCCATAGACACCACCCCCCCATAGACCCCACGTGGCATCAGTGATGTCATGAGGGGACTATGTGGTTTCCGGTAGAAATAGGAAAGGATAACATCATTTGGAAGTCCAGTGTTGTACCGGGTCGTGTCTCGTGTCTCCTTTCAGTCATCTTGTCATCCGTTGGAACAGTGAACTGTTCCAACGGATGACAAGACCATTAAAAGAAGACACGAAACACGACCCGGTACAACACTGGACTTCAAATTAATGTTTCTACTTCTGAATTGCTCTTTTTCTTTCTTCTGAATGGCTTCGCACTAAATTGTAACATGCTACCTCACTCTATCCAATCTTATCCTATGTTATCCTACTCTATCCTAAGCCCAGTGTTATGTTGTGCTTAGATGTTCACAGCAACACATCAATGTTTTTAATTGAGACACAATAAGAAAAAGCCTCCTAATCCCTTGTAAAATGTGAAGATAATGGTTAACTCTTCCATTAGTGAGGTGGACTTGGAAGAAGAGGGAAGAAAGTGAGTGGAAAGTGTTGCTCAGTGAGGCTGCGGGAGAGGAGGCGGCACGCAGTTAATCCAATTCTGAAGAGCAGTAACTACAACTCTGCCCCTGTATAGAGTTTGCATCTAGGAGGAAGAAAACAATTTGGTGAAGACGATGCACAACACCAGACATACATAGAATCTGTTTTTATCAAGGGATGAAATGTGAAATATCCAGTTAAGATTTTTAGTAAAGAATGTAAATGAATGTTCAGTGTAGAAAAAAAGAGAGTTGGGTGTCAATGAAGAAAAGGGGATAGTTGTCTGTGTACATATGCATATATATTACACACACACACACACACACGCAGACACACACACACACACACACACACACACACACACACACACAGGCACACACACACACACACACACACACACAGGCACACACACACACATACACATACGCAGACACATGTAGACACACACACACACACACACACAGAAACATATTATAAGCAAAAAAAAGTACTAATGAAAAAGAACAGTAGGAGGAGCTTCCATTTTCCCTTGACAACCGTAACTAATTTCATTTTTTAATTAATGTCAGAGTGGGAGTGTTTGTTGCACCTTCGCATTAGGGGCAATAAAGCAACCTAATTACTACAACAGCTAATTGTTGGCAGACATTACGTCTCACGTCACCTTGGGCGGCGCTGCTGCCACGATATTTTTCACACCACTCTTGGGCGTAAGGAGGGAGAGGCGTGATGAATGTAGTCACCAAGGTATTTCATGATCATAAAAATAGATATACACATACAGAGCGACACAAGAAAGGCAAGATGACCAAACAAATTCAACTCATTCCTAACTCATGTCAAGTGTATCAAGTGTTTGTGTCGCGGCAGGAAGGTCATCAGTGTCTCGGAAGTCCTGATCCCCTTCCTTCCACTTGGATTCCAAACCTAATTAGTTCAACTGACACATGTTTATCCCTGCTTCGAGGAAGGGTCGCAGTGAGGTGCATTCGGAGGGCACTGTGAAGCAGCTTGGGTGATGGCGCGGCACTGTGTCCCTCATAACATCAAGTCCAAGAACAAGAGTTAAGCGGCGTGGATAAGCGCCATCTTACATATGACTTTCTACCTCAGTTGACATAATTAGCTGCAGGCAATAACACAATCTTATTTAATTTTCATGCAGTTTATTTTCTTTTATTACGTATACTATATGTAGTTGTACACGTAAATTAATCCTTTATTGTTATGCTTGTTCGCTTTATATATACACAGATAACTTCTTTTTTAACTTTTTTTTTTTTCTTTTACTCAAGGAAGGGCTGGTTTTGTGGATATGAGCAGCTACCGTGTTCATGGCGGGTTAGACACCAATGGGCCAATATCAGTTCAGGACCAACGTTTATGGGAATTGCCATTGCCTCACATCAAGCCCTTCATAAGTAGGCTTCTATGGGCATATTCCACCGGTGTTGTTACCTTAACTGGCTTAGGGGTGACCAGAGAACTTGGAAATAGAAAAACCTTATGGAGATTCACAGCAATCCTCTGAGTTCCAACACACTGTGGCTGTGACATCGTGGCAGCAGCTGAATGTGCTTGAAACTGTTCGTCATGCAGCATATCCTCAACGCAATGACACTGAATCTTTTCTTACCACCGACTCGGAGAGAGTAAGCTAGACAAAAGTATATTGAGGGTCCCACATTTAGTCTGTCTCCCTGGGAACTCAATGGCGAAGAACTGAACTGGTTTTGGTACGTAGAACACAAGAAACCTCATCTTGTTTAGTTGATTGTGGATTTACCGCCATCACCTCATTATACATTGTTCAACATGGGAGGTACTGGAGCCCGGTGGCATAACAGGTGCTCTTTCTCACCCACACAACGCTTCTGTCACCCCTTACTGTCCCCCCAGACGTCTAATTACCGCCGTACCTTACTGCCGCCGGTCACAACTCGGCGCTACCGTCTTAATCAATACGCGGAGGAAAGGTACTACGACGGCTTGACTTCATAATGGTAATGCCGAGGACCACAGGGACTCATTAGCAGTCGAGGACGAAAGCCAGAGGGAAATAAAGTCTCAGTAATAGCGAATGGAGTCAAATTCACATTGACGCATCAAATGACAAATTCTGGTCCGTAAGAACTTCGTTGTCTGATTTGTGTATCCGATTTCCAGGTGTTTCCACGTATTCTGTTACTCCTTTGTTCTTTTTCATCCAATGATTGCCGCCAAGCACTATTCTGTATCCTTATATACTCGCTTGAAGAGGAATACCGCCCTTACGAAGCCTCGACAAGACAAACACTATTATATTCCAGTTAGTTTTAAGTGTGTCGCGACTTGGAAAATATATAAAATGTTTCCCACAGACCAGATATAACATTTTATTATTATTATTATTATTTTTTTTTACTTATTTACATGCTCTTTTAATGATCTATTTTGATGTCGTTGATAAAATGAATCCGCTCGGTTAGGAAAGGACAAACAAAACACCAAAAAACCGTTTAAAATATCCACCGTTGTTAAGTGTTTAGGGTTTAATAGACGGGTGTGGATCATTAGTAGATAACCTTTTAGCGGCGTACACCTACCATTCATCATAATTGTTGGGGTGTAATTGTTACGATGTGAAGCACGTGACCTCACACATCAACAGTACAGGCGTCAAAGTTCTGTTACAGCCACGAGAAGAGAGAGAGAGAGAGAGAGAGAGAGAGAGAGAGAG
>JAPQNM010000005.1:22474001-22491501 GCA_029783475.1 Metacarcinus magister | reverse complement strand
TTACTGAATTAATATATTTCTAAAATTCCTTTTTTTTGGTAGGATAAAGAAATACAAAAGCTTTCTTTGTTTATTTTTATTATGAGTATGAACGCCGTTGGACACAGTGATTTGACAAACCTTTGAAGCTTTCTGTTTTGTTCAATTTATTGGACAGGAAAACAGTTGAACCTCGTCGGGTTGTCGCGTTTTCTCCATAAGTGAATTACAAAACAAACAAAATATTACGGCATTGTTACTAAAGGCTTTATATTTAAACGACAAGGGACTCTACAGCAACAGCACTATTGAATAACTGATGCCCCTAGTGTGTGTCTGTCTGTGTGTGTGTGTGTGTGTGTGTGTGTGTGTGTGTGTGTGTGTGTGTGTGTGTGTGTGTGTGCGTGTGTGTGCATGAATAAATATGTGAGTCTCTTTGTTACGTACACATTCATCACACATTCTTTGTAGTTGAAGAACAAACGCTGGTATTAATATGTCACCGTGGAAAAGTGTTGTAGTGTATGTGTTGTATAGTGATGTGCCGCCCGGTGTGGCCTTGTAACATACATAGGTGGAAACAGTGCAAGTGCCACACGCAGGTCAACTATGGATGTATGTGTTGTGTGCGTTTAAACAGTTACACTGGTTTGTAGTATTAACTGTTTGTTTGTCAATTTGATATTTTTTATGATCTACTTTTGTTTTTGAGTGAGTGAGGGAAACCTGTATATGTATACGTGTTTTTTAGGGGAGATTACTGGATGATTATTAGAGTTGATTTGGATTTTAACTTAGGTATGGGTTAGGTCCTGGGCCCATTCACGTGAGGTGCCGTAGATTGGACTGTTGATGCTTAGCCTTGACGGAGGATTGCTGTCTCCTTAACACTCGTACTTTTGTTCTATTGATGACATCGAGTTTCTAATACCCTGCCCTACGTCTTGCATGTATATTTCTATGCTTATATAATCGCCATTTTTCTTTAATTTTCTTACATTTCTCTACACCTTGCACTCTCGTTTTTGTCTCTACATATATATGTTTCCTTGCAAATGTTTGTCAGACATGCAAAACGTACATACACAAAGCTCTTTATATTATTGTGCACGACACTGTATTGTCACTTTCGGTCATTTCTTTTTGTCAACCAACCTGGGAGTATTTTCTTTCTTCCTTCCCCTTTTCATCTTTTTTTGCTTCATTTAAGTTTACATTTCATCATCATACTTTCCTTTCTTCCTTCCTTCCTTCCTGCTTTCCTTCCATTCCTCACTCACCTTTGCTCTTACTCTTCTTTCTTTTATTTATGTATCCCTCCCTCCTTACTCTCTTCCCTTCCCTCCTCTCTCTCTCTCCTTCTCTGTGTAATTCTCTCAATCCTCTGTTGTCCCGGGATCTCAACTCCTCCCAACACTGCCAAATGGAATGAAAAATCACCCTTCCCCGCGCCACCACAGATAATGGCCATCATATAAACCTTCAACCGGTTCTCTCTGGCATCTTGAGGGAGCCTTTTTTTGTACCGTCCTTTGGAATAGTCTGACAAATTCCGACACCAAGCTTCACCTAAAAACGAAAGACGTTGATTCATCATCTTCACGAGTGACAAGGGTTCCCAAAAGGCGCCACGCGGGCCAGGACGCTGCACCCTCTCCATCATCTATCTCTCATGATACTTGTTTCCTTCTCGTTCTCCCCTCATTATTTTTTTTTCTTCCTCTTTCTCTCTCCCTCTCACTCTTTCTCGACGTAAAGGTTATCTCAATCGTTATTCGCTTCCGCTTGAGTGTGTGAGTGCTTGTTGGTAGTTGTGTAATGCAGATAATTATGTAGTATTGCAAAGACGTTATTATTTGTTACAGTGATAATGACATTTTTGCGGGATTAAATGAGGGTCAGGCTCATTCTGCATGCAATTAGTATGATTTTCCTTGTGTGGAATTGATTTGTTGCAGTAAATTTTGAATGAGTATGTGCATGATTCCATTGTGAGTTTCAGTGTTTAGAGTTATGATGGTTGCAGTGTTCTGTCATTTATTTATTTATTTACTTATTTCTTTATTTATTCATTCACTCATTTATTTGTTTGTTTATTTATTATGCAATAGGATTTTACGCGGAAGAGAGGGAATGAATGATGAGGAGTAAACAGAGGCATGATATTCTGTAGTTAACAATGATAATGATACTAATAATAATAACCACAACAATGATAATTATAATAATACTAATAATGACAGGCGTATTAATAAAAAACATTGATAATAAATATATCCATCATGTTTATATAATTTGCACTATTATGAGTATTTTATGAGTGGTTTTTTTTGGGGTAAGGTTCCTATTTCACCAACTCACCATCCTGCATTTTGAAGGTCATCCCTCTCTTCCTCTTCCCTCTTCTCTGCATCAGCCTTTCCCTTCCCTCTGCCATCACTTAAATCACCATCATCTTAGGGGCTGGCGGTATTACTTTCTCCGCGTTGTTTGTTCCCCCCCCACCCCCATGCCGAAAGAGAGAGAGAGAGAAAAAAAAAGAAAAAAAAAGAGAGAGATGAGCTAGGATGACAAGGAAGCGTGGATAGGTAAGGGAAATGGTCCAGGTAAAAGGAATCAGGTATGGTGAGGGAAATGGAATAGGTATAAGAGCCTAGGATGATAAGGAACAGCAAGTATTGTAATCAGGAAAAATGAGACATACTAGGAAATTGGGAGGTTGAAGGATTATCAGGGAAAGGAGGCATTGGATGTGAGGGAAATATAACCGGAAGGTGAGGAGAGGAAGGGCAGGCAGGCATTGGGTCGTGGGAGGGCAAGGGGAAACAAGCCGGGGAGCGAGGAAGGTTGCAGTGATCGATCACATGAGGGAGTCAGGCAGGGTGAGGGAGAATAGCAGTATTTACGTGAAGCGTCATGGGTAGACAGAGCAGCGCATTGCCTCGGTGCTCTGTCTTGTCTCCCTGTAAGTCTATAGTGTATATAAAATCACCTCTGGATACAAGGGTTACTGTGCTATTTCATTACCATATAGTTTACCTTCCCCAGGCTTCCTCATGCACCTATTCATCGATCACTCCGCAACTGTAGATAAGACGTTAGCTGAGTGGGTAGTGCGCCAACACCCTACTAATGTTTAAACTGAGGCTTCGTAGAAAGGCACATTAAACACCAAACCATGAGATGATGCATGCTTGTGTGTGTGTGTGTGTGTGTGTGTGTGTGTGTGTGTGTGTGTGTGTGTGTGTGTGTGTGTGTGTGTGTGTGCGCTCAAGTAAGTGTACATGCACATAAACAGCCTACAAAGTAAACATCTTACCCTCATGTTATTCTGGCAAGGTTCTTACGATGCATCCTTCCACCACAACCACCACCTCTATCTTCAACACCACCACAGTCACCACCACCACCACCGCCACCATTACCACCACCCTCATCTCCTCACCTCTACCTCCTTACCTCCACAACACTCAACTAACGCTACTGACAACTAGCACTTCCTCCTCCTCCTCCTCCTCCTCCTCCTCTTCCCTCTCTTCCGCGCTACCTTTACCACCACTATCTTTATATCACTACCACCATCACAATCACCATAATTATCATGATCATGGTTACTATATTATTCAATGCATCATCATCATCATCATCATCATCATCATCATCATCATCATCATCATCATCATCATCATCGCCATCATCATCGCCATCTTTGGGAAACTGGAACTTCAGGGAAAATAATGCATGCTCGCAAAATTTGGATGCAACATTTCATGCCGTGAACACTGGAGTGGAAGAGCCTCGTGTGTGGAGAAATATCGAAAAGATTAAGAAAATGTGGCTTTCTTTTTGAAGGAGACTTTTTTACCCCTTAGTTTTGCAAGGGAAAAAGAGAGAGAGAGAGAGAGAGAGAGAGAGAGAGAGAGAGAGAGAGAGAGAGAGAGAGAGAGAGAGAGAGAGAGAGAGAGAGAGAGAGAGTGCGTGTGTGCACAGAGTCATACATTCATACAGACTGACAAATAGACAAACAGAGGGAATGAATGACAAACAGAAGGATTAAGACGCAATAAGACGGATGGAAAATAACAATAAAGAAGGATATAATAAATTAGAGAATTTTATTATAAGTAAGTAAAAGGTGATTATTTAGGTAGTGAAAACACATGATTCAAAGAACTAAAACAAGGAGTAAAAAAGAACAGAACAAATTAATACATGCAGATATAAAAAAAAATGTATATAAAGATGTTCACATGTAAATTTCACTGAAAAAATTACAAAAATGCAAAATTATATGCATTATTTTATCCATAGAGAGAACAGAACAGTTTTGATACACATGATCCAATTATCTATAAAACACACACATATATAACCACAATAATACATATATAAAACAAAACTACACTTGCATCCCTATTAAAAACAAGACACAATGACATACAAAAAAATAAAATCCAGCTTCCATGACAATATTTAATCAAAAACAAAAAAAATGGCAGACGAAAAACATAAGAAACACTGACCTCTACCAATAAAAAAACACCTTAAAAAAAGACCTAACATTATTATATTTACTTTTATAATATCAAATCACCCAATCATCTCATCACGTTTCTTGGGGTCGTAAGGGAAGGCTAGGGTGAGCGGGTCCAAGGACGGGGTATTTTCGTCATCATAAAGAAATATTTTGTTTACTCATTAACCTGTCCGTTCTTTCCAGGTGATGTGATGTGAAGGTCGTCTCTTGGGGGAAGAAGCAAAGGGAAAGTGGCGAGGGGAAACCAGGGTCAGAGGGAAGACATAGAGAAGGGGAAAACGAGGGAAGGAGATAAGAGGGAAACTTGGTGTAAGGGAATAGAAGAGAGAAAGAAGAGTGAGTGGGTTGGGAATAGTGCATGCAAGGGATAGATAAAAGAGGAAGAGGAGAGGATGGGAATAGGAATGGCAAAAAGTGTTTACGGAAAATGAAAATATATGTGTGTTGAATGCTCGGGAACAGAGAGAGAGAGAGAGAGAGAGAGAGAGAGAGAGAGAGAGAGAGAGAGAGAGAGAGAGAGAGAGAGAGAGAGAGAGAGAGAGAGAGAGAGAGAGAGATTGACATTTTTTTTCCATTATCAGTTCAATTTAATATTGTAAATCAAAGGAAAGATGAACAACAACACGAAGTTAATACAAAAAATAATTATTTTTTGAAAAAAAAGTTATATTAAAAAAATTCAAAAGATGAAAGAGAAAAAAAAAAGTAAAAAAAAAGAGATATCAGTCCTCCACGCCCTTATGCCACGCCCTTGACCCACCAACCCACCAACCCACCATAGTTTCTCACCCCGCCCTCAGGAAATCAGAAATCACCGTGCACCGTTGAGCTTGTATTTTTCTTTCCCTAAATATACAGCTATAAATCCCCATGACATTCCATTAATAAACAGCAACTTCAGGCGTAGATAATCTCACCCTGAATCACCTTTCCATCGCCACCCCTTTAAGGTAACTCTTCTTAGTCACCTATAATAGCTACTAACTATTTTTATGTGCTGTTCAGGATCACTCAGAAGCCTTGATAACTCTCTCTGGAATCCCTTGGCTTTTCCTCTTCTTTTTTTCGTCGAGGGTCGTGAGGTTGGTAGGATTCAGCTCTTCTCCCTTCCTCGGACGTGGCTTTTATAGGGTCGTAAAGGCTAAGAAGGAGCTCAATGGCTGTGTTTATCCAATTAGAGGGAGAGGTCAAGCCACGGAGACGAAGGACGCAGGGACGGAAGGTGTGTGTGATGTGTTTGTGTTTGTGTGTGTGTGTCTGTCTGTGTGTGTGTGTGTGGGTGTGTGTGTGTGTGTGTTGGTGTGTGTGTGTGTGTCCTCCATTCAGAAGACATCCATCATCGAACGTTGTAGCGCAGCACGAAAGATTTAATACATAGTATCCGGCTCCAGATTGGTTCCGGCCTGGAGGTTCAGTGTTCGTCGCGCGGTGACTAGATCAGATGAATGGGCCAAATCAGACCAACATGTTCGCGTAGGGCTGCTATTCTGTTTCCTGGTGCTGCTGGTGCTCCGTCCCTGCAGGTGTAACGAGGAAGCTGTTGACGTACCTTTGGATATTAGTATTTATATTATTTTGTTATGAGTTGAGGAGCTGAACTGTGTGTGCGTGTGTCCATGTGAGAATGAATGTTGCTGAATTTTTGATGATCCTGACAAAGATTAGATGTTTTTTAGCTTGAACGCCATAAACATTGACGTTTTAATAATCTTTTTTTTACCCATGGCACCGGTAGGCTTCAGGGAGACCTTAGATGGTTGGCCTCCGCCCGTTAGTAGCGCGGGTTAGATTTTTCAAGTGACGCCTTGTTTCTTCTTATTGATAGGCTCATGCTGCCAGCGGAAGCTCCTCGCGCATATAACGTTGCAGTCCCGGCGAGGATGGTGTTATGGCAGCGTGCATGCAAACAGTACAGAGCGTTAACCCATGTCTGTCATGCATGCGTATTGAAACCAGGAACAAAAGAATTGATCGAGTAACGCGCTGTGAAATTAAAGGATATTGTGTGTAGCGGGTATCTGGTATTGGTCCCTCGTGTATGTGGAGTGCCGTGGTGGTGTGCGTGGTGCCGCGGGCGTTGGGCCGCTGAAGGACGGTTAAATATTCACTGGAGACAAGAACCGCGATACAGAGCCTTTGTATTCCTGCAGATTTTTCAACAGAAGACCATGAAATGCACTATGACCATGTTTGGTTTTAATGTCACACTTTACAAGGCACTACCAGATGGCAGGAGGCGCTTGCCATGATCGTCCTGGCACAGCCTCTGGAGCCACAAGGGGGGCGGGGGACGGTCCGCTCCCTCTTGCCGTCGACTCTTATTGGTTCGAAGAATGGCCCTGAAAGTCTTACCTAAAGGGATCATTAGTCTTCTCTGGTGAGATATGATTCCCATTAATCAGAATAAAGGGAAGGCACCAAGCAGGGATCGACAGTGATGGAAGGGAACACTTGCCCCTCCGCTGCCAACACCGCCAACCATCACTACAATATTTATTATTCTGACATTGTTTTCTGCTTTTTGTATATGTATATTTGTGTTTACCATTCGTACGCCCCTGATGGATTAACACTGCGGAAAAAATGCGTTTGTAACAATGTTAGGTTACCGTTGAAGCTGTAGAAAAATGTACAATTTTTAAATATAATATGTTTACTGGGAACTGGTGTTAAATGAATATCTGACAGAGAGATATGGCTTCCGAGGGAATGTTATTTTGTAGTTGTTTATTGTGTGAAAATAGTAAATAAACCAAAGAATAATGATTTCTGTAAAAAAAAAAATAAGAAGCTGACTGACATTTAAAAAATGTAGAGAACTCTGCTTGTAAGGGCGGTGAGCCACATGTGGAGGAGGGAGGAAGGGAGGAGGGAAGAGGCAAGGATTGGGGGATGAGGTACGCCCAGACAAAGGGAGGCGGGCGGCTCTCACCCCCGCCTCGACCAAAGCACCAGCAGGAAGTAATTTTCCGCTTGTCTCGCGCCCACACTAAAGAGGCGAGGCTTCACTGGGGCAGAAACCTGCCGGTGGCTGTGTGCTGCCTTTTGTGGTGATCTTGAGCTCTGCGAGGCTGCTCTGTTTGTCTCACTTCATACTCGTGTCTTCCTTACCACCTTGCATCATAACTTCCTTCTTTTCTTCATATCAACTCCTTCGTGTTCACACCGTACCAATGCTTTCTTTTTTACAGTCTCTGGCCTCTTCTCCTTCTTACATTAACTACACCCGCTTCGTGCTTCTTACAACATACCTCTTCCTTTCATCCTAAAATTGAACCCACCTTTTCTCTGTACACTATACATGTCCCTCTGCTTCCATTGTCTCCTGTTCATTGTCTCGTATTCATATCCCTTCATCCACACGGCCCTTCCTTCTCCTCTCTCGAGTCATAAGAACATCAGAAAATAAGGAGGCTGCAATAGGCCAGTAAACGTACACAAAGCAGCTCTTGTGCACTTAACACTTACCATCTGTTTTCTTCATCATCTTAAAAGTATCTATTGTCTTTGCACTTACCATATGCTTGCTGAGTTTGTTCTACTCTTCTACTATCCCATTAGTGGACCAATTTTTACCTTCTTAACCCTCACTACACTGCTGTTTATTTACTTACTTGTGCATCCTCTCCGTTGACTCAAGAAATTACATCGCACGTCACATCAACATCACCGCTTCCGTCACCTCCACACACTCCCGCACACAACCACGCACCTCTCCATTACCATCACGTAGACATGCCTCAGTCATTTCACACACACACACACACACACACACACACACACACACACACACACACACACACACACACACACACACACACACACACACACCACACACCACACCCCACCCACCCCACCCACCCACCCACCCACCCACCCACCCACACACACATAACCTTCCCTCGTCTGCCGCACCAAACATCACAACAAAATTTAAGTGGGAAATGTAGTACTCTTACTCAGGAACAAGACAAGACAAGTATATTAGTAACCATTTTTTAGGTGTTTAATCTTATTTACTCAAGCAGAAACACGAAGATATTAAGCCTCAATATACCTCAAAAAGTACTACACTCAAGCCATCTGATCGTGTGTGTGCGTCACGTGGCTGGTATGTTGAACACCCACACATAAACACCAACATGTAAATGGTTGGAATTCGTCGCATTGCCGGTGTCACCCGCTTGCCTCTCCACCCAACGTTCTGGAGCCGTTGTGGTGCTTGTGTCACATTGGGTAGACGTGGATTATGTTTACTATGGCATTCTTGGCGTCACCTCCTAGTTAGAGGCTGGCACTGGCACGCTGGCTCGACAGACAGACACTCCCTTAGAGGCGTGCAATGCCGCTTAGGAATGAAAGGCAACACAACTGTATCTCCACGATTGACTTCAACCAATGTAACTCACCTTTTTTTAAACTGCGAAGTCGTTTATCTGAATATATTTTTTTTCCTAGACCATTCTATTCACACTATACTTTCTTTATGGTGGTATTTTTAGCTCACCTTTTTGTTCTCCTCCGTATATGTATATTTTCCCCTCTTGGTTTTATGTCCTCTCACAAATTTCCAGTGTTCCTTTCTTCACACTTAAGAGATGCAAACAAAAGACTCCTCGCATGTGTCAATCCTTTTAAAAGAGGTCGTGATATAGCTGTGAGGGCCATTTGGGAGAGAGGGGCGGGCGGCGGGCCATCAATACGCGCCTGCTAAGGGAGGAAGGGATGGTCGCTTCCGTGGTTTGATTGTCTACCTGATTAATGAGGCGTCGTTGGGGGGTTTTCAGAATAGTTGCGTCTTCCTCTGTTTCTCCTTCTCCTTGTTACTCCTTCCTTCCTTGCTGTTGTTGCTCTTCCTCATTATTATGTAAAGGAAGTGAGAAAAAAAAAGGAAATGAAAAACGTGGGAGAAGACAGAAGTGTGTGCTGTGTTGTATAAAGTGTGTGTGTGTGTGTGTGTGTGTGTGTGTGTGTGTGTGTGTGTGTGTGTGTGTGTGTGTGTGTGTGTGTGCGTGTGCGTTATTTATTTCATTGTCTTGTGTATATATGTGTGTGTACGTGCACTGAACAAAAAAATGACATTAACAAAATAAATATTGCATTCCAAATTCATGAAAATTACACGTTAGGACAGACACGCGATCATTTCAACACCACAATCCAGTAGTGAAGGCGATTTTAGGAGTGGACAGAACACTACATTCTTAAAGTTCCTCTACTGAATTTGCAGAAGTAATGAGAGGTTGAGAGGTTTCTCCTCTTCCTCCTTTCCTCCTCCTCTTCCTCCTCCTCCTCCTCCTCCTCCTCCTCCTCCTCCTCCTCCTCCTCCTCCTCCTCCTCCTCTTCCTCTTTCTCCTCCTCTTCCACCTCTTTCTCCTCTAGTCGAGCGGAGACAAAGAGAACATAATTCCTTGAAGCGTTAGTTAAGCTTCATTTCAATGCACGGGAGTGGCAGCGGAGCCACTGGTAGAGGGATGGAAGGATGGTCATCTGAGAGTCGATCAAGAGGAAGTTTACCGTGAAAATGACACTCTAACACTCACAGAATACTTAGAAGGGTTCGTGATGTGTACTTAGAGTTTGTGTTTCATTATTATGAAGTGAAATGCATCTTGTACATGTATGAATATTTGTAAGCAGTGTTGTCATTATGAATGAAATTTAGTATTGATTATTCTCAACCTATGAAGGCTGTTGTGATACCTACGTTTGGCGCAAAACTATGCAATTGTTTTTGTTTTCATTGTGCCTCGCTACAACAGCAGCAGCAGCAGCAGCAACAACAGCAACAGCAACATCAACAACAGCAGCAACAGCAACAACAGCAACAGCAGCAGCAGCAACAGCAGCCACTCCCTGGTGCAGGTTAAGCATTTAATTAATGGGAGCATCAACATCTGTTCCTTGGGAAGAGAAGAGGAAAGCGATAACCATGTTAGAGCAAGTCATAAGCGTTCATTAAGAAGAGCGATTGCTTATTGTACAGTTGAGTGCAATAAAAGAATTCCAAAAGTCCATTTCCAGCGGTGCTCAAACCAAGCCATTCAAGAGAACTCAATTTCCAGCTGGGAATTCGATATATTTTCCCTCATTAAGCTGGTGCAATAAAGTTAATTTCCTGTACCTTCGTCAACACTTTTTTTCCCTACCACTCGACGGTTGACTCTGCCTGGAAGCCACGTCCCCTCCATGTGATGTGTACTCATATGTGCTGCTTGTTTGTCGAGAGGCGTCCACTCATGGCACAGCTCCTCCTCAATTAGTCTTTAGTATTTCGTTGTAGTCACAATTCTTGAATACTGTTTGGAATCTCTTTTTGTGATTCTATTCTTGCAAGGTTTTCAAAGTTGTAGTGCAAAGTTTTGTGAATGTTTTTATTCATCATTTTCCCGGCACTATGGGTGCTCTTATTTTTCAAGTCTAAGGAAATCAATGAATTAAAAGTGTGTCAGGTTTTTTCCAATATTCAAAAATCAATTTAGGGCAACATTTCCCATGCTCTGAATCACTTTAGCATGGTTTTATATATATTATTTTCTATTTAGAGCTCTATTTTTCTTTTCTAAATTCACGCATACACATTATTCTATTAAAGTTTACTGGCAATACGTCATGGCAGTTAATAATTACGATGCAGTAAAAGGTATACTATCAACAAAGATCATTGTGGAAAATTTCAATAAAGATGTTATCATGACTGCGATGCTGGGACATATTTTGCCACCTGAATTTATGCCAGAGGAGGGGGAGGCCGGGATGAAATTGCCTGTATGCCGCCAGTTGGGAATAATAACACATAGTTAGAAAGGGTATCACTGGAATGCTAACACTGCCAACAATACCACAGTAAATACTCCACCTTCCACTGTCGTGACTAAAATTCATTTACTTACAACAGTCCAGCGATTGGATTTACTCAAAAAGAAAATGGATATGATATGAACAGGATTAAAAAGACAAGAGGAACAACTAAAAAGATGGAAGCATTTGTGAAGCTTCAATGGGAGAACAATGGATGTGAAATTCGAAGGAAGAAAGAACAGGAATGGACAAATGGACAGATATAGAGATTGCATATATGAAGATCTCAACGAAAAAGAATTGAGCGGAGGGGAAAGTAAATGACAGCTATGAATGGAAATGGCTAGTGAGGAATAACGACTTCATATGGAAATGGAAGAAGCTACAGGTAAAGAAAAAAAAAAGTGCCGTAAAGACTACATTTTCTAACAAGAGTATAGTGTTTGCAAATAAATGAGTGTGCTGATGATCAAAAAGTGTTACATGTCTTTCTTTCCTCATACTTAGTCTTCCCTGATCTGTTTTCCTCTAAGTACGACCAGAGTCTTTGATGAGAGTGTGTAGGAAGAGACTCCAGGAACCTGAAATATGAACTCTCCATCTATCAACTTTCTTAGGAATGCCATTCAGTTGGGGTTTTTTTCTTCTTCTTTGACCTTGGCCAGTCCCTTTTCTGACATTTAGGAGGCAGTGATCGATGCTTCACTTCCCGCCAATCCATGAATAATTTGCAAGTCGTCCATTGCACTTTATGATTATTGCAGCGTTGAGGCCTCAGACGTGTGGTGGTGTGGTGTGAGGCGAGTCACTGTACAGGCAAGAACGGAACATTTATCTCCACCCACTGCACACTTCACAATTCCTACGCACAAAAAATAACCGCAACGTGTACAATATAATGAAAAACTAAGGAGAATTTAGTCAGAAAGGTAGCCACAGATAGTAGGCAGAGAACACCTCCCCTGATAATAATAAAGTCCAATATACTATTGATATGCATGAGTGTGAGATGTGTGAATGATTGACGTTCTTTGACCAGTCGTACCTCCAAACTTAATACCACAGCGTCGTGAATAATGTTAAGCCGCGGTGGTGCAAGTCACAGCTGCCCGGGAGCCTTGTTGCCTGGGCGGGCCGCTGTAATAACCGGGCCGGGCTGTGCGTCTCCTTTATATTCTCCGATATGTTGAACTTTAGTATTTCATAGCAGAGTGTTGCCTGCGTCCAGTGCAGCAGGTGGCCGTTCCCCTCACCCTCATACCCTCCTCCTCTCACTGGCTCTCCCGTTCCACCCCTCATACTCTCCTCTCTTGCACTCACCCTCTCGCCGCCCGCCCCTCCCACTCCTCCTTTGCTTCCTCCCCCACCCTTCTGTCCTCCCGACCCGCCGCCCACACACCGCCGCTCTAGAATCAATAGCACCTCGTGAACATAAATCACAAAACGTGTTATTATGAGCTTGGTGTAAACACGGTGACGGTCCTCTTCACAGCCTGCCACTTAAAACGAGTCTTGGACACTACTAAGGCGCCATCTCTAACACGAAAACACCTAAGTGGGAGTGTATACTTACTGTTCCGGCTCCTTCGCATGTTTCTCTGCATGACATCAAGTGCTACGTCATGTGTATGATAATTCCAGACCAACAGGAGCATGAATGACTCTTGCTTTGGTGTCTTGCAGGCAGTCTGGGGTGTGTCAGGGGATGTGAGGTGGCGGAGTGTAGGTCTTGACTCCACTCCATACACTCCCTATCTTGCCTGCTGACCTGAAGGAGTTAGAGAGCAATGAAATAGCTTAGTTAATATTGATGTCTTCCAGCCTCAAACACCTTCAACGTTCCGGAATCATCGACTCGCAGACTACTTGGCATGATTAAGTATTCTTGACTCCATCTTTCTTTTACCCTTTCAGTAACCTTACACTTCAACACCCAAGACTGATTTTCTTCCTTCCTTCCTCTCTCTCCCTCCTCTTCTTTCTTTCTTTCATCTATCTCTCTCTCTCTCTCTCTCTCTCTCTCTCTCTCTCTCTCTCTCTCTCTCTCTCTCTCTCTCTCTCTCTCTCTCTCTCTCTCTCTCTCTCTCTCTCTCTCTCTCTCTCTCTCTCTTACTCACTCTTCTTTTTCTTCTCCCTTCTCCTCTTCCTGTCTCTTCCATTCCTTCCCCTGTTTTCTCATGTATTTTTTTCCTTTTAAGTGTATTGTACTACTTCATGATATTAAATTGTTATCCTATTGCTGTTTATTACATCATTGTCATTGTCCTCGTTGTCACATTCCTATCCACCTCCTCTCCCCCTCCTCCCCCTCCTCCTCCTTCTCCTCCTCCTCCTCCTCCTCCTCCTCCTCCTCCTCCTCCTCCTCCTCCTCCTCCTCCTCCTCCTTACGTGATTCGTTATTGTACTGTTCGTTTCTATTAACACCAAGAACAAAATAATTAATACTTACCACCATAACTTTATGCTTATCAAGAACCTCAATTGAGACAAAAATTCCGTGCCCTTGATAATCTTGGATCGTTTGTGTCTCTCGTCGCCATCAAGCAGAAGGCAGCCGGTGAAGGCGAGGCGAGGCGGGGCGGGCTGGCAGCTGGCTAACATTAAGGCGGCAGCTGGTTATGAAATTCTCAGGAGAGTGAGATCCTGTGACGTCATGACTGCTTTGTGTAACCAGAGAACCGTCACGAGAGAGAGAGAGAGAGAGAGAGAGAGAGAGAGAGAGAGAGAGAGAGAGAGAGAGAGAGAGAGAGAGAGAGAGAGAGAGAGAGAGAGAGCAAATTCAAAATATGTGCAGATGTATGTAAACAAAGCCTTTGCATATTTGTATATGTAATTACTTGCCTGCTCTTACACAAACACACACACACACACACACACACACACACACACAAACACACACACACACACACACACACACACACACACACACACACACACACACACACACACACACACACACACACACACACACACACACACACACACACACACACACACACACACACACACATGGACAGCAGGCAGGCAGGCAGCATAACCATGAAGTGTTAGTGTCTGGTGGGAAGCGGTAATGCTTGTTGCTGCAAAAATTATTACCTTCCATTAATCTCCCCGAACGTTAGATAAAATTTCAGCAAACATACTGAAAGCAGGACGTAAATATAGATAAATTGTCCTTGTTAACTCATTGTATGGGTGATAAAATACATAATTCTGAATCAAGCATTGAGATGGCATCGAATAATCGGTAAATAATGCCTGATATATTTTCTATTACCACTGTCTTTCACTTCACGCAATGGTGAGAAGGTGAGATTTCCGTGGAGTAAGTGGGAGTAAGTAATGAAACAGCTACGGAAACTTAACAGAATGTATAGTTTTTGGGTGTGTGTGTGTGTGTGAGTGTGTGTGTGTGAGTGTTTGCAGCTTACTAAAACTTAGCATTACGAAAGCAATAACAAAACAAAACACGACGATATTAATCCTTGTCACATCGTTATATAAGCAAGACAACACCCACCCAAAAATCAATTAGGACGTATAATACTTACTTTTCACTCTAATAGCCTTGGAGTGCCCATCAAAGCCTTTACGGACAATAAACCCACAGGAGACGGAGGAAACAACGCCGCACAAGAAGAATGAATTTTTTTCCTCTAATACTTCAAAGGGGAGTCGGAGGCCCAAAGCTGAGTGCACACAACAAGGAAGAGCAAGTTTATTAAAACGTCGCGCCCCAAGAGGCAGAGGATGAGAGAGGGAGAGAGAGAGAGAGTAAGAGGGAGGAAGCAGGGCAGTGGTGAGTCTCTTAAGGCCGAAGGAGGCACTGTATGCAAAGTGAGGCTCATTGTAAAGTCTTGTGTGCGTGTGTAATTGCGAGAAGCTTTGTGTGTGTTTGTGTGTGTTTGGCTGCACGACAGGGTAAGGAAGGCTGTGTGAGGTTGAGATTGGGGGAAGAAGCAGGTAGCAGGAGGGTATAAGGATGCCATCTTCTCCCCAATGGTCCTACCGGTTAGAAAAGATGGGAATTGGTAAAGTTTTCACATCACTCCTGGAACAGATGAAACTCACTTGGTCTATTTTGCGATATTCGTTTCTTTCTGTTTTTCCTTATAAGTAAAGTGATTTAAAAGCCAGGATCACGTAGCTATCTGGTCTTTCTATCTTGTATCGATTAGTTTGATGGATGAATTGCATGTCTTACCAGGGATCAGCACACTCATTCCTCACTAGACGGTCACCAATGAGACGGACTCCCCACCAGACAGCCAGCAATAAGATATTTCCTACCAGACAGTCACCAGTCAAACTCATTCCCCACCAAATAGTCACCAATCAGACTCCTTCGCAATCAAACGACCACCAATCAGACTCCTTCTCCACCTCCCGATCACCATTAAGATGTGTCGTGAGGGAGTGGAGCTTGGCTATCAGTTCGGGCATTGATGCAGTTGAAGAGGAGAGGAGCGAAGGGAAGAGAAGGAGGAGAAGCAAGAGGAAAGAGGACAAAGAAGAAAATGGATTATGATAACGATGATGAGGAGGATTGAGGAGAAAATGGAGGAAGAGGAAGAGGAGTAGAAGGGAGAAGATACTTAGGTGTGGATGCCAACAAATGATAAAATTCTTGTCTGATCCACAGGTGTAGCAACAGACTAAGTAAGGTTCGACGTCGTAAACTTTGGCTCAGCTCAAGTTTTTTTTCTTCCATGGGTGTCTTGACAAGTTTCCATTTATTTTCTGCATCACGGCACTTTGAGCACTAACTTTTACCTCAAAGCCTATCGATGAGGCTCTTTTATTCCCCTGGCTCAGAGTCATTGGAGGCAGAAGAGGTTCCAGTGTCGATGGTTAGAATTCCACTGGTGTGCTTTCTCCTCCTTTGTCTGTATTTCTCTCTCGCTCTCTCTCCTCCTTTTCCTTTTTTCCTCTCTTCTTTTTCTTTTCTTTCTCGTAATCGTTCTTTTCTACCTTTATTTTTTTCCTCTTTTCTTCTTTCCTCTTTTTCCTTGTCTTTTGCTCTTCTCATTTTCGTTCTTCTTTCTTCTTTCTCTCTTTCTTCCTAATCTATGTTCGCATTCCCTGTCTCACCTTCGTTTTCCTTTCCCTGTCGTTTCCTTTCCTCCCCTCATATACGTTGTCTTTCTCTCTCCTCTCTTCCTCTCTTCCTCCTCTCTGTGTTTTCTTTCCTTCTTGAATTCTCTTGCTTCTTTGTCTTCCTGTGTTTTATTGTATAACGTTTTACTGTTTCTCTTGTATAACCTTTTTCTCCACTGTCATTGTTCTTGGTGCCACATGGGGTTGTTGGCTTCCTTGCACCTCGGCCAGGCACGCATCATGCTTGCCACGCTTTTGTTGATATTATGTGAAGAAAGTGTCCGTCAAAGAGAGAAGTGTGTCACCATTTTTTGTATTACATGTGATGTGCGGCAAAATTCTCTTATTTATTTTGTCTAATAGAGGTTATGCTGCTTGCTTCTATGTTATGTGAAAGTTATTATATTATCGTGGTTTTCTTTTCCTGCTAAAAGGCGTGATGAACACTGAGAGATAACGTCCCTTACTAGAGATTATTTTGTTCGGATCAAGATTATTTACGTATTTACAAGAATGATATATGTTACTGAAAAAAATATGGTCATTTTTTATTTTTGTCCTTATTGTTTTCAGCCACCATCACTATGTGTATCTCCTTTTCAACGCATTGCAGAAGAAATTATGATAACTGTGTGTTGTGAAGGAGAGGAGGGGAGAGGGAGGGAAGGACACAAGATTACCAAAGGGCTGAGGCTTGATGTGTTAATCTGGACACACATGTAGGCAAACTAATTCCCTCTGACCTTGAAGGGGATGAATGCCGGTCGAAAGCTGATTGATTGATAACATCGACTTCCTCTTAGTTAGGAGCAAGTCAGCCTTTCAACTCCACCACACAACCAAGATTCTATCACTTCCCACCACATGTCACCCAGGAGTAATGGCTTGTTCTAGTTGGTTCAGTCTTCATTACCGTGAAGAAAACAGGAATATTAAATTGCAGTATACATTAACGTTTCTGGTTAACCCATCCAAGGCAGGAAGCAGCATGTGTCGGGTAGTTTAGTGGTGGTAAAGTAAGGACCCAGATAGGAACACATGGCTCGCCTTTCACGTCCTTGCAACATTAGCGCCACCTGATGTGTG
>JAPQNM010000005.1:22466501-22471501 GCA_029783475.1 Metacarcinus magister | reverse complement strand
CACACACACACACACACACACACACACACACACACACACACACATAAAGCAGATAACACTTAGGAATATCAGGATGGCCGGTAGACAGGAGACGAGACGATGAGAAGAAGAAAGTGAGACTGTGGTAAAATACGAGGCGAGACTGGTTAAAAATACCATGTGTGTGTGTGTGTGTGTGTGTGTGTGTGTGTGTGTGTGTGTGTGTGTGTGTGTGTGTGTATGTGTGTGTGTGTGTGTGTGTGTGTGTGTGTGTGTGTGTGTGTGTGTGTGTGTGTGTGTTTTAGGGGACGTTGGGAAAGTTAATAATACTACAATAGGGTGAAGCCAGTTACTGTTTTGACTCTCTCTCTCTCTCTCTCTCTCTCTCTCTCTCTCTCTCTCTCTCTCTCTCTCTCTCTCTCTCTCTCTCTCTCTCTCTCTCTCTCTCTCTCTCTCGCTCAACACAATTTCTTTTATCAATCGTCACATCCTGTTTCCTGTTGCTGCTCATACCCTTCCTCTTCCTCCTCCTCCTCCTCCTCCTCCTCCTCCTCCTCCTCCTCCTCCTCCTCTTCCTCCTATTCTTCCTCTTCCTCCTCCTCCTTCCGGTATCTTCCTTGTGTTTCGCTTACCTGCGCAATCCTTTCTAAGACTCTGTATATCCTCACTTCCATTATTTTATTTCCTTTTGTTTCTCTCAAATCCTTTTAGTTAAAATTCTGTCTCTTTCATCTTCGTTTTCCTCTTTTTTTTTATTACTATCTGCTCTCCCTCTTCTGTTCTTTTTCTCCTTTTCCTGCCGTGTCCTCGTTTTCATTTCCGTTCTCTTATTCTTTGCTGATCTGTTACTTCTTCTTCTTCTTCTTCTTCTTCTTCTTCTTTATCTTCTTTTTCTTCTTTTTTCCATCTTACAATCCTCTTTCTCTTCTTTTTTCCATCTTACAATCCTCCTCTTCTTTTCCTCCTACTGCGCTTGTTTGCTTGAATAATTGTAAACTTCATAAAATGCAAATGTATTGATGAGTTGCTTTGAGTTGGAGAGGTGATGGTGAAGCGTTGAAGACACTCGCCTCGCAAGGGAAAGTACCTGAGTAGTGCTTCCTGTATGTGCATCTTAACCCGGCAGCACGTAGTAGGTAGATGTAGGATCGCGCACCTGCTTGTCAGTGTCGTCATGTTTTGTAGTGTTATTATGAGTAATGAACTTGACTAGCACGCACACACAAAAAAAATATTGTACACTACTATTTAGAATCTCCGAATAATTAATGTGGCGTTACATACATTCATTTTGAGATGATAGAACAGACTTTCTTGTGACTGTCAACGATGTCTGCTTTTTGCATAATATTTTTTATGCGAATTCTTGGACACTGATTTCATCCATGCGTGGTGCATGTGGTGCCCTTGATGCTGTTTTCAGGTCCATCTGTCTTCCGTCTTTGATGCTGGGACTTGTGGTATTTATCTATTGGCGCCTAACTAGGTATCAAGGCTTCGTTTTTGCTAGTTGACCTTGATCTTGAATCTTGATCTTGTCAGTTGCAGAAATATTGAAAACATGAATCTGGAGGGATATTGTATACGTGTTCATCTTAATTTTCCACACATACACGTGACACAACCAACACACACCACACCCACACATTCCCGGATACACTACCACTGTACAATACATCACCCTTCTCACCACACCCTCGCCTCAACACCCTTATCGCCACCGCCCGCCCGTCCCACCTGCCAAGTCAGCCTCCCGCCCCCGCTGTTTCTCCACCGCCACACTCCCACACGTTAACCTCACACACCTGGCCTGTCAGTTCCCCGCCGCTGCTAGCCCTGCCACCCCTACCACACCGCCTCTCTTGATACATTCACAGCCCCTACACCCTCCTAACCGCGCTCCCCATCACGATTCCCATACTACAGACATCCCGACCTGCCATCACTCTGCATTCCGTTTTAATTTATTAGTATTTAGCATCCTCCCAGGTGAAGGATTAACATTTAAGTCTAATATTTTTTCAGTGTATGTAGGGAATCTTTCATAAGGAGAATGTAAAACTATTATGATAGGAGTTGGTGTGTTCTTGGGGCGTGTGTTGACTTTGTAGGTCAAATGAGCTTTCCACCTTTTGCTATAAACATATTCTTTATTGGAGTGTATTTATGGAGTCTATAGGTAGGAATCTCAGGTTTTGGCATCTTGGCTTCCCTCAGAATCATGTGTTGTATCCGTGTGCGAGAGGCTGGTGGAGGACTGGTGTTGGTTGTTGCTGCCTTCATTTTTAAAGGCTTAAGTGGTATTAGGCTCGTAAGCTTTTAAATAATATGCTGTCAATTATAGTACCTGTTTTACTTACGAGTATGATGGATAAATATATAAATAACCGTTGATTAACTTCTAAAATATGATGACTAATTCTGTTTTTTCTCTTTTACAGGTAAGTGTTGATGTGACAGTCTTAGGCGTGGGAGAAACAACGTGAAGAACCCGCGCGAGGCAGCCAAACGTGCGTCAGTTAAGTGTTGAGGTGTTTCAGTGCCTCGTGCGGCCTAGTTATGAGCAGGCGAGTAGGGAGGATTAGTGGGGCTGATGAGGAATGAAGTCTCTCCCTTCACTGATACTGTGGAGGAGAAACACTTATACGTACACACCTCACACTTGGTATCGGTCATGGTTTATGTCCTACACGAGCACAAGGATTTTTTTTTTTGTGAATGCTCTTCAATCCCTACCGTACAAAAATAAAAGCATGGATACCACGAATATATATCACAATGTCAAAAGATTTCCTTACATAACGATGCCATATAAAAGAGCCTTTTCACAAATCTGCGGTGACTGACAGTAAAGAAAAATGGGAATCGCTTATACGACAGATGCATGACAAGATTCTGATGCGTTTCCGAAAAAAAAAAGTATCCAGAGTTTCAAGTGTTAAAAAGTTGAGAAAGGTTTGCTTTTGCTTCAGAAGGAGGAAACTACTTGTCACTTCTTTCCAGGACAACGTTGAAAAGTCACTATATTCTCTTTGTATTCTGTAAACCCAATCGTTAATCCTCTATCTAACACCTAAATCACAACTACCATTAACCATTATCTAAAACCTCTAAATCACATACTAGCATCACCATCTCACTCCCTTACTTATCCTCCTTCCTTTCCTTATGTCTTTCCTTTCCTTGACGCAGCTCATCTACTTTCTCCTCTCACTCCTCCCTCCCCCCACGTTCATCCACTTGGCCTCACCACTCTAACTAATCCTACCCCATCCACTTCAGTCCCTTGCTTGTCCCTTTTTACCAGGTGTGGGTTCCATTACCTTCACGCTTCTAATCAGTGTACCAGGTCGCTATCATCGCCCTCATTATCCTACCTCATCATCGTTGTCCTCCTCCTTATTCTCTTCTTCCGCCTCCACCTCCATCTCATTCTCATTTTCTGCCTCCTCCTCCTCCTCCTCCTCCTCCTCCTCCTCCTCCTCCTCCTCCTCCTCCTCCTCCTCCTCCTGGTTTCCCCGCAGGCATCTATCCTCTTAATGCATCGTTAGGACGCTTAATTGGGGCCTCAGCAAGGAAGTTCTATGCGGGTAATTAATGCTCCTCAGAAAAAAAGAGTGTATGAAGGCATTTGATCGTTAGATAATTGTCTGCACACACACACACACACACACACACACACACACACACACACACACACACACACACACACACACACACACACACACACACACACACACACATACAGTTTTCTTTTCTTCTTTCTACTTCTTCTTCTTCTTCTTCTTCCTTGACGGGCTCTAGATGGGGACACAATAGACAACCAACCTCCTTCTTCTTCTTTTTTTTTCTTCTTTTTTCTTTTTAGCACCTACCTCCTCATACGGACGCATGCTTTGTAACCTAAACAAGGCATGAGGTAATTTTCAAAGAGACGCATTTTCACATTTCCTTAGTAAGTAAATAGGTCAGTGAAGTAACTTGATCTGTAACTATCTTTAAATATCTATCTAGTTTTTAATTGATTTTTCGTTGTTTTTTTCCTTCTCGTGATGAAATATTTCGCTGGTTCCCTTTCTCTTTTCTGTTCCTTAAGTTACTGGTGTTCGGTGCTCGCATGTGACGCCGAGGATTTACTGCGGGCACATATCACGCCTTATTACCTGCTATTATTGGCCATTAGACCCTTGGCTACAAATCTTCCGTGCCTGAAGTGTGCTGTCATCTTGATCGATTCTCCCGCTGTGCCGCTTATGCACAAAAAACAACTTGAAATACTTGAGTCTTGAAGTAGTGATTATTATTCTATTGTGATGATTATTGTTATTTGACATGGAAATAGGCAATTAAAAACAGTTATTAGAAATGTGAATGTCATCTATTATCTAAAGAGTTATTTGGTGATAAGTTTTGGTCGTTGTTATTCAAATGAAGGCTTTGCAACTACATGATTTTATACATTCAAATTCAAAATGATCAAGAAGCAAGGATTTATAATGAAAACCAACTTAATAATACCTTAACATTACCTTGTTCGTTATTAATAGTTCAAACTGTTATTTTTTCATAATGAGTAGAATACTTTATGGATAAAATATAAAGTCAAGGGTTTTTTTTTATCAGAAAGTAACATGACAATATAATTCCTTACTTACAGTTTTAGAGAACGAAGAAGTGAGACTGAGGCTGAACGAGAGTAAAATAGAAAGAGCAAAGTGAGGCAAGAAAAAGAGAGAGGGAGAGAGAGAGAGAGAGAGAGAGAGAGAGAGAGAGAGAGAGAGAGAGAGAGAGAGAGAGAGAGAGAGAGAGAGAGAGAGAGAGAGAGATGTCATCCTCGAAGCATCTGACGAGGTAATTGTTGGAACACTATCGAGCGATGTCAACTGGAACCTCCCTCACACGCTATCCCTAGGGGCTTCCACCACCCTTTCTCCCCCTCCCCCCTACGACACACACACACACACACACACACACACACACACACACACACACACACACACACACACACACACACACACACA
>JAPQNM010000005.1:22451501-22461501 GCA_029783475.1 Metacarcinus magister | reverse complement strand
AGAGAGAGAGAGAGAAAGACACATACACACACACACACACACACACACACACACACACACACACACACACACACACACACACTGCAAAAATATAATTTTTGTTTTGTAGAGATTAATTATTTTGCTGAAAGTGTTGGTCGTAATTGCTTTCTGGTGTTTGTGACGTTTTGATTTATGTTTTTCCGCAACTAAAGGTGACTGTACACAACATTATCCTTTATTATGATTACTATATTAATCTCTAGTGTTACAACTATTACCGTACTGTAACCACAACCTATAGGGTAAAGACATAGACTGGTAATGGCCTGCGTCTTATGGTTTAAGTGGAGCACAAAGCGGCTGAGCTGTTCGACTTAGCACCCTTAACTGATTGTGTCAACTCACGCCACACTCTAAGCCTCAGCAGGCGGTGGACAGACTAACATCCCTTGATAATCCCCTTGATGGCTGGCCAATGTATAAACTCATAGGATAACTTTGGGAAAATTGACTGTAGTAGCCAGGACATAGGAGTAGCCAATGTTTGATGGCTGGAAGGCTGGGTGAGCAACTAATGCCTCGTACTATATATTTTGCTTACATGTTGGCTTATGTACGCACTTAGAATTGGTGAAAACTTATCATACTTTCCTCTGCACTGATTATTCCCGTGCCAAATGTGGAAGGGACGATGTTTAAGTGTGTTTAAGGAGCTTAGTGAGGGGGAGGAACATGCATGATAAGATCTATAGGTAGTCATCTCTGTAAAGTGTAAACAAACTTTTCTCCTTCTTGACAACGGTTCTAAAAGTAATCAAGGCGATGCGATGCACATTCCAAAACCCCCAAAAAACTAACTTCATAAATCTTCAGCTCATGGTTAGCCTTTGGTGAGATATTTCTTGATGACTTTAACAGATGAGGAATATTATTCTTATCATCAGAAATCGTCGGTGGGGGAGTTGGTCGCATCTTCTCTCTCCAAGTTTGCCAAGATGTGTAAAGATTGGCTGATATTTTCTAAGTAAATATGGGTTTTGGCCTCCACGGTGGCGGGGTGAGCGAGGGGAGGCGAGGGTGGGAGGGTGGTGAGGCCTCTTAACTCATTGCTCGTTGTCATATTTGGTCATGTTAGATTATATTAAAGGTGATTTGATGAACGATGCGTTGCATTGGTATTATTATCAAACTAGTAAGAACAGTTTATATTGCTATCTAACGCTTGGGGGTCAGGCACGTACGTACATTCTATCTATCAGCTTTGGTATTTAGAATTTCTTGGACATGCATCATTCCTTCACTATTTGGGACGGGTGTGGTCGGTGGTAATTCTGAGGGTAACTAACTTAATTAGTGATTCTTGGGTGGAGAGATAGACAAAGAGAGAGAGAGAGAGAGAGAGAGAGAGAGAGAGAGAGAGAGAGAGAGAGAGAGAGAGAGAGAGAGAGAGAGAGAGAGAGAGAGAGAGAGAGAGTTCTTTAGAAACAAAATAAATTATAATGCAATAATACCCAGTAATCAATGATGTTTCATAAGCTACAATCTACGAAGGCGTTACAAATTTGCATGAAATGAGTGGCAAAGCTGAAGTAAGAAATAATGCAAGAATGTAATTTAAATAGTAATGCATTCATAAATGTATATTATATTATTTACATTTGTAGTTGAACAGTCAAAGGGCAGCCATCACAGACAGCAGCATGGGGCGGGGGCGTTATTCCTCCAGGATAACCACTGTAATATACAGACTAAAGGGGAGCATATTAGTCTAATTAGCAAGCCATTTCAAGACAATTAAGGACTCATAACTGACCTACCAAGCTGCAAGTGTCCGCCCATCGACAATTACGCCCACACGGTCGTCATAAATTTGTACGCATCTATTTCTGAGGTCACATATAAGATTAGAAGTCAATTTCTCTATATAGCAAGAATCCAGCATGCCAGTAATCGCTAGGGACACATGCACTTCACTGCCTTTGCCTTACTACGTGATGGTAATAGGCTGCTGTACACCCCATTACCTCCTCTTCCTCCTCCTCTTCTTCCCACCACCACCACCACCACCACCACCACCACCACCACCACCACCACCACCACCACCACCACCACCACCACCACTACCATCATTGTTTTCTAGCCTGCTGCACGTCATAGTATATGCTGCCGATGATTTTTTGGTGGTTGTGTTCCTAAAGGTGCTGTGGTGCTCGAAATAGACGCATCACTTTTTAAAACACGATGGCAAATTTCTCTCAGATATACATAGTTGTGTTTGGTACTTGAGGGAGTAATGCACACCAGAAAAAAAGAAAATAAATAAACAGTAGAGTTTAGATATTTTTGTGTAAGTGTATATGTGATAATTGTCTCTATTTGTTTATGTGTGTTTAATGGTAGCGCTTTTGTGTTGCGAGAGAGAGAGAGAGAGAGAGAGAGAGAGAGAGAGAGAGAGAGAGAGAGAGAGAGAGAGAGAGAGAGAGAGAGAGAGAGAGAGAGTAGGGAGAAACAAAAGATATATACGTGTATTGTATGGGGGAATTCCTTAGGGGAAGAAGTGGGTATAGTTCGGACTTAAGAGATTACTTGTGAGTGAGACTTATGGGCGAGGCGGGGCTAGGCGGGAAGGGGCGGGGCGGGGCTGGAAGGTGTGCTGGAAAGATGGAGTGGAGGTGGTCAGTTCCTTAGGGGCGAGGGTGAGGGTTCTGAGAGAGAGAGAGAGAGAGAGAGAGAGAGAGAGAGAGAGAGAGAGAGAGAGAGAGAGAGAGAGAGAGAGAGAGAGAGAGAGAGAGAGAATGAAGAATAAATAATTGGTAGTCTTGGCGTTAGTTAAGATGTAGTATAAAGCCGAAAGTCAAATAAAGCTGCAATTTTTTGGAATCTGTAATATTCTTGTAGATTGTGTGACTGTTTTGGGGAGGCGGTGGTACAGTGGTCTAGCGCTCTGGTATGCGAGCCTAGGATCCCGGGGTCAAATCCCCGTTATACGCTGACCACTTTTCATTCTTTGATATCACCGCCGAGTGGCCAAAGACTACCCAAATTGCTGCCATACTGTCCTCTTACGGGACTAACAACGTTTATATGCGTCTGAGGCTGTAGCAGTGATTAGCCTCGCACGTTCTCAACATATTCACGAGAGAACCTAAACATTTGAGGCGTCACTATAAAAATCTGAAAACCTACGTCAAATAACAGGCGAGGCAAGTCCATCTGTGCCTCCATAAGCCTACTGGCGCCAACGGTTAATGATATAAATAAAATAAAATAAATAAAAAATGAAAAAAATCACTGCTTTTATTGCAATATGAATTCTTCTATGCATAGGAAGTGGTACATGCTTATGGAAATTGATGTATTTTAGATGAGTTGATAAAGTAAAGTCAACGATTGAACAACATTATTAATGGTTAATTTCCTGCTTGTTACCTTCAGCTGCTACTCTTGATTTTTAACCTTGAGATTTTGGCATCAAATCAAGCAAATTTTGAGCATGGGTTTACCGAAGAAAAATTATGCTGAGCTTTAGGTAAAATTTTTATTAATATGATTGAAATCAGTGAAAGCTGAAGGTGCCTTTTTTAATTCCTTTGTTGCAAGGAATATATGTGAAGTACAATTGACTTCCCTCTGACCATAAGCGAGTCAAATATTGAAACAGTCTTGGTGTTTCTTTGCTAAATAGTTCATGGTAAGGCGTGAGTCTGAATTTGCATTACATAGATACCTTGACAATTCCGTGGTGTCTTTCTTTCGTTACACCCCATTCACATTTTTTATGCAATCCTTTATATATTGGTTTAGAAGTTTGCAGGTCTCGTGTCTGACTCAGAATGCCTAGCAGGAAAACTTTCTTCCAAGTACGAGTAGTGGCTCTTCATCGTAACTAACAACATACTTTAATATTCTGTGGCAAAATGTTTAGCCAAATTTTTAAACTTTGGTGCTTATTCTCGTACCACGACATGAAATAGTGTTTTGGTCTCCGCTGCTTGTAACGAAGAAGGCAATATATTACCAACACTCTTAACACCTACATCATGATATTACTTCAAGCCTTGACACACTGTAGAATAGTATTGGACATTAATAAGAAACAAAATATTATGAAAACATTATAGATAAATCAGAAAACAATTATGATAATTTTAGAAACCATAGAAAATATTGATAAACAAAGAAATCAAGAAAAGATATTAATAAGCTAATACTTTTGTACGCGTATTTTTCGGTTATTTTTCATAGAATCTAATTTTTCTTTGTTTATTGGCACCAATATGTTTTTAAAGTTACGTCAAAATAATTTCTCGCTTTTAGTTTATTTTCCTTAATAAAAAACATTTTAGAAAAATCAGAAAACAATTTTAATAATTTTAGAAACCATAGAAAACTTTAATCAACAAAAGAAATCAAGAAAAATATATTAAATAAGCTAATAATTTTGTAAAAGTTACGTCAAAATATTTACTCGCTCTTAGTTTATTTTCCTTAAATCTTCCAGCGAGGCATAACTTTTCATATGTGATCATATTTTAAGCTACAAAGTATACAAGGGCTAATACTGCAAGATTAATGCCTATACTTTGTGAAGGCAACGTTGGATTGATCGGCAATCAAATAAATAGATAAAGAAAGATATATATGTATATATATATATATATATATATATATATATATATATATATATACATAAATATATATATATATATATATATATATATATATATATATATATATATATAATATGTATATATACATACATATATATATATATATATATATATATATATATATATATATATATATATGTATCTATATATACATATTATATATATATATATATATATATATATATATATTTATATATATATGTATATATATATATGTATATATATATATATATATATATATATATATATATATATATATATATATATATATATCTGTGTGTGTGTGTGTGTGGTGGGGGGGGAAGGAGCTATACATGGAGTTGCACATTGACCTTCTCTTCAAACATTTCACTTTATGTGCCTTCTGTTCCCACAAACCCCTCACTTGAAGCCACACCATTATAACCTTTATTATCACTCCTTCCCGTTCACTTTTCCCATGTCTGGAACAGCTCTCTTTTTGCGCCTTTGCGACTTCATTTATATTAATTAGTTTAGTCTCATGTCCCCAGGCACTTTAATGTCGTCCTTTCATCTTATATCCGTCAATAGAGAAACAACTATGGGGATGATACTGTTGAGGAATGTTAGACAAATCCCTAACACGGAAAGAAAAAAAATTTTGCATGCCATCCCATTCCGCTGTGTTCATGTACTAACGCCTCTCTGATACAACCCCTTCCCAGGCTTCTCTATAAGGATGCGTGGGTACGAGTTTCTGTTGTAGCTTTTCTCCGGCTAAGAATTCCTAGTGTCATAAAAAAAAACGACTCTTTTTCTAATTAATTTCTTTCCTCTTTTTTGTATTCATTTGATTTGAACATATTTTTATTATCATCATCATAAACAGCAGCATCCTTCTTTTGTTGTTGCTCACGTTCTTTCCACCATTTTTCACAGTCTCGTCCATCGGGATGCCTCTTGCCTGGCCTTCTTCAGTGCCACCTTCAGGAAATACGCCGTTAAGGGGGGATGGGGGTAAGAAGGGATCCTCTGGCGCCATCAATCAGGCGGCCTTGAAAATCCATCTTCTCCACGTCCAGTAGCTCTTTAGTGATTCGCGATTGGGTTATCTTTTACTCCTACCTTACTTTCTTTTCACAACGGCCTCTAGATTTTTTAATTTGCGCCCCACGAAAGATAAACGAGGGGGGTGGGAAAGGCTGAAACACCGCTGAAAAGTTGTTTGAGAAAATGTGAGAGTTTGGTGATAAGTTAGAATTGTGTGAGTAAAGGTACTACTATTTTTACTACTACTACCTCTACTTCTACTTCTACTAATACTACTAATACTACTAATACTACCACTACTACCACTACTACTATCACTATAACCACTACTACTTGTTGTCATTGTCATCATTATTCACTAACATTGTCTACGTGCATCCCCATAGCAGTGTTACATCAGTCCCATAAACTCCATTCCTCAACATTCTCCTGCCAGTGAAGAAATCGTTGGTGGCTGAGACGTGATTCCTCTTCCAATACATCAATTTCTATGAAAGATTAAAGCTGTGAACGCGTGGGTGGCGATCACACCAGCCCAGTAAAGGTTAAAGCCCCACGACTCCCTGTTCTCTCGTTGGCGGGGAGGCGGCAGAGTCGTCGCTCTTGCCTTGTCTAGTATCAAGCCGTTCCTGTCTCGTGGAAAAGGCATAGTAGTATTTTCGTCCTACTTTCTGACGCATGGGTCTCGAGTTTGCTGTCAGCTGAACCCTGAACCTCGCATCCTTGTTGAGTTCCCTTGCGAGCCGTCTGTAGTGGCTTTATGTGGCATTGAGTGTGTGTGTGGGTAGGGGGGCGGGTCAGAGGCTGGTCTGAAGGTGTATATCTATAGCAGTATTTTCACAACTACAGAGCAGCAGAAAATGTAACTAAACTTTAGTCATTTGTGTTGCCCTTTGTAGATCGTGACTATTTTATGCCATTGTTGAAGTTCAGTACTGCGGTCTAACATTTTCTTTTTACTTACTGCTCCTGGTCTCTACTGTCATGGGTTTTTTCTTAGTTTTCTCTGTTGTTGTTGTAGTTGGATTGTTGTTGTTTGTGTTGTTGATCTTCTCCTTCTTCTTCTTCTTAGTCTTTTCGTCTTGATGTCATAAATACTATTGTTCTTGCTATCATCATCATCATCATCATCATCATCAGTGTTCTTGCTACGTAGGTTCATGTAAGGTGTTCCAGGGAAGCTCCATTTTCTCTGCTGTGGGGAGACTAATGAATTGACTTGAGGATGAATTATGTCTGTAAAACTTTTAATGTGGAGCGTCACGTTTCTATATAACTTTTCCTTTCATATCTCTCTCTCTCTCTCTCTCTCTCTCTCTCTCTCTCTCTCTCTCTCTCTCTCTCTCTCTCTCTCTCTCTCTCTCTCTCTCTCTTTTAATTAACACCATTACAGTACACGCTTTAATAGAATTTACTCTTTTACATGTTTCTGTCTGAATATGAAATCCAGTGCAATACGGCGCCATGTACAGTACATAATTGATTTTGTATGTTGCGTTGTTACACTCGCTCCGCTCAATATCACCGGCGTGGGTTTGAATTGGAGTTCCCTTTTATTTTGACTGCAAACGACAGAGGTGGTGGATCCATATATTTGTAAAACAGAGGAGTGAGGGGTCGGGTGTTCTAGGGAGCAGTGTGTCATGATCTTTCATATTGCCAGATAAATTACTACATTAGTTGTTACTCACACACACACACACTCACACTCACACTCACACTCACACACACACACACACACACACACACACACACACACACACACACACACACACACACACACACACACACACATAAATATCCCCAACCTGATAGTCCTTGCAAACAAAGGGAGTCAAGTAACACAAGCGATTGTATAGTAACGAACTGAGAGCGTATAGTGGGTGTATGTGTGTGTGTGTGTGTGTGTGTGTGTGTGTGTATGGGTGGGTGTGTGTGTGTGTGTGTGTGTGTGTGTGTGTGTGTGTGTGTGTGTGTGTATGAGTGTATATATGTATGTATGTGTGCATTGTCATGTCTCTGATAAGTATGCCCAAGGATCATTGAATCTAAATTTGTAGGTACATCAGATACCTACGAGTCAGCTACAGACAGACAAACAAACAGACTTGCAGAACACATCAACACATCCGTCCCCGGTGTATTAAAGATGTACAGCCAGACAATGAAGGATATTAGTTTGATGAAAGACTGTAATATGCACGGCGTTATGTTTTAGGTTAGGTTGGTCTAGGTTAAGTTAGACTAGGTTAGGTTAGGTTAAGTTAGGCTAGGTTAGGCTAGGCTATACTAGGCTAGGCTAGGCTAGGTTAGGTTAGGTTAGGTTAGGTTAGGCTAGGTTAGGTTAGGTTCTGGTAGGTGTTCATCTCCCGGCCACTAGGTATTACTGTTGTTACATGGCCTCGCAACTAATGAACTTGTGCTGCGTATGTCCGCGGGTGTTGTTGATTGAGCACCTTAACACCTCTAAGAGTTTGGTATGTTTTGGATATTTCGGTCATTCACAACCAGGAATAGACGTGAACTTGTAGAGGGTGATGATGATTTTGATGATGATGATGATATGATGATGATGATGATGATGATGATGATGGACTATGTATTGCAGGATGTCATTCATTTCCTCGCGTTGTCTTTTTCGCATACTAATACAAAATTTCAACAGTATTTTAACTCTCTGTTCCCTTTATTTGGTCACCGGAACATTCGCCTTATTGTGTTTTGTCAAAGAAAAGAGAATGAACATGGGGAGCCGTGGCACCAAGACCTCTACTGAAGGCTGAAGAAGCTAGGCTGTTGATGATCACCTAGAGGGTCCTTTACTAGTGGGACAAGTTCTTCTAGGTGTGTTGGGTCAAAGTTTTCCAGCTGTGTTCTCTGCTATACCCTGTTAGAGACCCTTGGTGTGTTTAGGGGGACAGTGTGTTGTTAAGGTCGTTATTATATCTCTCTCTCTCTCTCTCTCTCTCTCTCTCTCTCTCTCTCTCTCTCTCTCTCTCTCTCTCTCTCTCTCTCTCTCTCTCTCTCTCTCTCTCCACAACATACTCTCAGCCTCCCTCAACGTGGCCCTCTTGCGACCCTCTCCAACCTGGCACTCAACGCGGTACTTCTCCACTTATTACTCCCCTCCTCCCCCACATTGTTGCCTTCTCTCCCTCTCTTCCTCCTCCTCCTCCTCCTCTACCTCCTCCACCTCCTCCTCCTCCTCCTCCTCCTCCTCCTCCTCCTCCTCCTCCTCGTCCTCGTCCTCCTCCCAAATTATCACTTCTTTCTCATTTTTTTATCCTGACTTTACCTCCCGTTGTTGTTTATTTTTTTTGTAGTTTGTTTATATTTTTAGTTAAGAATGTTTGTTTAAATGGTTTTCGTTTTTTTGTTCTTTTAATAAGTGGATGGATGTTATAATTTGTGAAGGTTTGTTTATTGTATTGGTTTCATTTATTTCCTTTTTATTGTCATGTCCACCAATCTCAGCAGGATATCAGGTGTTGTGATTCCCACGTATCAAATTAATAGCTTTTTTCCTACTCTCTCTCTCTTTTTTTTTTTCTTCTTTTTAATCCCCATTCATCCCTTCCTTTCTGTCTTTTCATCTCGTCATGTAATTCCATCCAGCCACATGCCAATTAACCACTTCTCTTTGTGTGTTACAGTCTCTCTCTTTCTTTCTCTCCCTCTCTCTTTTTCTTTTCTTTCTCCCTCTCATTCTGTTTCTCTCCTACTACTCCTCTTCCTCCTTCCCTTCTCTACTTCTCCTCCTCCTCCTCCTCCTCCTCCTCCTCCTCCTCAGCCTCCTCCAATTCGTTCCCTAGATGTGGCACTCCCTAGATTCTCGTTGCTGTAGGATCAACTTTTTTTCGGTGGCAGACACTTTCACTTTCCCTTCGCTAACGACCTAACAGTGGAATAGGTTGGCAGGGAACAGGACGGGAAGGCAAACGTGGGTGTGAACGAGTAAAGATAGTCTGATAGTTTTGAGTTTTGTTTCTGTGCCACTTTTTTTTCTTTTGTTTCTTCACTTCGTTAAAATTGATGTTAATGAAAAAAAAAATAAATGGTGAGGATTTTTAAAAATTTTATTTTTAAGTCTGGAATATTTTTAAGGGAAGAGTTAACTTTTGAAAATTGTTGTCAAGATTAGTTGAGTAGTTCGGGATTGTGGTTCGTGGTGTGGTGTGGTGTGGTGGTGGTGGTGGTGGTGGTGGTGGTGGTGGTGGTGGGGGGGGGGAGGGGGAGTATCGAATATATAAAGTTAGAACCAGCAGCACCTGATGACACCCAGACACACACACACACACACACACACACACACACACACACACACACACACACACACA
>JAPQNM010000005.1:22419001-22446501 GCA_029783475.1 Metacarcinus magister | reverse complement strand
GTGATAGGATTTAATACGGTAGATAATTGAATGCAGAGAATGATATGCGTCAGAATTGGTGGTGTAATTAATAAGTGTGTGAAGTGATGTGGAGCTGATAACTAGTGTGGTAGTTTTAAGTAGATCGTTTTCAATATGATGATAATAGTAGTAGCAGTAATAGTTGTATGGTTACATCAGCAGTAGTAATAGTAATGAAAACCTCTCTATTATTATTATTAGTAGTAGTAGTAGTAGTAGTAGTAAGCATACACAAAACAGAACACTAAAAAAAAACCGAAGGCAAATATATATATCTAGTATAGAACAAGGAAGGGACTTAACAGAGAACACTTGCGGGACGGGGTCGAGGCAGCTGCGTGGTAGAACGAGGCACCAACGGAACGGAAAGCACAGTGGGAATGCAAGCAGGTGTACCAACCAGCTTGCAACTCCTGCGGGGAAGGAAAGATTGCTACTGATTATTCTGTTTTATGATTAGGTTTGGAGTTATTAAGGAAGGGATGACGTATTTCAATAGTCTTGCAGGTGATAACGAAGCGCAATTCTGAGTTGATAAGAAGACGAAGTTAGTGATTTCAAATTTGATCAGATCTTGAATAATTTTTTCTTTTGCATTTCTTGCTGCTTTCTATCGTTATTCTCGTAATTACTGCTCCTTTGAACTTGCTAATTGCATGCTTCCCCCATTTCGCGGCTCCGCTACACAAGGCTTTCTACTCACTCTCATCCCTTTTCTGTCCAACTTACTAATGCAGTAGTCAACAATTACCATCACTCTTTCATCTTTTTCACTGGTTAACTCTGGAACTCTCTACCAAATGATGTTTCCCTTCCTTCTTACTACTTGAAGGGAGGATTTAATTGGCCAACCCTTTGGACTTTTTATTAATATTTTAGAAGCGGAATTTAAATGGATCTTTTCTCATGTACATTTTTATTCCAATTCCAGCTTCCCTTACTTGCGCAAAAAAAACAACTCAATTAAAGTTAGACAGTTTAATGGACTGTAAACATATGTATTGACTTTGAATATTGCAAAGCTCATATTAAAAGTCCATCAAAAATGTTCTTTATAAAATATGCAAACAAACTGCTGTCATTACTTATTCACAATGGCATGGACGTCACTTATCATAAATACAGCAGAAACCTTTTTCATTCCGTCCTTCTTTCTAATTCATATATAAGTAAGTGCCAGGATTAAGAATGCACAAAACAAACACAGACACACACAAAAAAATTTACTGTGTATTTTCCGCTTCATAAAAAAAAAAAAAAAAAATAGTAAGAGGAGGAATAATAGACTCACAGATCCAAGGTCGGCTTCTACTTTCTTAGTGGATGATATTTGTAAAAGCTCAGCAAAACATGATTGAGTTTAGCAAGATGCAGAGCGGCTGGGCAGATCAAGCTGATATAGAGATAGATAGATAGATAGGTAGATAGATAGAGAGAGAAAGTAAATAGAGAGCGATAGGGAGAGGGAGAGAGTAAAGAGATGTAACGTATAAGACGAGTAAGGAGCGGCAAGAGTTGTAATGTGTGGTGCGTGTTGGTGTGTGTGGAAGGCGTGTGAGGCGTGTAAGACGTGTTCAATCTGCCGTAACATCCTTCGCCTCCTCGCTGAAGCAATCTCACCTGGCCGCCCTCCTGTTTGCATGGCGTTCACTGTTAATTGTTGCCGCTGCTTGACGTTGATGAGGCCGTACGGGGCGAGAGTAACGGGAGCAGCTGACCGAGCGATGAGGAAGGAATGAAGAGTATGAGAACGGGAAAGAGGTGGTGAAGGAGAAATTATGTCGGAGAAAGAACAAAAGAAAACGAGGAATAGTGTTCTGTTCCTGTGAAGAGTCTCGATGGAAGGGGAACTACAAAGGAATAATGAACACGGAAATGGTTAAGGAATTATACTTACATAGGAAATATTCCCCAGTTGATTAATTATAGCGTGGAATTCAAAGAGGTACAACATTTTCAGCGCCAACTGTTTCGCACACGTCAAGGTCTGCGTGATGAATTGCTTGCTAGTAGCGTGTTCTGTCCAGCACCGCCTTGATAACTGGATAGATTGACTGTCCTTGCAGCGGCCACCAGGTTAAGGCATCGTCCTCTAAGCGATTGCCACTCAGCTGTGTCTGGAGTGGAGGTTAAAGTCTGGGATTTTTCCATTAGGTTTATTAGTTATGTGGTCAATGAGGTTAATATCAAGGAACTTATTTATCTAGTATTATTTACCCTGTGTCTTTGTCTTGCTTCTCAGACCACTTACTCCTTATTTCATATGATGCTACATTTTTACAAAGTCTGGAAGTTTTGAAATATATACTTCAGAAAATCATATACCAATTTGTTATTCTTGACTTAAAATCTACCTTTGAATATCCGCATTTTTTTTTATGAAAGTGACGCTTATTCATCCTTTCTTGAAATATAATGGAAATCACAGGTAAGCCTAAACCTTCTCAAGAATTAAAGCGTCTTGATACGCGGACTTAAAGAGGAGGAGGTTTACCCTGGTCATTAATTTTATATATTTTCTAGCCGTAATTTTGAAAAGGAGGCAGGTTACTAGATTAACTTGGCTCCCTTCCTTTAATCCTCTTTGTTCCTCTCCTCTTTGCTTCTCGCTTATCCACCTTCCAGTTTTGTTTGCTCCCCTCCTGTGTGTGTGTGTGTGTGTGTGTGTGTGTGTGTGTGTGTGTGTGTGTGTGTGTGTGTGTATGTGTGTGTGTGTGTGTGTGTGTGTTTGTGTGTGTGTGTGTGTTTAAAAGCGCAACATGTTATTGCATTAATATATTTTTTTCATGCAAATTCAAATTAGCATCCAAGAAAGAAGTTGGAGACAGGCAGACACCCCCTCGCCCCCCCCCACAAAAAAAAAGATAATGAAATTAAACAAAAATGTTCTTCCCGCTCCTTTCCTATTTCTTAAAACAAATATTCCCGCGGGAGAAACTGTCAGCCCTCTGCCCACGTCACTGCGAGTAAGTGCCTTTTACGACATGCAGAAAATACAAAGACATTCATTCTAAATCTCCATGTCTCAACGGAAAGAAAGAAAGAAAAAAAGAGAGATAGATAGAAAGATAGAACCCAGACGCCAACACATACTATCAATGCCTTGTAGATGTAACAGTGAAATATGTGTTGTGTTTGGATGTATTTGTATTGTCATGTAAAATGCATCATATTGCTTTTTAGATCTCATACAATTTACAAAAGAGTTGCACAGTAACTTAAAAGATCATTACCGGCACTAACGGAGAGAAGAATAACCTCATTAGCTAGCAAAGTTTGTAAGTAATAAGGTGATGGAGGATGAGACTGACAACAAAAGAGCCACGTCCTCCCACAGCGATACATGCGTGACGTGTTAGTGCTTCACGTAGACTAAACTTCCCCAAACTTCTCCATGAAAAAAATCCCTTGCAGCTTCAGGTTGGAGGGATATACACTGCACGCCTTACCAATGTTGCGTTGACACCACTTTCAACGGGACCTAGAGGCTCACCCGCCATCCAGCCGCCAGATGTCGTGCCAGGGTGCAGCAACCTTTAAATGAGATTTGCATATCAATATCTTCCTTTGGAGATGTTGGAAGCTGCGAGACCTTGATGCTTTGCCACGATTTATTGGGGTTCAGGACACAGAAAGGCGAGACGAGGAAGTGTTGGGAGGGCCTGACGCTGTTTTGACACGGGGAATCTCGAAGTGTGAAATGTTGTGATTGAGGAGACTTTAGGGAAGGCGGTGCTGGGATGTATGTAAGACTGTAAGTACGCCCAGGGTGACGAAGGTCTGGCATAGACAATAGAAAACTGTTGATAGATATATAGACAAATAGATAGAGAGATACATAGATAGAGAAAGAAAGAGAGTACGATAACTGTATAGTATATTAATTATGTTTCAAAGTCTTAAGATATCCATTTATGTTTATTTATATTAATGATTTTGATCTCTCATTTTTTTCTCTCTCTATCTCTATCTATCTCTATCTCTATATCTCTATCTCTCGCTATCTCTCTCTCTCTTTCTCTCTCTCTCTCTCTCTCTCTCTCTCTCTCTCTCTCTCTCTCTCTCTCTCTCTCTCTCTCTCTCTCTCTCTCTCTCTCTCTCGCTCTATTTCCCTCTATATCTATCTCTTTTTTCCTCTCTCCTTCCTCCTTTTTTCTGATCTGCTTATATGTCTGAGTGGATGGTTGAGTGGAGGAGGTGAAGGAGAAGTCATTGCTGTCCCTTACACGTCTGAAACATTGTTATTATCGTGCCAGCTGACACCTTGACGACTGGTCAGCACGGCTTTTATTACTTACTTCATCTACGTGTATATATTCTTTATTTGTAGCCCTCCTTCTCCTCTTTTTCCTCCTCCTCCTCCTCCTCCTCCTCCTCCTCCTCCTCCTCCTCCTCCTCCTCCTCCTCCTCCTCCTCCTCTTTGTGTCCTATGTACCAGCTGCATCATAACAGTGACAGTTGAGGGCGCCGTGGGTAGCCAGCTTTAAGGTTTCATCATAGCTAGGATGGGTGTATATTTTTCTTTCCACTCATACCAAATAAGAATTTCATCGCCTATTGATGTGCCGACTGGGGAGGGTGCGAGGGGGTTCGAGGCTTTCAGAAGGGCGGCGGGTGTCCTCCATGTCACGCTTCACGGCACGGATTTCCCCCAACAGCTGCCATATTGTATGTATTTTTGTCTGTGTGTCTGTGTGTATGTGTGTATGTATGTCGGTCCGTGGCTGCCTCCCTCCTTGTCCCGTTTGTTCATATGCCTGCCTTCCTGCACTTCTGTTTGTCTGTCTGGCTGTTTCTTCCTCTCTCTCTTTGTCTGTCCCTTCGTCCTGTCTGTCTGTATACGAGTATCCTCATGTCTGTCGGATCGCTTCCTATCTGCGCCCTCCTTTGTCTCTTCGACCCTCTGCTCTTGCTGCTCATGTATCTGTATTCAAGTACCTATTTATGTATGCATCTCGAACCTCTGCTTACCGTGTTATCGAACTGTATGTCCATTTACGTGTATCTGTGTTTGCGTTTGTGTGCACCCTTGCCGTGCACCGCTGCTAGAATGACTGCTGAGTTGGCTGGCTGGCTGGCTGGAGAGGAAAAACGAAAGGAGGCTGTGGAAAGGGAAGAGAATCTGGAAGGGAGTTAGGATGATGCTGCTGCGTTGCTGATGGAAATGAGATTAAGACGTAGTGCGAGGAATAGAAAGAGACTCCATAGAGGTGGATGGCCTTCGATCTCTTCTCTCGTTCCCCATTCCAACTTCCACTGATGATCACCAACCCAGCTTTTCGTAGAGTGGAATACTGCAATAAAACTTCCATCTTTTTGTGACCTCTGAGGCATAGCTTGTAATGATGGAGAGAGGGAAAAAAGTAAGAGAGTAATGTTGAGTATCATATTTTTACTGACAAAACAATCAATTCCCTCTCTTTTTACCTTCACTGTGTAAGATAAAAGAGGAAAGTTATCATCCATAAAAACGTTTACTTTACATTGATTCTTGGACATCTCTGTGATTTGTCAGGGAATAATTACATGACATTTTATCGAAGTAAAGGGGAGGGTTAGATGCGGTTACATAAGACTAAACATAACATTCGTACGCTGGTAACCTGATGTGTGTGTGTGTGTGTGTGTGTGTGCGTGTGTGTGTGTGTGTGTGTGTGTGTGTGTGTGTGTGTGTTTATGTGTGTGTGTGTGTGTGTGTGTGTGTGTGTGTGTGTGTGTGTATGTGTGTGTGTGTGTGTGTGTTAGCTTGCTTGTTTTAGGTCTCTGATGTAGTTCATTTACGTAATGTGAAGCACCGCCCCAGCGAGGCTAAGGCAGCCATATTAACTTATTGCGGGAGTGGTGTCTTGCTAATGTAAGAGGCGGAGGAGGGGTGGAACGAGGTAAATTTATTAGGTAAAAGTTGGGGAAAGGACGAGGAGGGCGGGGCAGTGGGGTGTCAGGAGCAGAATTAGCGTATAATGAATGGGTTGAGGTCGTGGCTGCGATGCGGTGTAAGTGGGTGAGAAAGGAGTAATGTGTTGAGGGTTGGCTCTGGTATGCATAGGAACTTTAAACGAGCGCGTGTGATAAATGTGTGTTTTTGTACGATAAGAAAAGTAAATGCAATGAAGATTTACGTACTATTAAGTCTTGCATGGATGAAGAAAACTTACTGATTTGCTTTAATAAACTTCTTTCCTTACTATATATGAATTTATCGGAGAAATTTTCACTATAAATATATCATATGAGTTTATAATGTTCATACATGTACACGTTCCAGAAATATATCTCACTATTACTCCTCTGAACACTTCTATCGATTTCCACGTCGTGAGCGAAATTCTGTAGAAGAAGCACAATCCCCAGAGGCAGGTAAAGATTACTTCTTCATTGAGGATCAGGAAGCAATCGACAGACTCTTTCCTCTAACTTCTGCAGGCCGCGAGAGTTAGAAGCAGAGTGATGGTGGTGCAAGGACAAGGCTGGAGACAGGTGAGGGAAGGGTGGGAGTGGCCGAGGCGTGTAACTTATGAGCTTCTTGACAAGATATATTGCACGCGAGTTTTAGATACGTCGTCTCCTTGTCACTTTTAACTTGCATGTGTTTGAGATATAACTAATCAGCTGACTATCCATGTCAATCCTTATGAGCACGCAACATCACTCATCACTCTCTCTCTCTCTCTCTCTCTCTCTCTCTCTCTCTCTCTCTCTCTCTCTCTCTCTCTCTCTCTCTCTCTCTCGCTCTAGCATTTGTTAAGGGTTATGCTATTAGCTACTACCTCGACTTCTTCCTTGTGGTTCTAAAGTAGTGTTCAGCTCATGACCTAAAGGTTGCGAGTTTGATACTGGTTTTTATGTCAATCTTTCTTACAATCAGAATTAATAACTAACTAACACTACACGGCCGCTGGTAAATAGATGTATAATTTATGTCTGCTCGTCTCAATAACCAAAAGCAGCATCTTACAGACCACTTTTTATAGATGTGTCAAATTCTTGGTGAGAGAGGTAACACTTTATCGTTAACCCTAGCAGGACTATAATGGGGGGGATTATTTCATCAAGGTTTTTATGTCAATCTTTCTTACAATCAGAATTAATAACTAACTAACACTACACGGCCGCTGGTAAATAGATATATAATTTATGTCTGCTCGTCTCATTAACCAAAAGCAGCATCTTACAGACCACTTTTTATAGATGTGTCAAATTCGTAGCATTCCATCCACGAAAACCAAATGTAAAGAGGGAACGTTCTACCTCTGTGTTCCACGTTGTGTGCATTAAGCCTTCAAGTCACCCTTAAGCTGCTTTCTTCACCTCTTGCAAATACACCAAAGGCTTTCCTGTTATTTACATATGTACATAGAGGCTAAATCCTTCAGATGTGAGGTTCCAGAGTAGTAGTGTGAGCTGGGAAACTGGAAATAAAACCAAAAGAGACACAGAATTCTCCTGAGCGACGTTTATTACCGTGGCTGGGCGGGAGCGGCCAGCTGCGAGGGGAGGGTGAAGTGGCCAAGGGCTTAGGTTGACGGCCTGCACGAAGAGCTGGCCGGCTGAAGGGAAAAGAGAAGAGCAAAAGTGGATTGAAGCAAGTCTCATTTTACCTTTGTTCACTTTGTATATCCTTCTCCCATGCTGGAGGAAATTCAGTGTAATGGAACAGGATAACGAAGCTTGGCGTGGCGGTGTGTGTGCGTGTGTGTGTGTGTGTGTGTGTGTGTGTGTGTGTGTGTGTGTGTGTGTGTGTGTGAGAGAGAGAGAGAGAGAGAGAGAGAGAGAGAGAGAGAGAGAGAGAGAGAGAGAGAGAGAGAGAGAGAGAGAGAGAGAGAGAGAGAGAGAGATTAATGGGATTATTTTCAACAAGCCGCCCAGTTCGTCAGCGGTGCAGGCTGGTGAAGTGTCTGATTGGATGGTTTTATGGGCGAATACTTGTTTTCCCGGGTGGGTGAGCGGTTGTGTTGCTGGCTGACTGGCTGCAGGTTTGACTAACTGAGCTGCAGATTCACTCACTGGACCACAGATCGAATTACCTAAACCATAAACATGAAACAATATAATCAGTCTTTGCTGGAGTAGAATGAGGCATAGATAACTTGACATTTGACTTTTTTTTCCAAATTATTTTTTATAGAAATTGGATCTAATCATGTGATATGGCAACCTTTTAAATTTTTTTTCCTGTTAATTTGGTTATATAGACGAATTATTTGTGAGGTGTTTGTTCCCACTGGCCTTCTTGTTTCCTATTTCTCTTTCAGTTTTATAGTTTTTCCATAGACCTGGTTCCCCCTCCCTCCAAGTCCCCCGAGGCCCTTCACTCTGTTTGTTGAAGGAGTTTTTACAGCTTACTTTGTCGGTATAACTTCGCCCTTTTCCACCACTTGTATTCAACATTCTCTTCACCTATCTATTTATCTATCTATCTACCTATATATCTATCTCTCTCTCTCTCTCTCTCTCTCTCTCTCTATATATATATATATATATATATATATATATATATATATATATATATATATATATATACATACATACATACATACATACATACTTATATACTTCTGGAACTTAAGAAAAAATAAAGATGTGCGTGTGTGTGTGTGTGTGTGTGTGTGTGTGTGTGTGTGTGTGTGTGTGTGTGTGTGTGTATGTGTGTGTGTTTATTTATGTGTGTGTGTGTGTGTTTGTGTGTTTGTGTGTTTGTGTACATGTGTGTATGTGGCAGTGGTACGTGTGATGAATAATGAATGTTTTAAATGAAAGCCTTTTCATTTATTTGTGTGCAGTAAACGTGATGAAAGAATGACAAACTATGTAAATGTAATTCCTGATGTGCTGTGACGTGAAAACACAAAACACGACCTCACACTGAACGACCAGACTCTTTAAAACCATGAAAAAGTTACTGATAATTCTCGTGACATTTCAATAAAGCCGCCTAAGAAAGTTTTTGTATCATCTACCAATCAAACTGCCGTCACCGTAAATAATAATAGTAACAGTAATAGTAATAGTAATAGTAATAATGATAATAATAATGCATGTGAACGCTTGTCTGATACACGTGATTTTCGCAATGTAATTAATTCTCAAGATCTCATTTTATTTCACATTTCTCACTTACACTTCTTAACTCTGGTCTCCCTCCCTCATTAACGCGTTTCTTTTTTTTCCTTCTTGCCGCATCTCTCCTTTACTCTTTTCTGCCACACTTTCCTCCTAAGTTCCCATATTCATCTTTCCAGAGAGAAGTGTCATATATTTAACTTTTTGTCAACCATTATTTTCTTCCACCGTTCAAGACTCATTTATTTTCTTCCTAATCGTACTTACTGACATGATTTATATATATATTTTTTTGTTCTATCATGCTCTTCTATTCCTTCCTGACATTTCACTAACCACAGCAGCAAAGGGAAACTGGAAATCTTACTTGAAATGTTTAGGAATGGTGTAAGAGGTGTGGGCTAGCTGGGTTCGTGGGCCAAATGGGAAGATAACTGGAAGAGGCTGAGTGGGGCACAGAGCACTGAGCCTAGATTGAAATAAGGTCATTCTTTTTATCTGAACCCACATACTTACCTCTCCTTCCTTTACGTGGCCACCTTCATGAAATATTCAAGACATATTTTTTGGCATTCCACACAGAGTAAGATGAAAGAGAATAGACTGATGAATTGAGAGATGAAAAGGTAGAGGGATAGATTCATAAGTTGAGAGAGAGAAAAAAAAAAAAAAAAAAGAGAAAGAGAGTGTTTGTAACCATTTCTTCCCTTTTTATTAACTTCTATCTGTATTGCAATATACTTTCATTACCACTGTACACATTTTTCAAGCTTTGCGTCACAATAAAATCACAGCCTCTCAGCGTTGCCCTCCCTTTCCTTGGTGCTCTCGGTGGGATGTACAGTTTATTTAAGTGTGTCCTCACATAACATTTTTTAAGTATTCTTAAGCAACAATTTATTTATAGAACAACCACTAGAGTCAGTTACACGATTTATAAGTATGGGATGCGGCAATGATTTAATGTTATACGCAACTATCTATAATAATATATAGCGTATAGGAGGAGGCGAAACCGTAAGGATAAATTGGAGTACAAAATAAGATATTCTGCAAGTCTACAAAAGGCTATAAACCTAATGTATGTACGGGTCGAAGATGCTCCTTAAAACACTGCTGCTGCTCTCTGCCTCCCTTTGACTGTGAAAAAAGACTGGAACACTGAAACATCATCTTTAAGAACTGAATCGAATCCTCTGGTAATAAGCTTCTTTGTCAACTCTGAAGGGATTATACACCAGAGCAATGATTCCTTATTAATTATATATATATATATATATATATATATATATATATATATATATATATATATATATATATTTCACTAACATAATAGCCGTACATACATCATTTTACATTCTCCTTAACCTAGCATTCAACCATCCATCTCCATCTTACGTCAATGCACACACACAAAAATATATATATATATATATATATTGTACATTATTTCGTCCTTATTACGTACATCTACTTATACCAATTGAACACCTAGGAAGGAGGGCATCTATGTCAACCTATTTCTCTAAACAGCCACGGTAGACAAATAGTTGGTGCCGCTGAAAAGGACCCGAGGGATGGATCACGGTGCCCTGTTCATCTCCGGGAACTGTCATCCAGCCTCCTGTTTGCATCCATTAATCACTTTAAACGCCCGAAAAATGTGTTGAGAGAGAGAGAGAGAGAGAGAGAGAGAGAGAGAGAGAGAGAGAGAGAGAGAGAGAGAGAGAGAGAGAGAGAGAGAGAGAGGTACACGTGAGGATATATATGGAAATACGATAACGTAAGAAAAAGGAGACTGAGGAAGAGAGAAGGATGTCGTTGAATGGAAGTGCATTGCGCGATTGAATGAAAGCTTCCTGCCATCAGTATGCAAATGCGAGAGGGGGAGTGCGAAGTACGGCCAAGAACGAGACATTAGAAATAGAGTTTATGTTTTAGCACCTGTCGGCTTCCTATCTAACAAGCAAGCGATAGATAGTACTGAGGGTTGAATTCACAAAACGAATATTCAATCAGATTTAGAATTTGGATCAAAGTGAATAAAAATCGTTTATAAAAAATTAAAACGCAACTGGAGAAGAGAAATAGATAGGTAAATAGCAGCATCGATATATAGATACAAAGATAGATAGATAGAGAAAATATATTCAGTCTCTTTTCCGTCACATTTTTGGTCCAATTCATCCATTTCTCTTCCCTGGCTTATCTCCACGTTGTCACTCTCTTTCTGTACAGGAGGAGCCCCAAAGCCTTTCCTAATGGAGATTCTTCTTTCCCCTCGAGGCCAGAGAGGAGTCAGGTCCACCCTTTACTGGCTCTCGCGGCCTGTATAGAAAATTATGCGCGATCTCTCAATGTCTGGGATCCATTCAGCACGCGTCGACGTTCTTGCTCCAGTGCTATTAATCCAGCTGATGAGAGTACCAGAGGAGGGAGGGAGGGAGGGAGGGAGGGAGGGAGGGAGGGAGGGAGGGAGGTGAGGGAGAGAGGGAGAGAATAAGGAAGGGAGGTAGAGAGAAGAGAGAAGAGAATCTTATTCAGAGCTTCTTCAAAAGTCATTCCTCGCTCAAGCTCAGTAGCAGTGCACTATATAATTTTGCCTTTTTAATGGTTAAAATTCATCATCTTTTAAGAGCACGTCACGAGGGTTTTAAGGTTTTGTGAAAATGGTTGTAATATTTTTGTGATGTTTGCAATTTGGGTACTGAAAGGATGTATTAGAAAGATAAAAAAAGAGTAAGGGAAAGTAAGTTCTCGGGCTAATTTGAGGGAAGAAGAAAGGAGGGGAAAGATGAGGGAAAAATTAGAATGAAATCTGTAATAAGGGAAGGGTGAATATTTTACAAGTTAATAATGCACTTACAGCTAAATACCAGTAATCACTAGAAAACACACACACACACACACACACACACACACACACACACACACACACACACACACACACACACACACACACACACACACACACACACACACACAAACACAGACACAGACACATACATAGATACACACAAACACATTTATAAACATCATTACACAGTTTATTCATGTAGTAATATATATATATATATATATATATATATATATATATATATATATATATATATATATATATATATATATATATAGAGAGAGAGAGAGAGAGAGAGAGAATTTCCATTTCCCCATCTCATTCATTTCCCCGATGGTGCCAGTCTTCTCCCAGGTGGCAGTACAAGCCCCATCTCTTCATCTCCTCACTCAGGCCACACCAGCTTGATTTTACATATGCAGTACGTGTTTGTGATGAGCATAATATCAACAATTTACAGATATGTCTTCAGTTAACAGTTAATTATTCAATATACAACAACAACAAGAAAGAAATGCGATTATATTTGTGATCTAATAATTTAATGTGTTTTTGGGATGTACTTTATCTATTTTTTGCGTCAAACTTTTAATACTTTTTTGTAGCTCCTCCCTTGCTGTGGGTGCTTACTGAGATTACCTTTATCACTATTCTGGCGGCCTCAGGGACTTGACCTCCTGCTATCTCGGCTCACACCCGCCTGCCTCTCTCACTGTACGACCTTTATTGGAGAGTTAAGGCAAGCCACGTCCCTCGCTGGTGGAGGTGGTGGTGGTGGTAGTGGTGGTGGTTTGACCTGAACGCTCACCCAGCAGATGCGATGGTCTGTCTCTCTTCTACTTGCCTTGAGCGCGTTTACCTATGAATCAACAAGCCTTGGTTTTATAGCGTGTACAGACAGTTACCATATAAACCACACATTGTTTATTCTCCTTTGCGGGTTGGTCCATTTTCGGGACCATAGAGAGCCCTGTTAATAGTAAATAATATGGTACATCGGTTAAGTAATAGAGCTGTATATAGTAAGTACGTATGTGTTATGTTGTATGACTTCGTTGTATGACTCGTTGCTATACTCCCTCTTTACACACCTTGACTCTCGCCAGATCATATTATCCTTCACATAACCAAATTAAGAATAAAAAAACTGGTGTTGTTTCTCTTCTACTCTTTTGTATGTAAAAAAAAAGCCTCACTTGAAATAGAAGATTGCATGATAAAATATGAGAACATTGTTGCTCGCTTGCTTCTTTTCTTATCATTTGAAAGATTACGAAGAGCCATTCTGGGCCACTTCTGGTTTTCTTGTCTCGTGTATATATCAATCATTATACTCATCTATCTAACTATATGGGTTTTTTTTATCCACATCTGTCTGTGTATATGTATCTATTTACCTATCTAACTATACATATATATCCTTCTATTGATTTATCAGTAAATCTGTGTATCAACTATTTACATTTTGTTATACTCGTCTATGTTCGTCTTGGTTGATAAATGAGTCTATCATATACTCACTAAGCCATTACTTTGCATTAATGCCGTAGTATGTGTGTATCAGTGTTTGGTGTGTATGTCAGCTGTGATAGAACGTTGTACTAAGGAAGGGTGAACGTTGAATACTTTGAAACTTAATGAAGCATGACGACAATTGTAAAGATATATTTTTTATTTTCGTAGTTTAAATGAGAGAAGAAGAAAAAATAACACGAACTATATAAAAGAAATACGTAGCCTTCATGTTTATAGCGAGAATATTTTCATTGGAATACTTACCCAAATTTTTCTCTGGCAAACAAAACTATGCTCATTTTTCACAGTTCTTAATACTAATTTTCATAAGCGGTAAGACCTTATTAACTGTTCTATAATATAACTCAAGTCCCTGCCAGTTTAGTTTTACCCTCATTGCGTTGCTCCCCAGCCCTCAACTGTTGATCTAAGTGAAGACGTGTTAGTACAGTGCTCACCTGATGGAAGGCTCACTTATCTGCCACTTAATTCTTTCATATGATCAGTCACTGTCGCTGTTCCCTGTCACGGTGCACTTGTTAGCCGCCTCGCCCTCCTTTCATGCTTGGAGAAGTGATTTATTTTATGCTTACTCCTCGCAGCCACGCAAGAAGGATAAATTTCGGTCTTCGTGAGGGAATAATTAACCGAGCATGATGGGTCAACAGGTGTCAAGATCTCATGTTGGGTTCACGTGGGACAGTGTATTAGTGTATTACTCGAGTGAAGGTGTGATTCCCGGGACCAAGGTTATGTTTCTGCCTGACTAAGGTGTGCGCCATGAATTATGTTTAAAGGGCATATCAAGTTTTGTGGTTTTACCTGTGTCTCATCTGTGTGTGTGTGTGTGTGTGTGTGTGTGTGTGTAGGTATAGGTGTATGTGTGTGTGTGTGTGTGTGTGTGTGTGTGTGTGTGTGTGTGTGTGTGTGTGTGTGTGTGTGTGTGTGTGTGTGTGTGTGTGTTTATGACTCTTTGGCACGTATTCCTAGTTCCTTCGGGTCCCGAAGATATTCAAATGTTCCCGCCTCCCGGCCGGGAACATTTGAATATCTTCGGGACCCGAAGGAACTAGGAATACGGTCCTTTATGTTGATTCTCTCTTCATTGACGCCTCGTTCCCTACGTGTAAGGTTTCCCTTATTTGGTCCGTCTGTCTGTTTGTCTGTATGGTTTTTTTTGTGTGTGTGTGTTTGTGTGTTTGTGTGGATTTGCCTTTATAGCTGTCCATCTTGTACTTTTATTGTCTTTGTTAATCTTTCCGTCCGCCTCTCTTGTTTTATGTTTCTGTCTATCCCTGTTTGTTTTTGTTTGTTCTTTGGTCTCTATCTATCTATCTATTTATCTATATCTATCTATCGATCTATCTATCAATATATATATATATATATATATGTGTATATTATATCTCATTCCTCTAGTCTTCCAGCAACACAACTTCACTCTTCCTTCTCAATAATCCTTTATATTCGGCCGCGTGTTCAACCAGACGCTTCCATTTACTCTCACAGCTCATGTTTTGTCCACTTCTTTCCCTCATTCCCGGCCTTGCCTCTCTTTCCTTCCCTCCTTTCCCTCCCTTGCCGCCCCGTCCACCTAAACAACAAAGAGGTAGGATGCTGGAGTAAATGTTGAACTTTTATCAGTATAACTTGCTCAGTAGTAATATACTTGTTTTTCCTATTTGATATTTGAGTGAATATTTCCTTTTTGTTTTTCTTAGCTTGCTCATGTATTATCTGTGATTTAGTTTTTCTTTATAGTAGTAGTTATTGAACGAAAATAAATGTATGTTGAGTTTCTTTTTAAGGATTAATGATAAATTGTATGTATCTTATAATAAATTATACTATTTTGGGGGTGAAGGAGGTTTAAGTATCACCTATAGCTTCTACATCCAGACTGTTTAAATGTGAGGAAAGGAAAGAAAGCAAAAGTATACTAAGTAACACACACAAGCTTTTCCATTTAGTATTCACCGCGACATTTTTGTAGTGAAACTTAAGAGATATTCCGCGGTGCGAAGTTTCAAAGAAAACATTGCACGTTTCACAAGTTCTACATTTTAAGTAAGACTCGTTTAATTAATTCACTTTTTACAACCTCTTTCCTGCCGGTGTGAAGGTTGAGAGGATGTGTTGCGTAGACGAGGAGTGGGATGGAGGAGATGTGGGGGGCGGTGAGTGGGTTAAGGGGAGCATGTGGGCCGTGATGGAAGAGTGGGATGAGAGGAAGTACTTGTAGTGGTTTGCGTAGAACGACTAGGGTCTTGTTGGAAAAGTTGTGAGGTGTTTTAGCTGGAGGGGAAAGGAAGGGTGTGTGTGTGTGTGTGTGTGTGTGTGTCTGTGTTGTGTGTGTGTGTGTGTGTGTGTGTGTGTGTGTGTGTGTGTTTCCTTACGTCTATAATGGATAAGGTTTTAAAAATATTGAAATGTAATCCTATAATCTTATATTTACCTTTTATCTATCTATTTACCTATACTCATCTCTCTCTCTCTCTCTCTCTCTCTCTCTCTCTCTCTCTCTCTCTCTCTCTCTCTCTCTCTCTCTCTCTCTCTCTCTCTCTCATTCTATCTCACTCTCTCTAGCAATAATCCTTTCCTTCAGGGAGTCATAACTTACCACCTACGGGGCTCCCTAGAGGTGAGGCCATTTCGTTCCTAGATCTGCTCGTCCCACTGAAACTAAGCGACGCCCAGTGCCGGTGAGAGGCCTGGCGAGGCTCTCTACTCAAATGATGATGTCCTCCCAGCCTCCCTCCTACCGAAGCATCCAACCATAACCTAACCTGGACCAACGCTTGTCTCTCTTCCCTTCCCTTCCCTTCCCTTCCCTTTCACGTCATCTTCTTGCCTTTCCTCCTGTCTTCGTGCTGCCTTCAGAAATCGGGCGGGTGCTTACGGTGAAGTTTGTGGTGCGTTGCGTCAAGATTATTGTTGGCTGCATTGAGTGTGGAGGGTCTTGGCGGTGGTAGAGGATCGTTAGGGAGACAAACAGACGATGCTGGGGTGAGGGGAAGATCCTGGTGGGCGTCTATACATCCCTCGTGGCTGGCTGTGTTGTGCTGTGAGGGCGGAGCGTGTTTATACTGTTGTTATTATTTATTTTTGATGCAACATGTGGTGAGGGTGAGGGTGAGGAAGGACAAAACGTAATGAAAAGCACCAGTGTTGGCCGACCATTGTAACTGGAATTCCTCTCTCCCACTGATGATGTTTTCGTACACCAGCGATAAGACCGAAGCTACGTATACGTATTCACTACTAAATTTGACCTATATTGTGGCTCTTTGTCAGGGGCAGTATGGTGGGTTGCGTGGGCCCCTAGAGAGCCACGCAGCCATTTCCCTCCCCAATAGTATGTAGTGTGGAGGCAGACGCGCTCAAGCTGAATTCTGGGGCAGATACAGAGGAATGTATCGAAAATAAACTAGAATTTTAAATAAAGTTAGTAAAGCAAGTAAACTGTATTCAGCTTTGACATCAAGATTAACATTAATATTAAACTATTAATGTTTTTATTATTCATCATCATTTCAAACTTTACGTCACTCTCGTTAGGAGAAATAAAAAAGAAAAATTATTCAGATGAAGCGTGGAAATATTTCCTTCTACAAATATATATTGCAAATGAAATATTTCATAAAATCATTGTTCCTTTCTTTTGAATGATTTTGTATGACATTTAATTTACTATACTATTACAATGTTGCCGTTTCCGATGCTGTTGATTTATTCCTGCTATGGTAGCGGTGGTGATGGTGGTGGTGGTGGTGGTGATGGTGGACGTGGTTGTGGTGTTGATGGTGGCAGCGAAAGTAGGTAGTTGTAATAACCCTGAGAGGAATAACATTATTCTCACACTGCTTGACTCTTTGAAATGATTTGCTTTTGGCAATGAATAAATCCCGACAGGACGAATAATGTGGAGCGTGAAGAGAAGGGAGAGTAAGCCTGTGGGAGCCATGTGGTGGGGGAGGGAAGGGAGGAAGGAGTGTAAAAGTCAAAAAGATAGTGATATATATATATATATATATATATATATATATATATATATATATATATAGAGAGTGAGAGAGAGAGAGAGAGAGAGGAGAGAGAGAGGAGGAGATGAGGTGAAGGAGGAAGAGAAGAAGGTTGGGGGGGTTAGGGTGCCGGACGAAACAACCTCATTCCATTAACTTTTACTTCACGTAGTGCTTGAGGTGGGCAGGCAGATGGAGGGAAGGAAGGCGGAGAGGAGGGGGGAGGGAAGTAAGGGAAGAGGGGAGGAGAGTAAGTAAGGGAGGAGGGGAGGGAAGTAAGGACAGAGGGGAGGGAGGTAAGGGAGGAGTAGAGGACAGGGGGGAGCAGGGAGGGAGATTTTGCTTGAGAGAGTATTTTCAGCTCACAAAAATTTCACGGTGTTACAGAGCCTTGGGTCCTAGCTGAGTCTCTCTCCTACACTGGAATAGTTTTTTTTATATATATGATAATAGAATTGCTCCATGTATTTATAGCAACAGTTTTCTATGACATGGGTAAGTGTTGTTGTCTAATGCAGTTTATTAATCTTGATTCTCATTGCTTTATTATCTTTTCTTGCCATATTAAGTCTATATATGTTAAAAGTATGTTGTTAAAAAAAAGGTGTGAGTGTTGTGTTTCTGGCATCAAACAAAGTAATGTATGTCATTTTGCATTTCAAAGCCAGACTAAATTTTTGGTTTAAACTATGAACATCTCTCTATGTATATTACGTATTCACTCATCACGTGTTTACCTTATTTACATTAATTAAATATGCATGAATTACATTTACATAAATTTTACTCATCCCTATTTTTTTTCTTTTGCTTTCAGGTAAGTGTTCATAGCTACTGACAAGAAGGAATAAGTCTCTCTAAGGGCTAGCTGCTCGGGTATGTAGTATTATGTGTCTACCTTCTCCTCAGCCGCTCAGCCGCTCACTGATGTCAAAATGTTGCTTCGTACTCTGCAGGGAAACAAAGGATACAAGTCACAGGGTGTAGAGGACGGGCGTACAGACGATGCTGTTGCTATTTATATTACAACTGTGTAGAAAGGGGAGATGTGTGTGTGTGTGTGTGTGTGTGTGTGTGTGTGTGTGTGTGTGTGTGTGTGTGTGTGTGTGTGTGTGTGTGTCTGTGTGTACTAAGCGATGGAGTGAGGATTTAAAGGTTGAAGTGAGAGAGTGTTGGCTGGGTTTGTCATTGAAAAAATCATGACTGTGATAATCACTAATTCATTTAAGTGAAAAAGTGTTACTGTATTCCAGAGATCGATAGATAGATAAATAAATAAATAGATAGATGAATAGAGGAGAGAGAAGAGAGAGAGAGAGAGAGAGAGAGAGAGAGAGAGAGAGAGAGAGAGAGAGAGAGAGAGAGAGAGAGAGAGAGAGAGAGAGAGAGAGAGAGAGAGAGAACGCCTTTGTAGTTCTCTGATGCCTGTAATGTGGGTGGAAGAGGGAATGAAGGCGTGGTGGAGGCGACAAGGGGAAGCGAGAGGCTGACTGACTGACTGACGAGGTGGTAGTGAGGGCTGGAGTGGTTATCTCGCTGGTTATGGTGATGGAAATGGTGGTAGTTTTGGTAGTGGTGATGGTGGTAGAATGACAGAAGGTGATTCATGATTAATCTAAAATAGTATATATTTCCATGTGGATAAACCAGGAGTAATGTATATTTAATCCTCCATAGATTAATCATATTTCGTAACAAATTGTCTATATATCCAACAAATACAATCTCTAAACATTAATATTTCTTCATGTTTGTTGATGGCGAAAGAAAAAAAATATTCCTTTTATAAGTGACTCCAAAGTTTTCTCCAATCAAGCATTTATGGATTGAAGCTCATCTTTCCCATGAGATCAAAGCGGATGAGGAGGTGGAAGAGGTGGAGGAGGAGAAGGAGGAGAAGGTGGAGGAAGGAAGGAAGGACGGACGGACCGACCGGGAAGAGGAGAAAGGAATGAGAAAGAGAGGAGCGACGGAAAGGAAACAGGGAATCATAACACACTTCCTTGTGTTTCATCTTGCAATAGTAGCGTTGCGCGAGACTTGGGAGAGAGAGAGAAAGAGTGTATGTGTGTGTGTATGTGTGTGTGTGTGTGTGTGTGTGTGTGTGTGTGTCTGTGTCTGTGTGTGTGTGTGGGTGTGTGTGTGTGTGTATATGTGAGAGAGAGAAAGAGAGAGAGAGAGAGAGAGAGAGAGAGAGAGAGAGAGAGAGAGAGAGAGAGAGAGAGAGAGAGAGAGAGAATGTGATAAAGGACGTCAAAGTAAGAGGGGATTGAACCACATTTGTGTTACACGTTCACCTTGTGGGGTCTGAAAGGCAAGCGGAGCGTAAAAGTGGTTGAGATTATTAGATCATCTCTCCAGGGAGTGGTTGAGAGCTTCCCGCTAACGGTGCAAGGCTGAGCGCGCATGTGTGTGTGTGTGTGTGTGTGTGTGTGTGTGTGTGTGTGTGTGTGTGTGTGTGTGTGTGTGTGTGGGTGATTGCCTGTGTGTGTGTGTGTATCGTCTGAGGCCTGATCAACACACACACACACACACACACACACACCACACACACACACACACACACACACACACACACACACACACACACACACACACACACACACACACACCTGGGAACCCCTCTTGCAAAAGGGAACAATGCAAAAGTATCGAACATCCTCTAGTGAATTTGTATTTGAGGCTCAGATTTAGGTGTCACAAGTACGAAGCGGCAGGAGGAGGTGACTTTTGGAGTAGAAGAAGAAACAGGGAGGAGGAGGAGGAGGAGGAGGAGGAGGAGGAGGAGGAGGAGCAGCAGCAGGAGCAGGAGCAGGAGGAGGAGGAGGAGGAAGAAGAAGAAGAAGAGGAGGAGGAGGAGGAGGAGGACGGGATAGAGTTTGAGAAAGTTTTGCTCGCGTCTGGCATTTCCCGTTGTCAGTAGAAGAGGAAGCTTGTAGTCCTCGGGCGTGCATTCATCTTTGAAACATCCTCTCTCTACTTGTATTCGTGTCTTTGTGGGCGAGCTGAAAGATAACTTTTTTTTTTATCAACTCTTGCAGCTGTATAGGAAAACATACAATCCAAAGGAAAATCCAAACATAACGAAAGAATAGTGTGTGGGATGTTATAGCAGTAAATAGAGTATACTTGATGGGCAAATTTTAAAGTACTGAGTTTGACTAAGATTTTTGTCACCTCCACTAATAAACCAAGCCTCTTCTATACCCCTTAACGCAAACCTTTTCCATGTCTACACAAATTAAACACACACCATCTCGAAAGTTTTTTTTTTTATTATTTACAAATATGTATTTCTTTCTGCTGGGAAGTCTAGTAACTCTGATAGCGTGGGTGAACCTACACGTCGTCGAGGACCTGGCAGTGCCCTCGGATGGCATGTTCAGGGTCTTAAGGCAGAAGGAGCTGGAGGGCCACATGTGGTGGCTGGGGCCGCTCCTGCCCCCACAGGTTACGAACCTGTACGTTGCATGTCCGGCCCCGGAGCCGGGTTGGTGGTCGTTGGTGATGATTCCATGGACCACCAAACATCACGTGGAGTGTCTCTCCAAGACCATGGAGAAAACCTTGGATGCATACCGGTTGTTTACCCACAGGTGTCTGATGTTGTGGACGGCCGGGTGCCTCCTCGTCATCCTCATCCAAATAGTATGGTCGAAAACGAGGCAGCGCCCGCCTCCCGTCTCCCCTCCAATCCTCCCGAAGCCAGAACCCGGTTCACGCTACACACCAGAGCAGGCTTTTTAGCAGACCCCCCCCCCTCACTCCACCCCCGTCAACCTCATCCCACCGGAAACCCCAACGGATGAGGAGACGTTCCAGTCCCCCCCCCCTCAACCACCCCCGTCGACCTCATCCCACCGGAAACCCCAACGGATGAGGAGACGTTCCAGTCTCAACCACCCCCGTCAACCTCATCCCACCGGAAACCCCAACGGATGAGAAGACGGTCCAGCCCGCCCCCCCCCCACCACCCCGTCAACCTCATCCCACCGGAAACCCCAACGGATGAGAAGACGGTCCAGCACCACCCCGTCAACCTCATCCCACCGGAAACCCCAACGGATGAGAAGACGGTCCAGCACCACCCCGTCAACCTCATCCCACCGGAAACCCCAACGGATGAGAAGACAGTCCAGTCCCCCCCCCAACCCCCCCCGTCAAACTCATCCCACCGGAAACCCCAACGGATGAAGAGACGGTCCAGTCCCCCCCCCCACTCCACCCCCGTCAACCTCATCCCACCGGAAACCCCAACGGATGAGGAGACGGTCCAGTCCCCCCCCAATCCCCCCGTCAACCTCATCCCACCGGAAACCCCAACGGATGAGGAGACGGTCCAGTCACCCCCAACCCCCCCCGTCAACCTCATCCCACCGGAAACCCCAACGGATGAGGAACGGTCCAGTCCCCCCCCCAACCCCCCCCGTCAACCTCATCCCACCGGAAACCCCAACGGATGAGGAGACGGTCCAGTCCCCCCCCCATCAACCACCCCCGTCAACCTCATCCCACCGGAAACCCCAACGGATGAGGAGACGGTCCAGCCTCAACCACCCCGTCAACCTCATCCCACCGGAAACCCCAACGGATGAGAAGACAGTCCAGTCCCCCCCCCCAACCCCCCCGTCAACCTCATCCCACCGGAAACCCCAACGGATGAGAAGACAGTCCAGTCCCCCCCCCAACCCCCCCGTCAAACTCATCCCACCGGAAACCCCAACGGATGAGGAGACGGTCCAGTCAACACCCCCGTCAACCTCATCCCACCGGAAACCCCAACGGATGAGGAGACGGTCCAGTCCCCCCCCCAATCCCCCCGTCAACCTCATCCCACCGGAAACCCCAACGGATGAGGAGACGGTCCAGTCACCCCCAACCCCCCCCGTCAACCTCATCCCACCGGAAACCCCAACGGATGAGGAGACGGTCCAGTCCCCCCCCAACCCCCCCCGTCAACCTCATCCCACCGGAAACCCCAACGGATGAGGAGACGGTCCAGTCCCCCCCCCCATCAACCACCCCCGTCAACCTCATCCCACCGGAAACCCCAACGGATGAGGAGACGGTCCAGCCTCAACCACCCCGTCAACCTCATCCCACCGGAAACCCCAACGGATGAGGAGACGGTCCAGCCCAACCACCCTGTCAACCTCATCCCACCGGAAAACCCCAACGGATGAGAAGACAGTCCAGTCCCCCCCCCCAACCCCCCCGTCAACCTCATCCCACCGGAAACCCCAACGGATGAGAAGACGGTCCAGCCAACCACCCTGTCAACCTCATCCCACCGGAAACCCCAACGGATGAGAAGACAGTCCAGTCCCCCCCCCAACCCCCCCCGTCAACCTCATCCCACCGGAAACCCCAACGGATGAGGAGACGGTCCAGCCTCAACCACCCTGTCAACCTCATCCCACCGGAAACCCCAACGGATGAGAAGACAGTCCAGTCCCCCCCCCCAACCCCCCCGTCAACCTCATCCCACCGGAAACCCCAACGGATGAGGAGACGGTCCAGTCCCCCCCCCAACCCCCCCCGTCAACCTCATCCCACCGGAAACCCCAACGGATGAGGAGACGGTCCAGTCCCCCCCCCCGACCCCCCCGTCAACCTCATCCCACCGGAAACCCCAACGGATGAGGAGACGGTCCAGTCCCCCCCCCATCAACCACCCCCGTCAACCTCATCCCACCGGAAACCCCAACGGATGAGAAGACGGTCCAGCCCCAACCACCCTGTCAACCTCATCCCACCGGAAACCCCAACGGATGAGAAGACAGTCCAGTCCCCCCCCCCAACCCCCCCGGTCAACCTCATCCCACCGGAAACCCCAACGGATGAGGAGACGGTCCAGCCTCAACCACCCTGTCAACCTCATCCCACCGGAAACCCCAACGGATGAGAAGACAGTCCAGTCCCCCCCCCAACCCCCCCGTCAACCTCATCCCACCGGAAACCCCAACGGATGAGGAGACGGTCCAGTCCCCCCCCCCAACCCCCCCGTCAACCTCATCCCACCGGAAACCCCAACGGATGAGGAGACGGTCCAGTCCCCCCCCCGACCCCCCCGTCAACCTCATCCCACCGGAAACCCCAACGGATGAGGAGACGGTCCAGTCCCCCCCCCCATCAACCACCCCCGTCAACCTCATCCCACCGGAAACCCCAACGGATGAGAAGACGGTCCAGCCCCCCCCCCAACCACCCTGTCAACCTCATCCCACCGGAAACCCCAACGGATGAGAAGACAGTCCAGTCCCCCCCCCCAACCCCCCCGTCAACCTCATCCCACCGGAAACCCCAACGGATGAGGAGACGGTCCAGTCCCCCCCCCAATCCCCCCGTCAACCTCATCCCACCGGAAACCCCAACGGATGAGGAGACGGTCCAGCAACCACCCGTCAACCTCATCCCACCGGAAACCCCAACGGATGAGAAGACAGTCCAGTCCCCCCCCCCAACCCCCCCCGTCAACCTCATCCCACCGGAAACCCCAACGGATGAGAAGACGGTCCAGCAACCACCCTGTCAACCTCATCCCACCGGAAACCCCCAACGGATGAGAAGACGTTCCAGTCCCCCCCCCCTCAACCACCCCCGTCAACCTCATCCTACCGGAAACCCCAACGGATGAGGAGACGGTCCAGCCTCCCCCCCCCCTCAACCACCCTGTCAACCTCATCCCACCGGAAACCCCAACGGATGAGAAGACAGTCCAGTCCACCCCCCCAACCCCCCCCGTCAACCTCATCCCACCGGAAACCCCAACGGATGAGGAGACGGTCCAGTCCCCCCCCCCGACCCCCCCGTCAACCTCATCCCACCGGAAACCCCAACGGATGAGGAGACGGTCCAGTCCCCCCCCCCATCAACCACCCTGTCAACCTCATCCCACCGGAAACCCCAACGGATGAGGAGACGGTCCAGTCCCCCCCCCCTCAACCACCCCCCCGTCAACCTCATCCCACCGGAAACCCCAACGGATGAGGAGACAGTCCAGTCCCCCCCCAACCCCCCCGTCAACCTCATCCCACCGGAAACCCCAACGGATGAGGAGACGGTCCAGTCCCCCCCCCCATCAACCACCCCGTCAACCTCATCCCACCGGAAACCCCAACGGATGAGGAGACGGTCCAGTCCCCCCCCCCTCAACCACCCTGTCAACCTCATCCCACCGGAAACCCCAACGGATGAGAAGACAGTCCAGTCCCCCCCCCAACCCCCCCGTCAACCTCATCCCACCGGAAACCCCAACGGATGAGAAGACGGTCCAGCCCCACCCACCACCCTGTCAACCTCATCCCACCGGAAACCCCAACGGATGAGGAGACGGTCCAGTCCCCCCCCCCTCAACCACCCTGTCAACCTCATCCCACCGGAAACCCCAACGGATGAGAAGACAGTCCAGTCCCCCCCCCCAACCCCCCCGTCAACCTCATCCCACCGGAAACCCCAACGGATGAGAAGACGGTCCAGCCCCCCTCCCCAACCACCCTGTCAACCTCATCCCACCGGAAACCCCAACGGATGAGAAGACGGTCCAGCCTCCCCCCCCCCAACCACCCTGTCAACCTAATCCCACCGGAAACCCCAACGGATGAGAAGACAGTCCAGTCCCCCCCCCCAACCCCCCCGTCAACCTCATCCCACCGGAAACCCCAACGGATGAGGAGACGGTCCAGTCCCCCCCCCCCCCCCCCCCGTTAACCTCATCCCACCGGAAACCCCAACGGATGAGGAGACGGTCCAGTCCCCCCACCCATCAACCACCCCCGTCAACCTCATCCCACCGGAAACCCCAACGGATGAGGAGACGGTCCAGCCTCCCCCCCCCCAACCACCCTGTCAACCTCATCCCACCGGAAACCCCAACGGATGAGAAGACAGTCCAGTCCCCCCCCCAACCCCCCCGTCAACCTCATCCCACCGGAAACCCCAACGGATGAGGAGACAGTCCAGTCCCCCCCCCAACCCCCCCGTCAACCTCATCCCACCGGAAACCCCAACGGATGAGGAGACAGTCCAGTCCCCCCCCCCATCAACCACCCCGTCAACCTCATCCCACCGGAAACCCCAACGGATGAGAAGACGGTCCAGCCTCCCCCCCCCAACCACCCTGTCAACCTCATCCCACCGGAAACCCCAACGGATGAGAAGACAGTCCAGTCCCCCCCCAACCCCCCCGTCAACCTCATCCCACCGGAAACCCCAACGGATGAGAAGACAGTCCAGTCCCCCCCCCCAACCCCCCCCGTCAACCTCATCCCACCGGAAACCCCAACGGATGAGGAGACGGTCCAGTCCCCCCCCCATCAACCACCCTGTCAACCTCATCCCACCGGAAACCCCAACGGATGAGGAGACGTTCCAGTCCCCCCCCCTCAACCACCCCCCCGTCAACCTCATCCCACCGGAAACCCCAACGGATGAGGAGACGGTCCAGTCCCCCCCCCAACCCCCCCTTAAAACCTCATCCCACCGGAAACCCCAACGGATGAGGAGACGGTCCAGTCCCCCCCCCCATCAACCACCCCGTCAACCTCATCCCACCGGAAACCCCAACGGATGAGGAGACGGTCCAGTCAACCACCCTGTCAACCTCATCCCACCGGAAACCCCAACGGATGAGAAGACAGTCCAGTCCCCCCCCCAACCCCCCCGTCAACCTCATCCCACCGGAAACCCCAACGGATGAGAAGACGGTCCAGCCCCCCTCCCCAACCACCCTGTCAACCTCATCCCACCGGAAACCCCAACGGATGAGAAGACGGTCCAGCCTCCCCCCCCCAACCACCCTGTCAACCTCATCCCACCGGAAACCCCAACGGATGAGGAGACGGTCCAGTCCCCCCCCCGACCCCCCCGTCAACCTCATCCCACCGGAAACCCCAACGGATGAGGAGACGGTCCAGTCCCCCACCCATCAACCACCCCCGTCAACCTCATCCCACCGGAAACCCCAACGGATGAGGAGACGGTCCAGTCCCCCCCCCCATCAACCACCCCGTCAACCTCATCCCACCGGAAACCCCAACGGATGAGGAGACGGTCCAGTCCCCCCCCCCAACCACCCTGTCAACCTCATCCCACCGGAAACCCCAACGGATGAGAAGACAGTCCAGTCCCCCCCCCAACCCCCCCGTCAACCTCATCCCACCGGAAACCCCAACGGATGAGGAGACGGTCCAGTCCCCCCCCAACACCCCCGTCAACCTCATCCCACCGGAAACCCCAACGGATGAGGAGACGGTCCAGTCCCCCCCCAACCCCCCCGTCAACCTCATCCCACCGGAAACCCCAACGGATGAGGAGACGGTCCAGTCCCCCCCCCCATCAACCACCCCGTCAACCTCATCCCACCGGAAACCCCAACGGATGAGGAGATGGTCCAGTCCCCCCCCCCATCAACCACCCCGTCAACCTCATCCCACCGGAAACCCCAACGGATGAGGAGACGTTCCAGTCCCCCCCCCCAACCACCCTGTCAATCTCATCCCACCGGAAACCCCAACGGATGAGGAGACGGTCCAGCCTCCCCAACCACCCTGTCAACCTCATCCCACCGGAAACCCCAACGGATGAGAAGACAGTCCAGTCCCCCCCCCAACCCCCCCGTCAACCTCATCCCACCGGAAACCCCAACGGATGAGGAGACGGTCCAGTCCCCCCCCCATCAACCACCCCCGTCAACCTCATCCCACCGGAAACCCCAACGGATGAGGAGACGTTCCAGTCCCCCCCCCCTCAACCACCCCCGTCAACCTCATCCCACCGGAAACCCCAACGGATGAGGAGACGGTTCAGTCCCCCCCCCATCAACCACCCCCGTCAACCTCATCCCACCGGAAACCCCAACGGATGAGAAGACAGTCCAGTCCCCCCCCCTCCAACCCCCCCGTCAACCTCATCCCACCGGAAACCCCAACGGATGAGAAGACGGTCCAGTCCCCCCCAACCCCCCCGTCAGCCTCATCCCACCGGAAACCCCAACGGATGAGGAGACGGTCCAGCCTCCCCGTCAA
>JAPQNM010000005.1:22396501-22416501 GCA_029783475.1 Metacarcinus magister | reverse complement strand
TTAATTCGGATTATCTTTATATCGTTCAGAAAGTGTTACATCCCTGTTCTCTCCCTTTATTCTAAGATGCATAACCTTTCATCTCATTGTTCTCAGTCACGCCATTTAGCACTCGTATCCCGTAATAGATTAATGCATATGTTATAATTTCTCTGCTCTAATTTATCATTCGCATCGTTTCTCTTTTGAAGCAATTTCCATCCTTCTCATTGTTCTCTTCTCTGTTCAGTGCGTCCCTCAATGTGATGCTAATAGCTTTGTTCTTCTGGGAAGTAACCAATTGTAGCGTTGGTGGAGGTGAGTATAGGTGGGAACCCAGGAGCTGTTCATTACTCTATTCACCTGCGGTCTAACTATGTGGACAAAGATCAGTTCCCACTCTCTGCTGAAAGAAAACTATGTTACCTGTATAATGGCTAACTGAAGAACAATCGAGTTATTCACCTGAACGGGAAAAAAAGATCATTGATTAAAAAAAAATTATTTACACACATCCATTGAATTCTTGCAGCGCTGAGGCTTTTGTGAGAGTTGCCTTGTTTTGAGGACTATATCATTATTAACGTGATAGAGGAGGAAGAGGAAGTAGATGAGTAGGAGTAGGAGGAGGAAGAGTAGGTTGAAGAAAAGGGATAGGTAGGGAAGAGCAAGAGGAAATGAAAGAGGAAAAGATAAAGGAAGAGGAAGAATTGGTGGAGGCTGTAGAAAAAAAAAGGAGGAGGAGGATGAGGAGAAAAGGAATAAGGACACACAGGCTGCAAGGTGTCAGAGAGAAACGGTAGAACACCTGGCAGTCAGTCTATCACCAGCTGTCACCACGAGATATGACTTGTAAAATAATAGAAAAAAAAGTAGCTGATGTAGATTTCTCCACACACTACACGTCACTGCCACACGAGGCTCTTTATATAAGCTTCTTTTTTTTTGTGTGTGTGTGTGTGAGAGAGAGAGAGAGAGAGAGAGAGAGAGAGAGAGAGAGAGAGAGAGAGAGAGAGAGAGAGAGAGAGAGAGAGAGAGAGAGAGAGAGAGAGAGAGAGAGAGTAGTCTTCGATGTTTCAAGCACGTGGCTGCCACCTGGCGTAAATGAATGAAAGAAGACCTGGCGTCGCTGGCTTACTCGAGGCAGCACACCTGTGGCGGCGGTGGCAGTGGGCGGGAGGTGCTGCACCCCGTCCATCCTCCGCTGCCACAACGTCCTCACAACTGCCTCGTCTTTTACCTGGCACTGTTGTGTGTTTCGTTCGCTATTGTGGAAATTCATACTACTTTGCTTAAACATGTAGTACATTTATTACTCAACATTTTTTTTGTTTATCATATTCTCATAGGGAGGCAGACCGAGGACTTAACGAATATCATTTTAATACTATAGTTCCTTTTCAGTCCAACCGACACATCCGGAGATAATGTAAATATAGTGGGTCTTTCCTTCTGAAGTCATCGCCGAAGATAACATGTGTTTATGGTCTTCCTCTGTCTGCGGGTCAGGCTCATCAAATGGTTTGTTTGACTATATAACTTTCGACGAGACTTAGTCTGTCGTTTATACAAATTGTAGAGGGTTTGATTGCATCATCTTCCAATGCAGGAACAGAGGCAGAGCTGACGAGTAGAAAGGAAGCAAGAAACTATTGCTTTGTTCCTTTTACTACGTGCACGGCAAGACCCACCAGGAAAAAGTAATGTTTTACGTAGATGTAGATCTTTACTGACTGAAACTATAATAGAAGATGATGTTCCATAGGATAATGATCACAAGCAAAACACAATTTTAGAAACTCTTAGAACATTAATGTGACCGTGAAAATCTTCGTATAAAAAGATGGCTGTCTAGTCTATCTTTTGTGCTTCAAGTCTTCACGCTAACTTTAGAAGTAGGGCGTGAGTGAGTATATTGGGAGTGTGTCTGAGAATAGCCGTGCAGTGAGTGGCGGGCGGCGGCGCTTCCTTCCTCCTTAGGGGCAGGGAAAAAGAGGAAGTCAAATATTACATTACTAAAAATTTCCGACAAGACTTGTTAATGTCTTCACTCAATACTTATCATTATATATATATATATATATATATATATATATATATATATATATATATATATATATATATATATATATATATATATGTTCCCATTCAGTGATGCATTTACAATCCATTATGTGGCTCATACGTGCATCCGTGCTGCCCTTAAACCTTTTATGAATCCATTATATAGATGCAAAAATACTTGCTGACTAAGGTATTTATAATCTACTATCTCTCTTTCTCTCTCTCTCTCTCTCTCTCTCTCTCTCTCTCTCTCTCTCTCTCTCTCTCTCTCTCGCTCTCGCTCTCGCGCTCGCTCTCTCTCTCTCTCTCTCTCTCTCTCTCTCTCTCCTCTCTCTCTCTCTCTCTCTCTCTCTCTCTCTCTATATATATATATATATATATATATATATATATATATATATATATATATATATATATATATATATATATATATATATATATGTGTGTGTCACCCAGACCCCAGAATCCAAAGGAGGTGGTTTGTCTCCGACCTATCAAAAACGTCTCACAAACATTTCTTTTACACCGCAACACGTGCGCTCAAAAAAGAAAAAAGAATGACTGACAGACCAGACAGACATCAATCACACAAATCACGGTTTCAACTCTCTGTCCTTCCCTCTCTCGCCGCTCCGACCAACAGCAACGCATAAACCCTAGTTGTCCCGCCGCCTTCCCTGGAGATACGCTGGGACATGCGAGTATCGGTGCCCGCAGGTTGTACGCGCCAGAATAACCTCGTCCATCATCAGTGGTTGAGGTGGACAAGGTAGTGTGGGAATTATTGATGACGGGGGAGAGAGAGAAGGGACGAGGAAGTGGAGTAAGATTTGGAGGAATGTGTGAAGAGAGTGAATGGCGAGGTTGGTGTGAAGTGAAAGTGGTAAAGGGAACAGAGATAAATGTTGTTTCTCTTTATTTGTCGTCATTATGTTTGTCTGTCTGTCTTTCTTTCGTGTGGAATTTGTTATTTCTTGCTTCTTTGTTCGTCGTACTAAGTCTTTCTTTATCTGAAAAAAAGACTAACAAAATGGATTTAGAGAGTGTATCCTGTTATGAATATTTAGGTGTAGTGTTATAAGGATAATTTTACCGGTTATGAATGCATTGGTTCAGGTGTTGGATGGTCCGTGTAGCAAAATTATTATCCTTGTTGCTGCTTTTATGATTAGTGTGAAGTTAAGTTTAATTTCAGAGTGAGGACCCGTTGTTCTGTATACAAAACATGCCGTATATTCTTTTTTTAATTATTTCTGATTGTGTTCACCTTATGAGAAAATGCTAAAAGGGCAAGGACGAGGTATGAAGGGGATGAAGCCTAAGCTAGTCCAAACAGCACTAGTCCAGAAAAATATAAGTCATCCCTGTATGTAGAAATTCACACACAAGAACAGTAATCAATTATTGGACGGTGATATGATATGAATAATAGTTTCATGAAAGACGGGAAAAGGCACACCGTTGATCGAATTTAAATTGAGACATAGACACTTTCTTTATTTACAGCTGCGTGGACATAAGAAGTAGTTCGGTGAAGTCTGTTATGCCTTTGGAAAAACAAATTGTCGCAGATTTATCAGGAATCATTTATAGTTCCCAGGAAGATACTGTCTCACATTATAATTGCAAGTCCAGTTGGTAGGCTTAAGCTATTAATGATGGGTCATATCCACCAAGTCCTGGCATCTAAATCCACAGCAAGATTTATTTACGTAGATAAGGAACAATAATGGTCATTAGGACACTCCACTAATAATGGTAATTAATATATTTGTACTATAATGTTGGGGATTTGACACACACACACACTCTCTCTCTCTCTCTCTCTCTCTCTCTCTCTCTCTCTCTCTCTCTCTCTCTCTCTCTCTCTCTCTCTCTCTCTCTCTCTCTCTCTCTCTCGTGCGTCCATGCTGGATTTATCGCTGTGCAACGCCATTAATGTCGTGATAGCATTGGACGGAACAGCATCAGCAGGAACAGTAGTGTCAACAGCAGTGTCGGCAATAGCAGCAGCAGTAGCATCAACAATTTCAACAATAAAAACAATAACAGCACCGCAACTTCTGCGGCATTTTCCACTACTTCTACTATTACTACTACTGCTACTGCTACTGCTACTGCTACTGCTACTGCTACTACTACTACTACTACTACTACTACTACTACTACTACTACTACTACTACTACTACTACTACTACTACTACTACTACTACTACTACTACTACTATTATTACTACTACTACTACTACTACTACTACTACTACTACTACTACTACTACTACTGTTGCTGTTTATCCTATTGCTGTAGATGTTCCTCCTGCTGCTGCTGTTACTATAATAGCTGTAACAGAGGAAACATAATTAATTGTACAACATATTATCGCTACTTCATGCGCTGTTACTGCCTCGTATTGTTGAGTTTGATCAGAAGTAAAGAAAACGGTTTGCTTTAACGATGGTAGAACATTTATTGAAGTCGAACGTGAATTAAGTGAAGCACAACCATTTTCCTCTACCATGAGCACCGTGTGTGTGTGTGTGTGTGTGTGTGTGTGTGTGTGTGTATGTGTGTGTGTGTGTGTGTGGTGTGCGTGTGCGTGTGCGTGTGTGTGTGCTTGCCAGCCGTCACTACGCTGCCCACGCATCCACTCAACCCGTACACGCTTCTTCCAAGTTTGTTGATTTAATACTCACATAGTTTGCCGTCTTAGTTTAGGTTTCTTATATGCTTTGTCTTGGTTACCTTCCGCGTGTGTCATAGTGTAGTTTGTGGGTGTAGATTTTCCTGATTACTACTTTAAAGGTTACAATAAAGAGCATTGATTCATTAAGGGAAACTAAACACAGAATCACTACATGTACATGGACACACACACACACACACACACACACACACACACACACACACACACACACACACACACACACACACACACACACACACACACACACACACACACACACACACACACACACACACACACAGCACTCTTCTGTTAATTTATCAACGAACAACGAGTCTTTATTTACTTGTTGATTGTGTGACTATTTCAATTGCTAACGTTCAGCTTTAGTACGAAATAAAAACACAGTCACAATTATAACACAGTAGATGTGATAGGATGTGACAGCCTCGGAGCTCCAGCATTGTTACATAGAAAATTTCCATCTTTCCTATGTAGCTATTGTGCAGGATGGCATGTCAGGGAAGTGCAGGTGAAGAGATTTTTATTCTTATATATACATCATCAAGGTCAACTTACTTACATCAAGGCCGGTATGCTATGTTTGGCTGTGTATATAACGCCTTATTAGCCTTATTAGCCTCTAGTTTACTGCTATGTGATGCATTTTCAGCAACACCTTTTTTTTTTTTATGAGTTTATATCACACTCAGGAAGCCACTTGACCGAAGCTGCAATTAGAGTTAGTGAAAATGGATAATGCAGAGGAGATTATGAGCCACTTGGTCTGAAAGTGGATAGACTTAACAAACAAACGTAGGTCGTCGCGAACAAAACAATTCCTTCCTACTGACTTGCACACCGTAGTCGTCCTGGTATTTATAAACACATAAATGCATGCATACGTACGAGCTTTTGTGTGTGTGCTTCCTTCTGGAAATACCCGGCGCCTCTCCTCTCCAACCTGTTGTACCTTTCTTTCCTCCTTGCATTCTTTTATTGTTACTGTTGTTGTTGCTGTTGCTGCATACGCTGTTGTGTGTGTGTGTTTGCTCCAGTTCTTTTGTGTTATTTCTATTTTTGCTATTTTAGTTATTTAATATTTTTCTTTATCTTATTTCATGGCGTAGGAGTGTATGTAGGTATAGTCTTCACACCTTCATCATTACGTGCAGAGCTGGAATAGTACTCGTTAGGTCCCAATACATGTTGAAGCTGGAAACTTAACACCTCACCATTGTCCATACTTATCCTCTATACTTAACAGCTTTATAGTTAGATAGATTGTCATATTTTCTCTTACTTCGACATTTTTTTTCATCCTAGTATTCCATTGGTATTCTGTCTTCATCTTCTGTGGTCACTGGGCTTTACACACGTATGTTAAAATCTCTCGGTTAGACATATTTACCTTAAGCCTCACTTTTTACACGGTGATATAGCTTTGCATAATCCCTTGTACCCTTCTGTGATATCTCCTGCAGCGGGCCATTGTGGTAGGTCTCCCCTTCCTTAAATATTCAGGGAGGAGACGGTGTAAAGAGCTCCTCCCTTAGGCTGGCTGGCTTCTCCTGGTCCTCCTCGATGCCTCACACGTTCTGCAGGTGGAGGCTCAGCGACCCACAGATTATTAAAGCGGATGAAACACATGTCGAGTTTTTTTTCTTTCTGCTCCCCTCCCTGTCTCCCTCCCTGTCACTCTCACTCTCTCCCTTCCTCCCTCCCTCTCTATCCACATCCCTCGCCTCCACTGAGCTCCTTCTTACACCTCGCGCGTCAAGAGTTAATGAATGTTGTAGGATGTGTCCCCGTTGCGTTATGTGACTACCTAATGTCGTTTCAGTATGAGTGACCTGACCTACCTACCTTCCTGTCCGATGTTCATTAATGTTTAAATGTCACCAGTTAAAGAGGATATGTGCACTGACTGACTGACTCATGATTTCCAAGTAAAGAGTCACCAACTATGAGAAACATTTTCTGCCTCGTGATATTGTAGTGGTATTTTTATTTTATTTTTCTAAATTACGTAATTCAGAGCGTGTTTCTCCTTAGCCATTGAGCTACCGTCACGTGCTTGGCTTTAGGAAGTGACGCCAATAGGTTGGTAGAGTGGGTTCAGACTCGCCCACAAAGTCAACACTCCTGCGAGCCTGAGGCATGTAATGAACTCTCCCCATCAGCTTTTAGGGACCGCCGTCCACGTTTCGTAAGCCTTGCCTTGGATGTCTTGCCGCCTTTCTTGCTCTAGGCGGTGCCGAGCCCATATGTACACAATGAGAAAAGTTTATACTCAGAAAAAAGTGAAACTAATTAGCCTACAAATGAAAGAGAGGGAAATATGTATGAAGATTGATCCACGTATAGTTGTTGTAGCTAAGTTTATGAAAGAGGCTGTGGTCCCTACCCAATCCCGGTATTGTTGTATGGGCTGCGTGGAAACTTCTTGCGATGAAGAATATGAAACTTTGGCGAAGGTGAAGTTGGTTCGTAAGCTGCGTATTGCCTCGGTGCTCAACTCTGTCTCCTTGGCTAGCCTTTGAGACTGGTGGATAGGAAACCTTCACCCTAAAACACAAGTCAATCTATGATACTGAATAATCTTTTCCTAGGAGTTCCTATCGACCTGCCTACAAGGTAAAATGAACTAATATGTTGCTTGGGTGTTGACCAACCTCATAAGTACTCGAATTGCAAATTGACTAACAATGAGCTACACCACGAAGCCGAATGTCCACAAAATTCATACATAGAAAATACTTGTTAAATGAAAGAGGAAGGAAGAGGAAGAGGAAGAGGAAAAGGAAAAGGAAGATGAGGATGAGGTGGAGGAGGACGAGGACGAGAACGAGGAAGAGGACATAAAGTTGATAGATGAAATAACTGTTCATATTTTGTGTTATATGTACACATTTTTGACATTGATGGTGTGGTGGAAGGAGTATACATATATAACCATAGTGTCTCAGGGACGTGGAAGGTAGTGATAGTGGGGGTGATGGTGATGATGATGTGGAAGTGATGGTGATAAAAGTAACGATGACGGTGACACTAGAATGATGTCCTTAAAACACACACCTCCGTCATACTTAATGGTTGAAGCTATAGGCAGAGAGAGAGCAAGAGAGAGAGAGAGAGAGAGAGAGAGAGAGAGAGAGAGAGAGAGAGAGAGAGAGAGAGAGAGAGCGAGAGCGAGAGAGAGAGAGAGATGGTGTTGGCAATTTACTTTATTTCTGGCTCACTCAGACTAAAAGGGAACAATTCCTCATGTTGAATCATATCTATAACAATACCTCCCACTCGCCTGCCTGTGACGCTCTTCCTTTATCAAGAGTTTGTCTCGCTGACGCTAGACATAAAATCAGAGGCCGGTATTGGAAAAGCATTTGCATGTATATGAGGAGGTGGCTGGTGAGGGAGGGTATAGCCGGCCTTGCCACCCCGTTCGCTTGAATACTGGCAGACCGGCACTCACCACGCTAAAGTTTATTACAGTGCAGCTGCTGTATTTTCCCCCCTCTAGTAGGCAGTGAAGGCCGGAGGGAGTTGCTGGTTAGTGCCACGGGTAGGTTATGTCTTACTTACGGACACCACAGAGTTGTTGCAGTTCATACAGTCTGAAGTTAGAGTGAGGAAAGACCTGTTTTCTGCCTCTGATGAAAAGTATTATTCTTGGCCCCTTGAACATAATAATAGATCGCCCCTAATAGTGACTTGATGTGAGATGAAGAGCTACATTTGCAGCCTCCTTATTGATGTTTGTTTGGGGTGTGCATCGCCTAACGGGACTGTATCACACATTATTATCATGCCAAGTTTAGGTCAAATACATTTATCTTTAGAAATTGGTAAAGGTTACTGACCGGTATGAAAATTTATTGTCGATTTATTGGCAAGAGGGAAAATGCATTGAATTTCATTAACGTGCAGGCCAGACTTTTATTTTATATTGCTGTGAAGTGATGTTCGGGAAAGTTACTCCTTCATATCAGGCAAGAATTATGACCTTTAGGAGTTAAAACCATTTTGATAACTTTCATCTCTCTATCTCTCTTTCTCTTTTTCATTCTCTTTTTTTTTCTCTCTTTTTTTTTCTCTCTCTTTCATGTCTTCCTTTACTTTCTGTTTTATGGTTTTATGGTTTATTTTAACGTCGCCCAGTGCCTCTTCCATTTCACTTCCTCCTAACACCACCCTTCTATCCGTGCCTAACAGTACATTCTCGACACACCGCCACACCGCCAACACCAACACCAACCAACTCGTCTTGCCCCATCCTCAACACACTTCCTCTCTGCATGTTCTCCTTTCATCCCACTCACAAGTCACACATTACGTACGCTTTCATCATCCAACACTCCCCTCACATTTAGATTTTTCTTCCCCTTTCTTATATTACTTTAATTTATTTGATTATTTTTGGCTCTCTTTCTCAAATTTGTGGATTTTTTTTTTTTTATCCTGTATGATTTTTTCCTTCTCGTATTTATTTATCTATTTTAACTTTTTTGGTGTTGCATCATTTAGTTGAACATTTTATTTTATGCATGTTTATGATTTTTTTTATCATCTGATTCTGGCAAACATTTTCAGTACCAGTAACGTATTTATATATATTTATTTTTTCCTCTCCTATGTTAGCGGGGTAGGTTCTCTTTTCCTTTTATTTTTTTCGTTATTCGTATATTAATAAAGTAAGTATTTCCTGCCAAGCTGTGGTAGAGGCGACGGTGTGAGACAGCTATGTGAGGGGGCTAATGAAACACTCGCAGCCAGGTGAGGACAGGTAAACTCCCTTACTGGGACAAAACGATCTAATTTTCCGCCCCACGCGGGGAGGCGAGGAAGTGGCTGGGTCAGTCCCTTTGATGTGATAAGCTGCAGGCTCCCCTTCCTGTGTGTGTGTGTGTGTGTGTGTGTGTGTGTGTGTGTGTGTGTGTGTGTGTGTGTGTGTGTGTGTGTGTGTCCAGAGCTCCTTCACCCTTCCATAACGCTTGCTTGCCTTCTGTTAAGCCTTCTTCTATATCCAACAATATCATAAAAAACATGAGTTACTAGTCTATCCAATTATATCCTGACACAAACACTCCCCTCGTCTCCCAAAAAAACACATCTTGGTGAACTAACTACTTCTTACTCTACTTTTCACTTGTATTGTAACTTAAGTACTTTCTAGGTGACAGCATTCGCTATTTTCCGACTATAACCTTAACCCAATATGGTTGTGGTAAGGTAAGATGAATAGGGTTTGCATACATAATATATTCCCTTATTCCCTCAGTTTCACATTTCACGCCAGAGTCATCACATTACTGCATTTCCCCTGTTACCTCATTATCTCCATGTTCTCTTGTTCTCCCTCTATCTCTATCTCTTTATTTATCTTTCGCATCTCCAATCACAGCATCCCGTATCATCTACCACTGCCTACATCAGCGCATCCTCGCACATCATCATCTCCTCTCACTGTCATTAAGGAGTCAAACCTCATTACAAAGCCGCTCAAATGCCATCCTTCATCCCGCCATGTTGACTGAAACTCTCATTAAAATACACACTGGGTTTCGTCTCACTTTATGCCTCCATATGAGCCCTTATCTTGCCCTCCCTTCCATGCATTTCCAATCTCTCTCTCTCTCTCTCTCTCTCTCTCTCTCTCTCTCTCTCTCTCTCTCTCTCTCTCTCTCTCTCTCTCTCTCTCTCTCTCTCTCTCTCTCTCTCTCTCTCTCTCTCTCTCTCTCTCTCTCTCTCCTTTGGTCAGTGTTTATTTTTTCTAGTTTATGTGTTTTTCTTTGTGGCGTTTTTTTCTTTGTTTCATCGTTTTCCTATTTTATTTTATTTTTTCCTATGTATTTGCTGGGTGTCTTTATTTTGTTTTTACTGTAGGTTAGATTTTGCTACTTCTACTTTGCTTAATTTTATATTATTATTTTTCTTCTTATTTTGGTTAGTTAAGAATTGTTATCATATTATTATTTCCTCACTCACCACTTGTTTGTTTAATCTTCTTTACATGCCTTGCTTCTTTCCCCTCCCCTATTCCTCTTCTTTCCCCTCTTTCTCTGTAACATATCTAACGTTACAAAATGTGGAGTGAGGGGGAGGCTGCAGTGCTCGAGGGTAGAAAGAGAAAACATTTTGTACTCTCTTTTTCTCTTTCTTTTTTTTTCTTTTTTTTTCTCTCTCTCTCTCTCTCTCTCTCTCTCTCTCTCTCTCTCTCTCTCTCTCTCTCTCTCTCTCTCTCTCTCTCTCTCTCTCTCTCTCTCTCTCTCTCTCTCTTTCTTTCTCTATATATCTATCTATCTATCTCTCTTTCTCATTATCTCACTGTCTCTGATAAATTAGTATCGACCCTCGACGGACACAAATGGCAAATCATTAAAACAGTAAATCTTATTATGAGATGGAAATGTGGTCTGAGCATCGCATAACACATTCAAACTTTACTTCCTGCTAGAAATGCGTATAAAACCTCGAAATTTTGTGACAGTGAAACGTGAAGCATAATTCGTGATGTCATTGGTATGATTTTATTATTTTTTTTATACATGAGAATGATAGAAAATTATGAGAAATGAAGAGGAAGCAGAAATAGATAGGAGAGAAAGCAAGGGAATGGGTGACAACAAGAGGAAGATAAAGATGTTGGTAGGGAAATGAAGAGGTTTACATATATGCAATGTTGACGTGTGGAAGGGGTAGTTAATTTGTTATGTCATTTAGGGGGATGTAGTACGGTAGTTAAGGCTTTTCATCGTCAAGTGATGAGCTTAAGTGTCTTTCTAATAAACACTCAAGAGGACTTAGCAGAATTAGATTGTCTTTTCTGAATAATAAAAAATAAAAGAAATACTGCCCTGACTTGAAAACGACTGAATATAGAGTGAAATATAAAGGAGTTTTCCATTTGTGAGTTTACTACTAAGTCAATCCAGTGAAAATATCAGTTTTTACTTCGAATAGAAAGTTATTAAATGTTTCAAAAGCGTTCCTTGGATTTACCAGTGCCGGGCCGCTACTTTTCCTTCCTTCAATGCCAGCTTAAAGGGTGGAAATATAAGAGAAAGATGAGAAGTTGGTAGTGTATATTTACCTTTACTCCCATAAGGCAAACGAAAGGACATGATTATATATACTCTTCTATAAAAAAAAAGTGTATCATCTTTATCCATTAGCTACAGGTGTTTGATAAGATGAGAAGACAGCAGACACTTGTAAAAGACATGATATCCATTTGGTCCCTTTCACTGTATGTCACTTTTTCTCCTTTCTTTCACTTTATTTACTTTCCTGTCTTTCCTTTCTTATTTATTCTTTCTCTGCTTTAACTTTTTTCTTCTTTTGTTTTATTATTTTCAGTCAGTTTTTTAAATTTTTATTTACTCTCTCTCTCTCTCTCTCTCTCTCTCTCTCTCTCTCTCTCTCTCTCTCTCTCTCTCTCTCTCTCTCTCTCTCTCTCTCTCTCTCTCTCTCTCTCTCTCTCTCTCTCTCTCTCTCTCTCATTTGCTACCACTCTTCCCTCTTGAAGTTTTTTTTTCTTTCAGTGCTTTCTTCCTCTTCATTCTTTTCTACATTTCTTTGCACCACTTCTCTTTTTCACCTTTACTTTTATAACAACTTTTTCCCCTCCTTCCATTTTTTCTTCTTGCCTCTCTCCCCAGCTTCTTTTTTTCTCACACTGGAGATAACTTCTCTTTGCTTATCAAAGAGGAATCAGTCAGGTGTGTGAGAGGCGACTGGCAAAGGACGGATGGAAAAGGGTCGAGAGATGTTTTTTTGAAGCTTAAAAAAACTAAATTCTATATATTGCTACCGCTCAGGGACAAAGGCGTAGCAAGGCGATAACTTTTTGTTCTTAGAAACCACCTCTCTATTACTAACTTCAGGGATATTGAGGGTATTCATTTTTTTTTCTCTTCTCTTTTTCATGTGTTTGTCTTTGGTCAGAAGAAAAAGTTTTACAGAAGTCAAGGGTTATTGGAAACGGGTTAAATTGTTAGTTGTCCTTGGGTTTGTATATGTCATGATGTGATTGGTGGTTGTATAACACTCGTTTTATTTTGACTGTAGTGTGAAGGAAAGGTGTTAGTCTTGAATTTAGAGATGGCTATCAGTTACTTCAGAACGTACTTGTCATTCTGAAGAAAAAACTCCGTGTTTGACTCCTCCTGCCTTTCCTTTGATAGTATAAAAATAAACTTTCCTTCTTGTTCTCGACACGTAACTTCATTGTAGATGTAACACAGACAATTTACATGTGTACTGTAGGTCTAACTTAAAACGCTACTTACGATAACAGTGCATTATGTAACCTGTCGCAGCACACAGACATAGATGCAAAATGTAACGGAAAAAAAACGCAAATTGATGCATAGTCTGTTCCTTTATAAACTCCCGAGGCTTTGTAACAAGTGGCTGACAGCATGCCCTTGGTCCGGTGCGTTTTGAAGGTGACCTGTCCGACCCGAGCCTTGGTGAATCAGTTGGCCACAGCGATGCACCAGAAACACCAGATGGAAGTGAAAGATAGGGAGTAGGGGTGAAGAGAGAGAGAGAGAGAGAGAGAGAGAGAGAGAGAGAGAGAGAGAGAGAGAGAGAGAGAGAGAGAGAGAGAGAGAGAGAGAGAGTGCAAATAGAGAGAGAGCAGGAGTGTGAAAGCCTCAAAATTACATATAATTTAATTGGCCTTATGCAATCAAACTTAGTCTGGTCATTAATCAGTCCGCACGTGTGGCGAAAATTTTGTATTATGTCGTTTACTTCATACACATTTCACGAATATTTTGGCCGAATAGTTGATGCACTTCTATCTTATTGGAGTACCATCATTTGTTTTGTCAGGCCGAACGAAACACTAATGTCGCACGTAACTATTACTCACCTTCGTGGCATTCTATACTCATCCATTGTATTCAGCAATTCTATATCTTAGCTTTTTTCACTTAGTCGGTCTAATGAAAAAAGAAAGAAGAAAGAAAAAACTGTGCAAAACCCAACGCAAATGTTGTAATATTGCTTATAGTGTTTTTCTGATGATGACACATTGGTCTTAAAACAAAAACAAATAATAAAAAAACAACTATTAATTCCCAGTTGACATGGTTTTTGGCACCGATTACTCAGCCACACACACACGATTGACGTTGCTCGTAACATTTTGTCTCCTCTCACAATGGTCACCCGACACTCTAAATGGCGGGACTTTTTATTCATGACCAAATTCTCAATTAAGAACATCACCGCAGTGTCAGTAATACCAGTGACAGCTACAGTACGAGTCACAACAAACAGTAAGAGTAAAAAACTTAATTGCATGAAACAGAAAATTTGTGTTCATTGTTTACCTAAATTTTTAAAACTAACCCTGCATGGAAGAGTGACGAGCCGCTTGGTGAATCAAGCGAACTCGACAAACTGTGTAACAAGGTGAGTGGCTTCAACAGGTGCTTGGGAGGGATGCAAGGAGAAACGTGGAGGCTTGCAGCATTTCACTGAGAAAAGAATTCCAAGTTGTGGTGCAAAGGAAGACGCGGCTGAAAGGGCTTGAAACAGCATCAAGTTCTTTCCACGCCATGAATTCCCCAATATTCATGTTTTTGTGCCTTTGTTAACATTCAATACGAAATGGATAGAACATTGCGACTGTATGAACATTTTCACTGTTATATATATCTATATCTATATATATCTGTCTATCTATCTATCTATCTATCTATCTGTCTATATATATATATATATATATATATATATATATATATATATATATATATATATATATCAGGTTTTCCGATGCGTTATTCAACAATGTACATACTTGTTGTCAGTGCGGGGTAGTGTTAGTTCAGTAATTAAGTTGAAATTTTAGTCTTTCTTTCTGCATATTGCTGCAAACAGAAGTAATCTCTGATGTTAGCGTCCATTGTATGAAGGCATTTGTGGACTTGGCCGTTTACAGATTTATGTCTTGAACTGAACGCTGGGAAAAGTCCGTCGTGGCGGGAAGGCTGGCCGGCCGTTTATTTCTTAATTCTGCATAATGGTCCATTTGTCAGCAAGACCCGCCCGCACGTCAGGTTTACATTACATCTGCTGAATTCATGGACCATTTCTCAAGTTAATGGAGCAAGGAGGCTTCAATGCTCCGTTCTTGGTGTTATTGGTTTAGGCCTGACGGTGGGTGGGCGGCTTTGCCTCTACGCTTCACTGATGAGCTGCCCGCCCCTTTGTACTGCTTCTACACCTGTGTCTTTATCTGTATTTGTGTCATCCACCGCACCTCAGTCTATTCTATCATTCACATCGTCTGCTCGTCTCTTCTCACGTCACTTCTTGTCACCTGGACTGATGGGAGACAAACGTGGTAATCAGAACCTTGGAATGATAGACACATGGTTTCCAAGGTTCAATAACCGACGATTCATTCATGCCCTTGACTCCTGATTGTGACCCTGATTGTTCCACGCTTCAAACTATTGTCGTTTACTTCAAGAATTGTTCCACCTACCCCTAGCACCCCTATAACCTCTTGTAGTGATCCCACCCTTCACAGTGAACCACTAACTGAACACTGACTTACTGACTCTCATTACCGACTCATCCATCCCTGACACTAAACTGATACTTAACTTAATCACCCTTGACACTGACTCACCCGCCCCTCACACCGACTCACTCACCCTTGATACCGACTGATACACTGACTCAACCGCCCTTGACAACGCGATTAAATCGTTTTTGTCAGTATCTGATTCACTCATGAAAGGTGAGTTTTTCCACCACCCAACATCCCTTTCATGGTTGTAAGTGACTTTTTGTCCTTTGAAAAATATAGCATTAATTTAATTCTTATTATAGATATCCAACGTTAATTAATGCATTTCCTGATACGAGCAACGTTAGTGAACAGTTCGTGTGAAGCTCAAAATAATGTGAAGCTTGAAATAATCCCTTTAATCTGAATGCTCCTCACTATAACAAAATGATGGTCTGTGTTAAAATCATTATTGGCAAAAAGAGAAAAAAATCTATTTGACATGTAAATATGTAAACCTGTAATCATAAACCGTTTTAAATGGAAAAGACATACTTTTCACATGTATAGTAGTTTTTGATGCGCGAATTGCGTCGAAATACAAAAATAGTAAAATCATACTTTGACTCTTTTTTCCGAGTTGAGCGTAACTAAATCATATTTTTTATCACTTTTATATACATTTTTTAGACCATTTTATTTTTTCAGGTCATCTTTTAATACTATTTTTATCTTCTTTTTTTCATGGCCTATATATCTCTTTCTATTTTCCGGTACGTGTTTACTTCAAACTTTGACTCTATCCTCGGCCTCTATCCTGTACTATGTGTCACACTTACTTTTGCTCTCCCTCCTCCACTCCTCTTCCCTTCCTTTCCTCATCCATTCGTGCTTGTCTCTCCAGAAATTTCCTCTCCTTTCAACCATAGTCTTCATTCAATCTCCTTCCTTCTCTTCCTCTTCTCATTTCCTGTTTCTCCTCTGCTCGCATTTTCTCTCCAACTTTTGTTATTTTTTATACCCCACGCTCTTCCTCTGTTCGCCTCTCATCCTTCCTCCTCCATCTTCTCTCCATCATCTCCTCCCCCACACCTCCCACAGAAAAACTCTATATAACTTTCCTTGCCCAAGTTCTCTATCACCAATCTCAATCCCGCCCACGCTACGACCCGCCGGAGGTAATGCACTCTAGACGATGAAGAGACGACCGACGCTGGTTCCTGAAGGTGGTTTGCTGTGGGAGGGGAAAGTGTTGCTCGGGTCGAGGGTGTTAGGAGAGGGTCGTGTAGGTGGTTACAGTTTGTCCAAGTTTGCCATTAATGAACATCTGAGGACAGTTTTGTTGAATGGTATTTTAATTTGAAGTCCTTGTGTAATTGCTTGTATGTTTTGTGTATTTGTTTGTCAGTGTGTTTGTATGTCGATTCAAAGTAAAAGTACTCAAAAATCATGTGCAATTACTTCTACGTGAACCCAAACATGGGCTCCTCTGTCTCTTTGGGTCACCATTTACAGCGGAAAAATGTGAGATGCAGCTGTGTTCCTAGGATAAAGGGATTCCAGTCACCGCCTCATTTATCATTCTTAGAGACCGGGGCTGCGCTATATCAGACACATATTGTCTATTTTCTCTTCCGTGGCAAACTGTAATGATCTTTTGTGTGTGTGTGTGTGTGTGTATGTGTGTGTGTGTGTGTGTGTGTGTGTGTGTGTGTGTGTGTGTGTGTGTGTGTGTGTGTGTGTGTGCGTGTGCGTGTGCGTATGCGTGTGCGTGTGTGTGTGTGTGTGTGTGTGTGTTAATGGTGAAGCTGCCGTCTTGTTTGTTCTGTTTGAAGTTGAGTTCGTAAGTTACGTTTTGTTTAAAGTATTTCATTTCGTTTCATGTTTGTGTTTCTGCAAATTTTTCTTGTTCATTACTTTTACTTCCTCCTGCACAAGCTTTTCTCTAATGGTTTTGTTTTCTTTTCCTCAATTCTTTTTTTTCTCTCTCTCTCCTTTATTTACGTGTTTAGTTGTACTGTATTCTTTCTCCCTATTTCCGTGGACCTTATGTTCTCTTGGTAAAGAGCAAAGGATTCCGTGCTATACCTTTTTACTGCTTCAGAAGTTACACGTCTTTGTATCTTTTACCTTTATTTAGTATACATTTTTTTAGCTGTACAATAAATCCTTAAATCCCTCTCTTTTTTTTTTTTTTTTTGTTAGAATGTCAGTGCCTCTTTGTATTCTTCAGCCTCCCTCCACCTCCACCTTTCTCACCGTCATCTGCTTCTCTCATTCTCTTAATCTTTTATTTCCAACTCTCTGGCTCTTCATCGTAAGTTTTCCTCTTATCTTCTGGTGCACTTCTCATTTTGTTATCTCTCTCTTCATGTTGCGGGCAATTTTTCCCGTCAACTATCCTTGCTTCTCTTCTCTTACATAACATTCCTCTGTGTTCTTGTTTTTCAAGCCTCCATCTCCTCTTCATCGATGTATTTCTCACTTTCACATTTGTTTCCATGTTAAGCATATTACACCTTCACGTATCACCTGTTTTACACTTTCATTTGTTATTCATTCCATCGTAAGACTATCAGTTCTCTTTCTTTCCTTCAACCTTTTTTTTTTATTTCTCTCCATGTATGTTCTCTCTCATTCCTTCCTCTTGTCGTTCATCTTCCTTTATCCTTGTCCACTTTTTTTTTCTCCCGCTTTCCTCTTACTCTCCATCTATCTTTCCCTCCTCTGTCCACCCTTTTTCCCCCATCTTCCGCCCAGATGCCTGTAAATCTACTTTTTTTTCGTATTCCTCCCCGATTTCTTCTATCTTCTAGCGACCTTCACGCCCCTCTATCATAGTTTCTCTCCCCCTTCCCCCTCCCCTCCTGCCCTCCTTCCTTCCTTCCTTCCTTCCTTCCTTCCTTCCTTCCTTCCTTCCTCTACAAATTCAATAGTGTGTTATTTTGAAAAACGACGACGTAGGGGAGGACGTGCGGGTTCCGCCGGAAGATGGAGAAGATGCTGCAGTGAATGGGAGGCGATAGATGAGGGGGACGGGGTGATGGGAAGGATAGCAACAAAACTACGAGAATGATTGTAAGTTAGGCGACGAGACACTGATGACTTTTCTATCCATCCCGAGGCCTAGAAATTTGAGGGTAAAGGAAGGAAATGAGAAAGAGAAGACAGAGAGAGCTAGAGAGAGAGCTAGAGAGAGAGAGAGCCAGAGAGAGAGCTAGAGAGAGAGCTAGAGAGAGAGCCAGAGAGAGAGCCAGAGAGAGAGCTAGAGAGAGAGCTAGAGAAAGAGCTAGAGAAAGAGCTAGAGAAAGAGCTAGAGAGAGAGAGAGAGAGAGAGAGAGAGAGAGAGAGAGAGAGAGAGAGAGAGAGAGAGAGAGAGAGAGAGAGAGAGAGAGAGAGAGAGAGAGAGAGATTTAGGACTGAGAGGAAGGAACAAGGGAGAAACAGGCGTCAATTTGTTATGGGAAAAGTATCAGGTGAGACATGTTTAGGGGACTGCGAGGGCAATGGCGTACTCGTGTCAAGGTGAGGGAAAGTAAGCCTTCTGGGGGGACTACTTTCCCTCCAGTCTCTTGCTGGTTCTCTTGCCATATCTTATTTTTTCTATTTCTCAGCTTTTCTCTCCTCCTCTCCTTCTTCCTGCCTCCTCTTGTCTTTGTTATTTCCTTCTTCTTTGTCTTCCTTCTCTTCTCTTGCTCACTTCTTCGCTCCCCCCATGGACGATTTGCATATCTTGCCCCCACCACAAGGCGCCGCCCACCACACAGCTGCAGTACTCCCCTCCCTCCCCACACTGATGCAGTAACTTGTACACCATGTTGTATGAGTGGAACGCTGCAACACAACTGTCCATGCTGCACCATAACATGCTGCATCCTATCTTGCTGCGGCACGCCAAGCTGCACTCTGATGTGCTGCACCATAACACGCTGCTCGCTGCTCGCTGCTGCTTCATGTGATGGACCGTGACGTGGTATTTTTTTCCCCCGGATATGGACAAGCCTGATGCCCGGCACAGCCCTAGGCCGTGCTGCACAGCTGGTGCGGGGCGTCAGGCGGGGTAAATGGTGCTGCTGCATCAGGAACAGCAGCTGCCTCTATTCCTCTCCGACCCCGGGAGGCACCAGTTAATGTTCTTTAATGAAAGGATAAAACAAAAAAAATCTATCAAAATTTTAAAATCGTAAACAACAGGTCTATATTTAGATTTGCCTTCGTATTACTCCGTGGATTCTATTTGCTGTGTATATTGAGAGCTGTAAAGTACAGAATTTTCATTAAGACATTTTTCACGCCAGCGGCAAACAAGCAGGCGCTCGCCCTCTGATATTACCTCATAAATTTTAATTGACAAAAGAAACGCTTTGTTATGCTAATGAAAAAGAACGGTAAAACTACTGAATACTTTTAATTGTGTTGTTTCCGAGCATTGATATTGTACGCATCTATTTTAATTATCTGAAGGTATATGATGTTCAAATAGCTGTACATTTAAAACACTTAATTCCAAAATAAGTGCGCTAACAAGAGAGTTTGTTTAACAGGATCTGAACCTCCTGACAGGGAACAGTATCGCAGCAATGTAATGGCAGGAATGCTTTATTTACACGAAGGAAAATTGACTTAACGTTCAAAGGACTGTCAATATTACTGCGTTATTGACAACAAAGGAATGGGAAGTGGTGTGTTTGCGTGTCAGTATTGAGTGACTCGGAGACACTTTCATCATGTATTGTGGTAA
>JAPQNM010000005.1:22379001-22386501 GCA_029783475.1 Metacarcinus magister | reverse complement strand
GCCTCCTTTTTCCTTCGCTTCCCGCCTTGTCTTATCTTCTTTCTCTGCGCCTGTTCCCTTTTCTTTTTACTGGCTTGTCACCATTTCTCCTTGCTCTCCTTCTTCCCTTCCTCCTATCCTCAACCAGCCTCTACATCCTGCCTCCATCTATTCCTGCCTTCTTTCACCGCCTCACTCTGCCTCTCATATCCTTATCCTCATCCAGCGACCGCCCTGCCTTTCCTGCTTTTCTCGTAACCTTCCCTTCGTTCCTCACTCCTGTTGTAAGCCCTTTAGGGGGGCCTTCACCTGTGACGCGGAAGGCCAGGTGGTTGTAGGCGATAAACAGGTCGTTCCACGCAACTCCGCCGTATTGCCTTTGGTTCCCATCGTGTCCTCACGGCTGCCACGTCCATTTTTTTGCTGAAGGTCATCTCGGTATACTTGTTTTTTTTTGCATGGTTTGTTTGCTTTTTTAATTTGGTTTACTTTTTATTTTGTGTTTGCGGTTATGTTAAACTGTACGGTGGATGCATGCAAGCTTGTGTGTGTGTGTTTGTGTGTGTATGTGTGTGTGTGTGTGTGTGTGTGTGTGTGTGTGTGTGTGTGTGTGTGTGTGTGTGTGTGTGTGTGTGGGTGTATGTTTTATCTTTTTCTTGTCAGTTGTGAGGGTTTTCAGTGTCCTGAGGTGAGGGTGTGACGGAAATTGTGATCAAAGATTCCCAAAAGCAGCCGGGTGGGACTTCCTGTTTTACTGCTCCATATGACCCTTGTCCTCCTCTTCGTCGCCGTCCTTACCAGCCCCTTCTTTATCTTCCTCCTTCTCCGCCTCCTCCTCCTCCTTCTCCTTCTCCTCCTCCTCCTCCTCCTCCTCCTCCTCCTCCTCCTCCTCCTTCTCCTCCTCCTCCTCCTGCCGGACCTGTCCGCCACACCTGGAGGCTCACACACTGGTCCTCAGGTCTGCTCTTTACCTCGGATTTTTGTCTCATCTCGCGGTTGATCTTCTATCTTATCTTATTAATGAATGTTTTAGTTGTCGAAGTATTCTTTATGTATTATAGAATTAGTTTTGTCCCTTTTTTTTTAATGCGTAATGTATTCATCAGTTCTCTGACACTTTTGTACAAACAATTCGTGCGTGAAAATATTCAAATTATGTAGACTTTTTTTGCTTTGTTTTTGGGTGGAAAAATATTTTTATCCAACTTCACAGTAAATGGTTATAACCCACTCGGTCTTGCACACATTCCCTGCGTCACAGCTTCCGTTCATCTCCCTCCTCCATCTTCACGCCCTTCCACATAAGTCAGCACTGCTTCCTCCCATAATATCTCTTCCTTCTCAGTCTTCATATAACCCTTCATATCTCCGCTTTTCCTTTCCATCCCCTCATCTCTTTCTCTTCTCATTTCGTATTTTTGTCCGCCTTCATTCTCCTGTTCGCAGCATCTTTCACTTTGCCCTTTACCCTTGGCAATCTCCCTCGTCATTCCTTACTTTTATTCATGCCTTATCACGCTCCTTACTCACTCTCGTTTGCAGCACGACTATGTGTCTGTCCCTCTTCCCCTGTTTCTTTTCTAATGGAGGATACATTAAAGTTAAGTAGCTGTTACTTATTCCCTAATTACTTATTTTTCTTTTAACCATATCGTCAGTCAGTGAATCTCCCCTTCTCTCTCTCTTTCTCTTTTTTTTCTCTCATCGCTTATCACTCCTCTTCCTTTCTTTCTTTCGCATCTCCAAACTTAAATATCATTGCAGTAAAATAATTTCCTATCTTGCATCTACTCAATCCTAAGTCTTACTCAGGAAATATGCAGTTCAGTAGGTGGAAAGTTCATATGTTATGTTCACGTTCAATATTTACATTTGTAGGACCCAGTTTTTGATGTGTGGCAATACCTGAGGAGGATGAACGAAAACAGGAGGTAGTCGTGAAGAATTTGCAGTGTAGGAGCGAGGAGCCAAAAGAGATGAGAGGGTTGATGATGATGATAAGGAGGACGAGGATGGTAAGGAGGACGAGAATGAGAAGACAGGAGAAGACTAGGATAGGGAGAGCGATGGAGGAGGAGGAAGTAGTGGGTGAGCACAGTTTCCGGTTTAGATTGGTGCAGGGAAGGTTAGGTTGTGAGGTTGTGAGGTTGTTTTTATCTCCAGACCTTGTCATAACTTCTTTGTAAACGTCTGAGGTTCTGAGATGGTAGAGTGTTTGTTTTCTGGCTGTGTGTGTGTGTGTGTGTGTGTGTGTGTGTGTGTGTGTGTGTGTGTGTGTGTGTGTGTATGTGTGTGTGTGCGCACAAAGAGGATTAAAGTTAGAGCAATGTGTGCTCAAATGTGTTTAGTGAAATTGAATTGAGAGGAAGTATGATAAGGGGAGCTAGCTAGGGTAAGGTAAGGGTAAGGAGACGAATAAGGGAGGAGGTTGTGGCTTAAACTTCAGACGTGTGTGCCAGTCATTTTGAAGGGAAGGCGTGGGAAGTTGTGGCACATGTTAGGCAAGAGTTAGAAGAGGGGAAACAAAGGGGAAAAATAAGAAAGGAGCCAGGAGGTTTTAGTAGGCTGGGGGTGGGAGGGAGTGTTTAAGTCAGAGTTCAAGTGTGATGTTTGAGGAGGAAATAGAAGCAGTAACAGTCACGGCGACGATAGAAGTGCAAGTGGGATGCAAATGGGAAGCTGAGGGGGAGAGAGAGAGAGAGAGAGAGAGAGAGAGAGAGAGAGAGAGAGAGAGAGAGAGAGAGAGAGAGAGAGAGAGAGAGAGAGATGCTGCATAACCAGGGGAATGAGGATTGTCTCGGGTGATGAATAGAAAGATACTCTCAGAAGTAGGGGAAGAGGAGGCTGCTGAAGGAGATATACACATGGAAAGACATACAAACACAGTGAAAATGTAGTATGAAGCTGTGACTTGAGATCGATAAAGGAGAACAATAGTAAAAGATACGAAGTGTGAAAATAAAAGTAAATGATAGAAAATAGATAAAATAAATCATAAATAAGTCAATTCCATCCCACCTCTTCACACCCTTACACAATGCGGCGTCAACTTCCATTATCTGTTTCTCTCACCACCACCACCACCACCACCACCACCACCATCAAAACAGAATTGCTCTACCACTCCGACACCTTCACCACCACTGTTACGACCACCACTACAGTAACTACCACTAACATTACTTCCATTACTATTACGACCACCACGACCATTGTCCTCACCACCAACACTGTCACGTCAAGCGCCTTTATATAGTTTGAATGATCTTTTATTGCTACTTCAACATTAATTTAGTCATCTTAGTTTTCTTAAAATTGAGATGCTTTGGTTAACTGCTCAAGAAATCCTCGAAAGAGACAAATTGATTAATAAATAGATACATAAATAAATGAAAAATACAAGTTAATAAATTAATAAGTTGATAGATAGATAAGTAAAGCAAAACTATTTACAATATTTTTACCAATTATTTATGTTATATTATCAAATCATAAGTAAATTGAGAGAAAAAAAATCTATACATATTCTGGCTTTGTGTGAATTTTCAGTGTTAATTGTTTTCGCGGTAAGGCTTTTAAGGCAAATCACTAATGGTAAGCCTCAAGCCTGTCTTGATAACTGGTGTCAGAGAACGTGTTGAGTGTTTAGAAGGGACAGGAGACAACCCGACATAGCAGGAGGATAAACAGGTAGAATAAGAGGAAGAGAAGGAGAATGGACATTACGGGGAAGAGAAAGAGGAAGAGGAAGAGGATGGAGATAAACAAGATGAGGAAGAGGATTAAGAGAAAGATCAACAAAAGGAGGAAGAGGAAGAGGATGGAGATAAACAAGATGAGGAAGAGGATTAAGAGAAGGATGAACAAAAGGAGGAAGAGGAGGAAGGTAAACAGGGTAAGGAGGAGAAGGAGGAAGAGGAGGAGGAGGATTGATTGATTATTTCAATAGTGGTGATAATATTGAAGGTCATATGGTGAGAAGGAGGAGGGAAAAAAAAGGTGAAGAGGAAGAGGAGAACGAGGACGACGAGGAAAACAATAATGAAGAAGACGAGATGAAGAAGAAGAAGGAGAAAAAACCTCATACTTACATGGAATACTAGGAAGATGATGAGGTAATGAGGCAAAGGAGCGAGTCTGCGGATGATATTAGACCAGAGGAAGGAGGAAGGAGTGAAGCAGAACGAGCATCATAACTGTGTGAGCTGAAACACTAGGGAGTGGATGGAAGACAATGCGGATACCTTATAGTTTTGGAATGGTACACAAAGAACACCATTTAAAGGGGTTTTAGTACTATGGTATGATATGGTGTTGGACAGACTCTTGTGATTAGAAGAGTGTGAGAAGAAGATAATAGAAAATTAATACAACGTCTTATCTTGTCGCTTGGTAAGATTATAAATGATCTCTATTAAGGAAAAAAAGAGGAAGATGGAAATAAAAATAAGAAGTAAGAGAAACAAGGTATGAAAATAAGAGGAGAAAGAAGAGGATGAGGAGCAGGAGATGGAGGAAACAGGAAAAAGAAACAGGAGAAGAAGCACCAACGAAGAAGAAAAAAAAATTGAAATAAGAAAAAACAGATGAAAATTAATAAGAAAGAAAAAATAACTTTGAAAAGGTAGCAAGCTTAGAGTACGGCCGAGGGTTTTCGCTTTACCGTGACTAAGTACAATTATCACGACAAATCTCCACAGACAGGAAATTGAGTAGAGTATAAATGCATACTCGGTCTATACAATATTCCTCCTAACACACGCAAGTCCTTACACCACTATATCTCCTCTACTCCCTATTGTTAAGAAATATCACTATCTCCCTCACTCCATGGAAAGCAAGTGTTATATCCTTTACGTATATTCAAGATTATGTAATGTAAGTGACTCCTCCGTGGCCGAACTTAGAGAAACTGTTCAGCCTTTGAAGTAATTTTTCTCTTTGTAAACGTGGCTAATTCCCCCTTGAGGACCTTGGCTGGAGTGAACTGGCGCAGGACGAGGAGGCTTTGAGAAAAAAGTAATAAAAATATGACAGCTCGCTAGTCGGCGGAGGAACAGGAAAGAGAGACACTACGGATCACTAAGTAACAAGAACAAAGATGAGATGGAAACTTTTATTAATTTTATAACGTAATGGCTTAAGGAAAGTTAGGTAAAAGAGGTGAATCAGGAAATTAAAAAAGACAAGAAGAAAAGGAAGAGTCGTAGTAGGAAGACGAGATGGAGAAGAGCAGTAAGAGAAGAAAGAGGACAAGGACGAGATGCGTGAGGAGGTGTGTGAGGAGGGAGATCTAGCTGGTGGCGGCAACTATGGTGCAGCGAGAAGTGGTGTGATTGATTGATGCATAATTATATGCTTGTGTTGAGAGAGAGAGAGAGAGAGAGAGAGAGAGAGAGAGAGAGAGAGAGAGAGAGAGAGAGAGAGAGAGAGAGACATGGTTACCGTTATAACTGGTGCGCAAATACTGCAGTGCTATATCGATGTTTACACGGTGAAAACAGGAAGGGGAGGCATAGGGGAAAAGGAGAAGGAGAGAGACATTCCACTGACTGAACAAGATAAACACAAGACAGAGAGGGCAGTAAGATCAAATAACAAGACTTTAACGATATTGAATTTTTGTATTGTTGTTTAAATATCATTACTTTGAATCTTATAGCTTGGAGGGGATGGGAGGCGTGGGAGGAGGGAGACTATGTCCTTGCGGTGGAAGTGACGTGGTCCAGCGAGAATCACATTGGAAGGGACAAAGGATCTGGAAATTGTGTTTTGTCGCGTCCACCATCAGGAAAAGAAGCAGAAAGATGCATAAAAAAAATGGATTGTATATATTTTTCTCTCAATTATTTTAGTACGAAAAGTAACCAAAATTTTTTAGTTTGAATTCTTAAGGATGGACATTTGTTAGGAGGTGAAGGAAGAGTTAAACTGATTTATTTTTGTATATTGCAATTTCATGCTTGAAAGGGGTACATTATACTTGATTTCTAAGTAGCTTGGTTCGTGGTGGTAGCAGCTCCAAAATGTAAAAGAACGAGAGAAAATTATATACAAATTGGTTAGGTTGATGCAATTGTAAAGGAAACTTAAAAGAAACCGAATGATACAAGTGCAGCATTTACAGAGAAAATGTTTTGTGTTGGCTTAATCTCAACCTGGTTAAATAGACTCAGGACCTTACATTCAGTGAATAAAAACTCCAGATACGAGTAAAGGCATGCATGAGGGAGCCTTCTGATGGGAGAGAGGAGGATGCTCCAGAAGGCTGCTGGCATGAGCATATCATAAAATCATAGATATGAAGGCACGTAACGGTGACTGCTGCACCCCATCAAGGCGTGAGAGAGAGAGAGAGAGAGAGAGAGAGAGAGAGAGAGAGAGAGAGAGAGAGAGAGAGAGAGAGAGAGAGAGAGAGAGAGAGAGAAGAGGAGGAGGAGGAGGAGGAGGAGGAGGAGGAGGAGGAGAAGGAGAAGGAGGAATACGAAGAAGAGGAGAAAGGAACAAAAGCAGGAACGATCCTTTTCTGAATGGGTTAAGAAAAAAAATCTTTGAAAAATAGTCCTTTTTGCTCCTGACTTGCTCAAGGACGAGAGGAACCCAACTTCCACTTCTTGCTCCAGTGTCTGAAAGGCGGTGCTCACCCGGGAGTGTGCAAGCGTGAAATTCTATTCTGACTAAAATATCTGGAAGGCAATTTCTGCAGCCGTTAAATACTCTAGTAATGGATATGACAAACATACACTAGAAGAGATTTCTATCCATTCTGGTTTTTTTATGATTATAGAAAGAAAATGATAACTAACAATATTGGCTTTTCACAGTTAAACATTGTTGCTGTTAGTTTTTAGTATTATGGTACAGTCTCGGTCAAATATTTGGAGAATTACAGTCATATTCCTGTCAAAAAAATTATCTCTTGCTGATGTGTGAAGATTAATGTCCCTTGGTGCAATTAAAGTCTTCTGCCGCTGAGAAGATTAAACTTAATTCCCTAAAAGTTTAGCAACTCCCCGTATTGACTTGACTGCCATCGAAATTCGTGGATTCCCAAGGAAGGATTACGGTTTCAGGTCGCCAAATTGCTTTTAAGGGATAATGTGGATTACATGTGGGAATTTTTCTCCTTCATGAAGTCTTGATATTTTTGTTGGCATCACTTGATGAGTCAAGGAGTCGATGGCCGCGGGTGTAGCAGCGTCCAAGGCAGTGTGGGAGTGAGAATTTAGGAACGCCTGATCCTTGACTCAGTCTTAGGTTTTTGTAGAATCATTTTTGAAACGCTCCTTAAACAAGGTTTTATCTATTGTTTTACTTTTTTCTCTGCTGGAAATCTTGCCTGAAGGTTTTTACTTTTCCCTGTTGAATTCATTATAGATAATGTAGCAAACAAAAATAAGTTAAAGATGGATTATAGAATTGCAATAATCTGAATTATGGTATTCTAAATGTAGTATTGTTAGAATGCGTGGTACAGTACCTTCCATGAAAGTACATTATAAAATGTTTGTAATTACATGA
>JAPQNM010000005.1:22371501-22374001 GCA_029783475.1 Metacarcinus magister | reverse complement strand
AATAAATTATAACAAGATAAAGACCTCTATTACCTTTTTTTTTTCTCCTGCTTTTTTTCTCTATTTATCTATCTCTCTATATCTCTTTGTGTGTTTATCAATATTATACTGCTTAAACTAAACATATTTCTTCATAGAGACAAACTAAGACAGACAGAAGAATACTATACATACCTTTACCTTCCCTCCTTACCCTTGCCTTCCCTCCTTACCTTTGCCTTCCCTACTTACCTCTATCAGGGCACAGAGGCGAACCAATCACAGGCACATAGGTAGGAGGGGAGTGTAGCCCTTGATAGCGTGCAAAGTGGTGTTTACTTGTGTCAATAGCGGTGAGATGGACGTTCCTAGCGACCTTCTCACATCCTATCCACGTCCTGCGGCTTGGACCAAGGACTTGTGTGAAGCTGGTGATGGTTGATGTCCTATTCATGGGTGTGTGCAGGGGGTGGGGGGTGGGGGGATGGAGTGATGGGGTGGTTGTATAGCTCTTAAGGTTGATGTGTAAGTTAATGTCCTCCGGTGTGTTAAGAATAAAAATGATGATGTTGATAGTGAGGATGATGATAATAATAATAACTTTAAAACACCATTAGAACCGTGAAACCAGCTTTGGGAGAACTGTAGCATTAATTTTATTTTGTAATGTAATAGTTTTCTCTTAGGAAAATATATATATATATATATATATATATATATATATAATATATATATATATATATATATATATATATATATATATATATATATGTATATATATACACACACACACACACGCATATATATATATATATATATATATATATATATATATATATATATATATATATATATATATATATATATATATATATACATATAACTATTTTGCATATTCATTATCAGTTCATTCCCATATTGATTTAGGTTTTAATATTCACGCCATAATTTCCAACTCATTTACACTCCACTTAACTCACGGGAACGTAAAGAGAAAACTTTTACTCATCACTAACTCTTTTCCACCTAAACAAATCAGTTTGTGTCAAAAATTATACAAACTTTAATTAAAAAAATAAAGAAAGAACTCTGACCTGCTTACAATGAAATAGTCTGAGCTTCTCGTCCATAATTCATTTTTAACCTTCTCTAAGTCTTCACGGCACACATTTCTGCTATTGGACGAGGGGAGGATGCTTGGTCGTGACGTAAGGGGAGACAGCGGGTGGCAGGAGGGTCGCCTAGAACAAGGGGGTTCGATCCCGTCCTATCACTCCTCACGTCGAAAAAATGTCCCCTGCTGATGGATGGAAGACTGTCAGATACGACTGATGGCGGGTATGGCTGCGATAAAGTTCCTGGGAGATTGGATGGAACAATGTGTGTGTGTGTGTGTGTGTGTGTGTGTGTGTGTGTGTGTGTGTGTGTGTGCGCGTGTGAGCGTGTGAGCGGGTTTCCCTGAATAAACACATGATTGAGGAGATGCCGCTTATCACGTGAACATGGAGGCGAAAATAAGAAGTATAAAAGAGATTTACCTGAGGTGTTAAGGAGCGTGGAGGAAATGTGGTGTAGACACGCGAAGGGACAAGGCTTGAGGGTGGATTGTTCCATAGAAAACACATATGATTTCTGGCAGACTATTTTCTTTTACTACTCACTCTTGTAGGTAGCGATCTAGAGGACTGATGGAAAGAGGAATGCTTAGGATTATAATGTAGATAAACGACAAACATGAGAGAGAGATATAAAAAGGAAAGAGAGAGAAGATTAAGCGTCTCACGGTAAATTAAGAAGGAAACTTGCTCTCATTAATGGAGCTATTTCAACTCGTAAGTTTTTGCTCCTCCTTCCTAATTACCTTTGGTCGGACTGGCCCGTCAATTAGGTGTTTACGGCGGCCGATAAACTCAGGTCCTTCGGCTGGCGTTAGTTGGCGGGGCAGAATACGTTATCGACTCGAACCAATGTTGTGGACGATGTTAATGTGGCTGGCGCTTCTCTTAATGTATTTTGTTGCGGTGATGGTGATTATTGTGGTGGTTGTGGTAGTGATGTAGATGTGATGGTTTTGCTTGTAGTGGTGGTTGTGGTGATGATGGTTTTGAAATTGTGTTTGTGATTGAGAAAGCTTCCTCGTGTTTATTGTTGCTTCCCATGTTTTTTTTCCTCAATTCAAGGTTTCTACATACGTATATATATAGAAGAAAAATAATAAATCCCAAACAGTAGCTTAAAAACTGGAAAATCAGTAACCAATATTCTGTTTCCAAAGTTAAGGACCGATACAAAATCTCATCCAAAACTTGATTACTTCACTTGAGGATATATAATTAGTTGTGTTCGTGCATATTTTACTACAGCAGACACTCTGACTTAGTGTTCTCGGCGGCATCCCTCTGCGAAGGATACCCAGGCCTCCTACCTTGTCTTCCATCGCTGCTACAGATGAAGGTTGTGCATCCTCGATAATAAGATAAAATACTGTTGTAATATAAATGATGAGCTTCCACTGCATGGC
>JAPQNM010000005.1:22356501-22359001 GCA_029783475.1 Metacarcinus magister | reverse complement strand
CATAATTCCATAACATTTGTCAGAAAATAAATCTTTCTACTTAACGACAGCTATAATTCACCTTCCCGCTATCTAATAACAATTTTCCTGAGAGGGATGGCCGCACCTCGGTCCTGTAGGCCTATTTTTCTTCTTCCAGTCTTCTCCTCGAGGGAAAGGAAGCTCCCCTCTGTTAGTTTCCACATCACACAACATCATTCCACATTTATCAAGTTGCCTCTCCCCAAGAGATCACACTCATGTAATTTATTTGATTGTATTTTGATAATTGTGTCAGTCTTGTACTTCTTCTTTCTTCTTAGCCTTATTTTTTCCCCCAAATGGTTACGTCTTTCAATTGTTTTAGAATATTTTTTATGGTTTATTATTAACTACAAGCCTTACGGTCAATTAAGGTAGGATGAGTGTTGACCACCGACAGTTAATGTTAAAAAAAAAAAATGTTATCATTATTAGTGTGTTTATTATAAGGAGCATAAAATACCTGCACAATGTTGAGGAACAGGATCGTATTGATAACAGTTTTATCTAGTCTTTTTTTCCATTATTTGAAGTACTAAATGAGGTGCTTAAGGCAACGCAACCTAACATACCCATCAAATCTAGATATATACTCATACATAGCACACTAACTATGTATGATATATTAACTTAAAATCCCGAGTCAAATCAAGAGAATGAATACCCCTGAAGAAAAAAAATCACCGCTAAATCATGTATGTATAATAGAAGTGAAGAGATCTTGTCATTTGTATTGCTTCCATACAACCTACATATATTGCCCTCAGACACCGTGGCGTTCAGGGGCTCAAGTCTCCTGTAGGGCTTACATACTTCCTTCCTTTATAGCGCCCGCCCCATACCCTCACTTCCTCTCTCTGTCCCCCGTGACTCCATCGGCCCTTAAAGAAAGAAAAAAAATCTTATCTCAGCAAACGAGAGGCTAAGGTTGGGAAGACCTGTCAGGGAAATCGGGTGTATATATATAGCTTGAGAACTGTGAGGAGACTAGTGTTATTTTTTTATGTACAGATCTCCTCGTTTGCCTACCCATACAGCCTTTCAAGGGTTCACCCACACTTCACTCTTCCTTTCCCTTCCTTCTACCACAACATTCTTATCATTAGCCATGACCCAAGTGTCCTCGTGCTCTCCCTCTCTCTCTCACTTCACCTCTTCCCCCTCCTCCTCCTCTTTCTAGTCCTCCTCATTGTCCTTATCTTCCTCCTATGCCTCTGCTTCCTTATTCTCTTGCAGCTCCTCCTCTTCCTCCTCCTCCGCCTCCTTCTCTTCCTCCTCCTCCTCCTCCTCTTCCTCCTCTTCCTCCTCCTCCTCTTCCTCCTCCTCCTCCTCTTCCTCCTCCTCCTCTTCCTCTTCCTCTTCCTCCTCCTCCTCCTCCTCCTCCTCTTCCTCCTTCTCCTCCTCCTCCTCCTCCTCATCCTACTTTCCTTTCTCCTCGACTTTCCACTTGGTCTCTAGTTTTTTAACCTTGCAGGGCGACTCATCACCGTTCCGGGAGAATCTGAAGGGTGAACTGTAGGAGGCTCTCGGGAACAACTTTTAGTCTGAGGGAGGATGACCAAAGTTTAGAAGCCGTGTTTCCCAAGTGGAGGAAACAAGGTGTCTCACGGTCCGTCGAATAGTAGTGGTGGTAGTGGTGGTGGCGGCTCGGTGGGTGTCAGAACTCGGTGACCCGGTGACTTCTAAATAGGTCAGGTCAGGTCACTTCTCTACACAGTATTTGAGGGTATGCTTCTGTCTGTGTGTGTGTGTGTGGAATGTGTATGCCATGATATATATTTTTTTTTACAGTTTATATTAAGTGAAGTTTAGAAGAGTTGACTGACTGACTCTTTCCACGTAAACTGCCTTACTGAACCCACTTTTTCCCTTTTAGTTCCTCACCTCACTCCCCATCCTACCAACACCCTTTTCCACCCTGTCTTCCACCTCAACTGTTCCCGTCACGCCTGCAGGTCGCGTGGAGCAGCTTGGCGTCGGGCCGTTGTCGGTGGTCCGGCTTAACACGATTGTCTGGTTGGGGAGTTGAATTTGTATCAGCCTGAGCGAGAAGTTAACGCCTAGTCCGTGGTGAGCGGCATACACAAGGCCGCTGCTGCTGCTGGGGCCAGATTTGTGTCCTCACTGCGGGTCTGGTGCGGCACATGGCGGGAGGGAGAGAGGGAGGGAGGAAGGGAAAGAGTTACACCCCTTTTTTTTTTTTATATGTTAGAAGAAGAAAAATCTCAGAAGTTGTGTGAGAAAATTAAATGTTTTCTGTTAGGTTTTTTTTGTATTGTTTTCTCAAGTTGTGTGTGTGTGTGTGTAGTTGATAAGGGTAATATTTCACTTGTTATTATTTTCTTATACAATGATTTGGTTGCGGAGCTTACACAAACAACAAACAATCATGGTTAAGGATGCAAGTTCTGCGACCATAACCCTTTCCAAACATTTCCTTCATTCCTTCAATCCAACTGTTTTGTTTCCTTGCAACTTG
>JAPQNM010000005.1:22351501-22354001 GCA_029783475.1 Metacarcinus magister | reverse complement strand
TCTGTTGTCCACTTATTTTTTTTTCTTTTTAACTGTCTTTTTCATTCTTCTCTTCTTCTTCCTCCTCTTTCCATCTCCTATTCTTACATTACCTCTGGATTATTCTCATTTGCTGTTCTCCACCAATTAATTTTCTTCATAACTTTCTTCTTCTACCTTCTCCTATTTATCGTTTCTTCTCTTCTTCCACTCCTTCATAATTATCCCCTCTTTCTTTGTTCACCTTATATTTTTTTCCTTTTCACCTTCATCGGCAACTACAGAATCTAACACAACTTAACAAGAATGACAAGCCCTTCTGAGAGCTGCCCGTCATATCCTACCTCCACGTATACTATTGACAGGGACAGCAGCTCCCTCCACCCTACTCCCCCGCCATGCTCGCCTGGGCTGAAGGGAGAGATGCCTGCCTGCCTGCCTGCTGCTGCACGTTTCGCCGCTGTCACAGAATTCAGTTTCCTCTTCACGAAAAGCTCATCTGTCTTGTATTCTTCCTCGATTCACGTGTCCTTGGAGTTTTTGGAAATCTTTCTGTTACTGAGCCCTTTGTCTCGCTATTTCTTTTTTATCTTTGCTGTTCGATTTGTCCTCCATTTTTTTATTCCAGTGGAGAGATTATTTATGTGGATTTACAGTTTAATATGTGGTAGTGAGTGTTGACTTTGTTTGACACGTAAGAAGTAATAACTCGAATATTTAACCCCCGAAAAAAAATCGAAAAATATATACAAAAAGGACAGGAAACAAAATCATCATCAACATCAAGAACAACAAAAAAACAACACATGGAAACTATTATAACTCATTTGCAGAAGTAATTTTTTTTTTATTTGCAGGAAGACTTTATATTTATCTCTTGTCACTATTTTCCTCGTCCACACCACGTTCACTAAAGAAACAGCAGCCGCACATTGCCTAGTGCCTCTGTTTTGTATGTTTCTTGCGCAGTAACAGACAGCAACATGGCCGCCACAGGACCATGATGATTGTCCTTTGTCTTGCGTCAGCTAATATAACTTGGCAAGACGTCTAACTTTTGGCCTTTGGGGTTGTTTACTGAGTGAGTGCCGCAGTCTGGGCCCCGGGGTGAGATCAGCATATGATGGGTTTGGTTGTGCTGGGTTGGGGTTGGGTTGGGTTGGGTTAGGTTGGGTGTGGTTGGGTTGGGTTTGGTTGGGTACAGTTTTATTATTTTTTTTGGGGGGGCGGGGGGTGTTTGTGCTTGGTTGGTTTATGGTGTGTTTGGTTGAATGGAATATCTTTATTATAAGTGATTACAAAGATATTTCCATGGAGCATCAGAAAGTTTTTAATAACTTTATTGAAATATATTACGCTGCCTATGCTTAGTCCTCATCCATATATCATCACTCAAGTAAAGTTACTGCATGCCATGGCGTAAAGAGATTGATGATGAACAGAGGAATTAAAAGAAAATTATGAGGTATATCAAAACTGAGAAGTGAGTCAGGAAGTTGAGTGAGGAGGCAGGCACGAGAGAATGATGAAAAGGAAAGGAAATGCTTCTTTTCCTCAACCGCGAACGAATGAAACTGAAAATGAAAGTAGGTCTGGGGTGACTGTGATGAGATTTTGGAAAAGTGGAGTCGGAGAGGAAGGAGATAATAGAGTATAAAGGTGTACTCTTGCGACAAGATGATGATGGATGGTATCATGGTGAATCGATGAGTGTCGCCACTTCTTTATATTTTCATTTATCAAATTAAGCAGCTGCGTCTCACGAGTCTTTTCACCAATGTGTTACACAAAAACATGTCATTTGAGATAGTTGAAGTCTTGCAAGTCCTGCATTTCTATACAATCAGAAATCATGTAACAGATACAGTTATTTTAGAATCACAATACACCATCACAGTAAAACCATGTCAAAAATAAAAACCTTGAACCCAGAGTCACCACGGCAACCACATTTGTTCCCCTCACTCCTCCCTTCGTTAGAGGTAAAAACAACAGCTGACTTATGACAGGCATCCAAGATTTTGCTTCGACCGAATAGGAGACTCGTAAACTAATGTGCTCGAGAAACGCCGCTAATTACTGAGAGTTTGTACGGTATTTGGTAAGACAACACGAGAGCTGGAACTCGGCCAGCCAGATGACCGGGCGACTGCGGAAAACCTGCGTGTGTTTGTGTTTAAGTTTGTGTCCGGACCATTAGTTGAGCTCCCAGGCTCCGGCCGTAGAGCATAAACAATGAATAATGCTGCCAGTTTCTGAGCGTAAATTTTAGCCAGAAGCGTTTTACAGCAGGGTTCATTTGACTTTGTGCAAGGTCGGCGGTATGTTGGAGGGTTGAATGAAGGTGGAGAGATTGAGATAGGAGAGACGGAGAGACAAGAGAGACTGAGAGAGGCAGGTGAGAGATAGGGGAAAGTGAAGGTGTAACTTAAAGTGAAGGTGGAATGGGAGGTACAGATCAGAATGGTTCAGTCACTTCGGCGTGAGGAGACAATGTCGGGGTGAGATGCCTCTTTGTTCT
>JAPQNM010000005.1:22344001-22346501 GCA_029783475.1 Metacarcinus magister | reverse complement strand
GTTTTTTTCCCTTCTTCTATTTGAGTTAATTAGCCTCGTAATGTTTCCCTGAATCAATAATTACGTCCGGCCGCTGTGGTGTTGCTTAGTGACGTGTCATGCGTAGGGTGTTGCGGGTACACGAGGGAATTGATGGACCAGGAACAACAAATTGGATGCCTTCTATATACGATCGAGAGTGTCCTTCCTCAGAGGGTGTCCCTAAATATTTTTGAAGTGATCTGTTGTGTGTCTTTGTATATGATTTTGAGAGTCGAGAGTCGTGATGGTGAACATGGAACACACACACACACACACACACACACACACACACACACACACACACACACACACACCCACCCACCCACACACACACACACACACACACACACACACACACACACACACACACACACACACACACACACACACACCCTCACACACACACACACACACACACACACACAGAAAGAGGAAGACAGTCAGCACTTTCAAGATTCGCGGATGAGAAATATTTACTCTCAACCAGCCTTTGGAGAAACTTCCTAGCCATGTGTTGCCATGAGTATACTGACAGCATGGCGATGGTGTCTCCGAAATATATAGTTGGAACTGTGGTGAAATTGGCTTCAGTAATGGATGGAGGCTGTAGTGGTCCGCGGTAACCCAGTCGCGACGGCTTGTAATATTGTGCTGCTGTGCTGGGAGGGTGGGAGGGAGGGTGTCTGGTGTCCCTTCTCCCTCACCAGCCAAGGGTAATTTGTCTGTAGCCTGACCTCGGTAGTTAACATGTGAGGTGTCCTGGGTGTTGTCTAGCGGCCTGGCAACGTTGAGGAGGGTTCGGGGTGAGGCTCACAGAGAAGAGATGAAGCATAAAGAGAAACACAATAGATAGGGTGAAATGAGCGAAACACATTGCAAATAAGAATGTAATGGTTAAAATGTTATATCCAATCCCCACACACTCGTTATACTCTGATTCGTAAAGAGCCAAAGAAAACATTTATTTTCGGAAAGCGAAAAATACAACAAAAATATTCCTTCATAGTATCTTTTCATTTGATTATATAATGATATGAAACAATGTTACGGTAGTGGAGCGGCTAACAGTGTTCTTAACTTGAGTGTGAATTTTCCTGAGTGTGGAGCAGATGACGCCCAACCTACTCAGCTCAAGGGTGGGATGCTTGATAGGTAGCTGAGGCGTCACCCAGGGAAGGTAACGGTGTTAGTGGGGGTGACGAGGCAGCCATTACTCCTGATCTTAAGATACTCAACAAACCAAGAGTCATAACAATTGGATGCCACTGTTTCCCTCTTATCTCCAAAATGTTTATGCTATATTGGCTGAAATGTTTTAGTCATCAAAAAGTTTTAATCGTTTTCTTTATGGAACAATATGGTCTTTGCAGATAAACTCTTGTGATGTGATTGATAGTATCGTCACATGTGATTCTGGTGGTTTTGAAGCGTTTATCTCGAGTAATGAGGACAGAATGATGTCTGTAGGAAAGAAGTGAAAACAATATGGGAAAAAAAGATGAGAGAATGAATATTAGTCACAGTTCAACACAACGATTTATCTTTTTTCATTTGCATCCTATTTCACAGGCTGTTGGTTCCTTAGACTGTCAGGCAGATGTAGATGAATAGTCTATCAATTAATTGGATGGACAGCAGCAACTTTGAAGTCCAACTCATGGTATTATATTATATTATATGGTGGGCGGCGAGGGACTTTCCTGCACGCTGCCTGACCTTCGCTGTGTATCGATCAAGCGAGGATGTTGCGTTCCGATGAACAATTTCTAGACAAGAAACAGACAGAACTTCCTTTCATTCAAAATACTCGATGAAAAACAAATACATCTGTCATGAATTCTGGCGCTGAAATGTATTATTAAATTTCAACACGCATTTCCATCTAGACAACCAGTCAGTTAATTAATCACTTGACTTGTGTTTCCTGTCAATAAGTGAAAGGTGAAAACAGAGGAAATATACCATTTAGATGGATGTGTGGTGTTTAAATCTGTTTTAATGCTTTTGACGTAACATTTTATGGCAAGATACATGGCAAGAACATTTATCTTATAGCTGTAGGATTACCAGATCTATGGGATTAATGTATATTTCAGGTACCAATGCGTATGAATATCCTCAGATACTTCACTAGATAGATAGCCTTGGGTGCTGCTGTAAAAATGCATAAGTCTTACCCTTAATACTTTCATGTTCTATCCTAAACAGCCACAGATGCTACTCAGGTTAAGTTTAGGTTCAACCCATGTACTCCCTTTCCGGTCAAGTTTATACCAGTGCTTGGAAACGAGTGGATTAGCACTTCTGGATCAGGCAGCAGCAGCGAGTGTGTTTGTCAGCCTTTCGTGACGGCTTAGTGTGGACTCTTTCGGAAAACTGAGAACGAGATTATCCGCTTCTCTTCCTTTTAATTATTTGTCTGTTGTGTGTGTTTGTGTTTGCGTGTGTGTGTGTGTGTGTGTGTGTGTGTGTGTGTGTG
>JAPQNM010000005.1:22336501-22339001 GCA_029783475.1 Metacarcinus magister | reverse complement strand
GTCCAGCGGGAGATGAAGTTTAGGGAGGGGCAGGAACATCGCTCGAAGGAGGTTGTTAAACTTTGGCAGCTTATATTTGAGAAAAGGAGATAAAGTGTATTGGAAAATTATATCTCAAATACATATATTTGAACACTCTTCTCCTCTGCATCGTAATCTCTGAGAACTCGTTTAGAAGCTTAGGTACCTAGGTGGATGCTTAGCAGGTACTGATAAGGTGTACATGAGTAGTGTGATTTCATTACATAGTAGTAAGTCGGTGTGAGGGCAAGGTATAGCGACAAACGGTAACACAGTACTCATCAAGAATCAATTCCTCTGCTGTAGCTGGACAGTGGTGACGTCTGTCGGCGGCAGGGGAAACCTCTCGCCGGAAAAGAGAGAGAGAGAGAGAGAGAGAGAGAGAGAGAGAGAGAGAGAGAGAGAGAGAGAGAGAGAGAGAGAGAGAGAGAGAGAGAGAGAGAGAGAAAGGATGCTCAGGAGGAGGAGAGAGGGTAAGGGAAGGAGCTCTCCTGTCAATAGTTTCCGGGTTATTCACATTTGCTCGTGACTCCTCCTCTTCTTCCTCTTCTTTCCTCTCTTCCTTCTCCATCAAACAATCTTGGAAGAACCTATAAGTCTGTTGATATGTTATCTTTTATAATCCTTTGTAATTTGCAATCCACTTTCTCTTCCTCTCATTTCAGATAGTATAGTATAGTTTTATTTCAAACAGCCCCGAAGGGTCAACACATCTACTGTTGTTTGTTCTTCCTTTGTGCTCTTTTGTGTTCATCCGTCTACTTAATTATGAATCTACTGTTAATCTACTGTTCTACTTTTACCTACTCTCAGTCATGTGTGTATCTGCATTAGTACTACGATGAAGCTGCAACAAAATCAATAGTGACTCCCACCAATATATATAATAAAGCAAAATAGTGTTATGCCATTTTTTTTATTCTCTCTCCTCTTAAAGTAGATAGATGACATGGCGTCCGGTTGTAGGGGATAATGATGAGGAGACTGTTGTAAGTTAGGAAGGATTTTGGTTCGTATGAGACCAGAAAAGGGAAAATGAAAGGGATCAAAAGAGCAAGAAATAAGGTGTCTTGCCGTATCCTATTTCTCCTCTTTATTCCTCCTCCTCCTCCTTGTTCCCGTAGCAGATTTTCGTGATAATTAAGAGTAGCTATCCTTCCCTTCCTCCCTTCCTCCCTTCCTCTCTTCCTCCCTTCCTCCCTTTTCTACTCTGCCATGTCACACTGTTTTTCGTACTGGCTTATTATTACTCCTGCAATTCCCTACCTACCTTGTCATCGTATTTCATCTCCCTTGTCATTCTGGCTCTTTTTCTTCTCTTTTCGTTTATATATATATGTTAGATTTGTTTCCTTCTATATATATTTTTTTTTCTCTCTCTCTCTCTCTCTCTCTCTCTCTCTCTCTCTCTCTCTCTCTCTCTCTCTCTCTCTCTCTCTCTCTCTCTCTCTCTCTCTCCTCTCCTCTTCTCCTTCCTCTCTTCTCAGTTTAACACTTCCTTCTCTTTCGTTGTTTTTTTCCAAACTAACTTCCTCGTTTCTTCCTTTTTATTTTTTTTCCTCTTTGCTTTTTTGTTTTCTCATCTCCTCCTCCTTCCTTTTTACTCCTTTCTTATTTTATTTTTCTCATCCTCATCTTTCTTTATCCTACTATTTTCATGTTTTCCTCTTCCCCTCTTTCCCTTTTCCACTTCCTCCTTCTTCCTCATTTTATCCTCCTCTTTCTCCTCCTCCTCTTTTTCCTCCTCTCCTCTCCTCTTCCTCCTCTTCTCCTCCTCCTCCTCCTCCTCCTCCTCCTCCTCCTCCTCCTCCTCCTCCTCCTCCTCCTCCTCTCCTTCTATTTATCCTCCTCCACCTCCTGCATTATTTCCTCCTCTTTCGCCTCCTTCTTATCTTCTCCTGTCTTTCTCCTACAATTCTTCCTCTTCCTACCACTTTATCACCCCTCCTCTTCCTCCTTCTCTTCCTCCTCCTACTCCTCCTCCTCTTCCTTCTCCTTGCTGTCCCTTTAAATTGCATGTAGAACGCTTTGAATATATCTGCAGGTTGTTAGTCTGTTCCTGATGCTACATCGTTGCGTGCATCTCCTTACTTCACTTTGGATAATCATTCATATTCAGGTTTATCTCAGTCCGTCCTATGATAGAAGAAAACTGGAGTAATCATTCTTCATCTCATTTGTCGCTTGATGCACCAAAAGTTAGTTCTAGTATAAGTGTGTGAGTAGTTAGGAGTCATAAGGTCATAAAATTGTTCGTCCTCTAATATTTCCTTTCATATCATAAGGGTGAAATTAATGGTGGTGACAGTAGAAGGAATGGTACCTTGGGAGGAACAAAAGGTTGCCGCGAGAAAAGCATTTAGTGGTTGAATCAGAGAGATGTTCAAAAGGAGAAGAAGATGGGTGGCGTCGTATCTTACGGTGAGTACTGACGCCACAAACGAGAGTGATGCAGTGCTGCTGTAGGACACACTAGGCC
>JAPQNM010000005.1:22319001-22326501 GCA_029783475.1 Metacarcinus magister | reverse complement strand
CCTCCTCCTCCTCTTCCTCTTCCTCTTCCTCCTCCTCCTCCTCCTTCTCCTCCTTCTCCTCCTCCTCCTCCTCCTCCTCCTTTTCCTCCTCCTCCTTTTCCTCCTCCTCCTCCTCCTCCTCCTCCTCCTCTTCCTCTTCCTCTTCCTCTTCCTCCTCCTCCTCCTCCTCCTCCTCCTCCTCCTCCTCCTCTCCTCCTCCTCCTCCTCCTCCTCCTCCTCCTCCTCCTCCTCTTCCTCTTCCTCCTCCCAGAGTTATTCTTGACGTCACCGTGGCAATGTTCCCTGTCTTCGTCTATTTTGTTCATATATAACTTATTTACTTTTGTTGTTTCCTTACAAACATGGTTGCTAGATTATTCTCATACAAGACAAGTTACAATATTTGTTGGATTATTAAGCCTCTTGGCCGTGCGGTTCTTTCAAGTCAAAAATAGTCGTCTATAATATAGCTTGTTTGTTTGGGTCAGTCTACATGCATGATCAGCTTGCTGCGGCAACACATCATATATCAGCATCAGCAACAAACAGTACCCACTAAGGGAGGACTTGAGGGGGTTGCTGAGAGGGCGCCAGCCAGGTGTCAGCTCGGCAGTGTTGGTGGAGACGGGCACGGGAGGGGTGGCCGAGTGAGTTGGGGCGGGCCACCACCGCCGCCATATCAGGCACGGCAGCCTTCACATCCTTGCTTTCTTGCTGTGTTTATACTGTCAACTTCTTCATGTGGGCTCCCACGTCCCGCTGGTGCGAGTTCAGTCAGGAAAACTTACTCGGGAAGCTTGGCGGCGGCGGCAGCAGGAGGAGCACCCATGCAGGGTACCACGCGGCCAAATTCCTCCGGCGTGAGAAGAAAGTACCACTATTGTTCTACCGCGTCTCTTCAACCACGGGGCTTCAAGCGCCTCGCATGGTGTGACCGGCAAGGACCTGTTGGATCCGTACAAGTGCTCCTACCTGTCACAATGGCTTTGTGATAAAGTGTTTAGGCAAGCTTGCCGGAAATATCTACTAAAAAGCAGTGCCGCTCATCTGTATGCTGCTTGGGGCCTTGAGCACAGTGCTTACAAGAAAGTGAATGTCGGTGGGTGGGCACGAGTGGAGCAGTGGGTGGGGAGTAGCTATTGAAGTGTATCTGAAGTCGTCCTTTGATCGGGTGGTGTTCTGGGCCGCTGGCGGCACCGGTGTAGTGTTGGTGGGCAGTGAGAGGCGTCGCTCAGGATTACATCAAGCGCCTCGCCGTCCCTGCCTGGACTCCCTGGATTACTCAGCGTACCAGCAGGACGGTCGTGAGTGGGCTGGCGGCCCTGGGCCTGGAAGTGGAGGTTTATCGTGCCAAGGACGGAGGGTGGACCCTTCTGTCCTTAAGTCGTCCCCATGGCTTTCGTTAATGTTCAAACCAACGTCAGGTGAGTCCACGTTGACCGAATGTAAAACTTGGAAAATAGTGTTATTATTGCAAAATATACATTGAATGATATATAGTTATCAGTTACTCCCTCTGGATCAGTGAGATTTAATTCCTTGTATGAAAAGTACTGGTTGATACCTAGACCTGTGTGTGTGTGTGTGTGTGTATGTGTGTGTGTGTGTGTGTGTGTGTGTGTGTGTGTGTGTGTGTGTGTGTGTGTATGTGTGTGTGTGTGTGTGTGTGTGTCTGTGTGTGTGTGTGTGTGTGTGTGTGTGTGTGTGTGTCTGTGTGTGTGTGTGTGTGTGTGTGTGTGTGTCTGTGTGTGTGTGTGTGTGTGTGTGTGTTCGTGAATGAACATATACTAGTGCGTATATATGTGCATGTGTGTGTATAAATAAATAGATAAATAAATATATATATATATATATATATATATATATATATATATATATATATATATATGCAACTTTCCATTTTCCATACACAGGAAATTGCATTCAAGGAAAAATAGAAGTACGAAATTCAACACAAACATAAATACTATGATACAAGAATGACATTGTCCATAAAGGAACACTCACGTTCCGCTTACACTCACACCTCACATTTCCATATTCATCTTTTTTTTATGCAACTTTTTTTCTTTTTAATTTGTTTGTCATAATCAACACCTTTCATCTTAGCATCATCCCTCAATCAGGTCCTTCGTCTTGATATCCACTGGTCAGCTTTGGTCACTTCACATCTTACAAAAAGCTTCCACGTACCAGGCACACATCGCCTCTCCCATACATAAAAACATTTCAATTAGATTTCTTCCATATATGTAATTTTACTTCCTGGTTATTTAATCCTTTCCTACTGAGTGCTTCCTTAACACCATACATTCTCACTATCAAGGTCTCACCCTTCATTCCTACACATTATTTCAAACCATTAATACGTTTTGGAGTTTATCTTCCATTATTTCCTCCTCTTGTATTATTCTTACATATGAAAATCACGTGATTACACCTTGATGTTCCCTATCCACCAAACTAAGGATGTTGTCATATCTCTCTGACACTATATACCTTCTTTTCCCTCACCCAACCACCGCACACAACCAACTGTTCTCCATTTATCGTACATCTGCTAATTTTCTCGACCTTGCATTTAGCGTTCACGCCTCATAGCATACAAAACAGTTGGCACAGCATTCATTCCCTTCAATCATTCCCATTTTTTGCTTCTAAACATATAATTCTCTCTCTCTCTCTCTCTCTCTCTCTCTCTCTCTCTCTCTCTCTCTCTCTCTCTCTCTCTCTCTCTCTCTCTCTCTCTCTCTCTCTCTCTCTCTCTCTCTCTCTCTCTCTCTTTTTCACACACACACACACACACACACACACACACACACACACACACACACACACACACACACACACACACACACACACACACACACACACACACACTCTCTGTCTATTCTTTGCCTCAATTGGTTCCACTGCTGCAGTATTTACTACAAATGAGGAAATTTTAACACCTGTTTCTGAGTTTCGCCATTTGGTGCTACGTCAGGATCTCTTATATCTCTTACTCTTCTTCACAAATTGCATCATCTCATATCATCATTTGGCTTTTTGTAACATTCAATTTCATCTCCTTTTCACGCACACATTTTCAAACTTTAACTAAATTGTATAATTCTCTCTTCATACCTGTTATTACCCTTTTTATTATTGTTACTATTATTATTAATATCATTATTATTATCATCACTATAGCTCTATTATTGTTGCTGTTGTCATTGTTACCATCAACAATTCAAATACAGCAGATAGGGACTGAAGAGCAAATAATGCTGTAAATTTCCATAGTAAACCCGGCAACACGAAGAGAAGAGATGAAAAGAGAAAATATGACTGACATCCACTATCACCACTTGATTTAGTATATTGTTTTATATTTACTTATTTATTTTATCTATTTATTTAAGTTTTTACTCACTACAATTTCTTACTTGCACCCAGTTTTCATCTCCACCATCATTCCATTCAAAGATGTATTTGGCAGCTATAACACCATCGGCCGCTTCTAGCTTATACTAAAAAAAAATTGTCTCTGGCTGTCGTCACTCATTCTTTACTTTCTTTGTAAAAGTAAATGTCCACGTTGTCAGCAGATGTCATCACACTGTAAAAATGTACTACACCACTCACTTACCAATCAGTCTAGTCGCATACATTCCGCAAGAAACAATTACTTTACCTGTCTACTAAACATTATCTTTGAGATGATTGTCCTCTCATCTCTTGCTGTCCCCGTCCTACACATGGGTGTTCTTTACTGGATAAAAAACTTCAGAAATTTTATATTTTCTGAATTTTTTTTTCATCATTATCGTCTTTCATAATACTTGGTGTGGTAGAGTGGCCTTGCCTTGCATAGTACCACATTACTTGTCCACATGGAATGGAGAAGTGGTTTTTATCACTACCTCTAAAACTATCTATCTTTCCCATTGAATTACAATTTTTTTTTTTTTGCTCAACATCATTGGCAGAGGTAACAATGGTGAACACAGATACATTTTCAAAATCAAAAACATTAACTTTCTGCCTCATAATTACTTAATGAGAAGTACTAATACCTTTCCACGTAGACAAACAAGCCCAATATGCGTAGCTATAAAAGAATAGTGTGGTTGTACTCTTCCTCACAGCATGCAAGCAAACATTCATTAGTACTCGTAAAGCGTAGCTATCCATCAATCCTGAGCCAGCAGAGCGTGGAGGAGCCCTTTGATTATGTTCACACTGTCACTTGACTGGAGGATTCACTCGACAGTACGTTGAGCTTCACTGCCGAGCTGCTCCAGTATGTCAACTTTACCTTAGCTAACCTATAAACCCTCACCTTCCGCGGGAGCCAACAACGGGTGTCCTGGTTTATAAGTGACGGTGGGAGAAGATGAGGGAAAGGAGCAAGAGGAGGAGAAGAATAGGGAGGAGGGGGCGGCGGAGGCGGCGACGTAAGAGGAGGAGGAGGAGGAGGAGTGGTGGTGCCAAGCATACTATCCATCATCAAGTGTTCCTCTACACACGACGCCTGATTATGAACAGCTCACAATAATTACTTTTTTGCAGCTTTCCTTTACGCAGTCTTTGCTTCACCTGAGTGCAATTAGTGGCCCCGTGAGGTGTGTTCGTACGTACCTAACTGACATGTGTACGACTCTCCTCCGCGGCTGGCAAAAGCAAGCTAAACGAATGCTGTGCGGGACATGGTAATCCTATGTTTGCACCAAGATAAATTGTCTCCTTGCACGACGCCGCTATTTTTCACCTTTTAGTTTATATGTCGGTTTTAAATCAGTGTTTGGAGGGACGACTTTCGCTTTTTCAAGACAGACCCTCACTGGTGCTCCGTCTTCCTTGCTTTATGCTCACCGTCAAGCAGCTGAGTGACGGCAAAAGACGACCAGCTGCCTGCCCATCTCATCTCTCTTGACATTTCCACACATACAAGAATATCACGCTTTCGTCCCCTTATAGCTGGTGTTGTCACCTTGGAATTCTGCAGTCAGGAGGGCAGGGTCGGGGAAGGTGATCGTGTTAATATTTGAACTGCTTCCGAGCTGCCAGTCATCGATAAACTGGGTTGACATTAGTTTGTCTTTGCTTGTTTATATCAGTCTTTGGCGGCGACAAAGCGAAGGTGTTGTGTTGCTAAGATCTTGATTTTGTTTCTAAGCTATTCATGAATTGTTCCTAGCATATGTTACTTCTATTTTTGTGGTTTTCTGTCCGGATAAGCAGGATAGGCAGAGTAAATTTTATCAGGAACCATCTCCCCATCTACACATTTGCTAAGTCAGATGCAAAGGTACACGCGTTTCAGTCATATAGGTTAACCCATTGGGAACGTGTTGCCATCAAGACTGTCTACTGCGATAAATTATTTGTTCATGAAATGTTATGGGTAATGAATTACTGTATTTAGAGATGAATGAATATATACATAGATATAAAAAAAAAAAATAAATAAAAAATGTATATATATATATATATATATATATATATATATATATATATATATATATATATCTCACTAAAAAACTCCGTATCCTTATGGATGTGGTAGACATGCCTAGAATGTCATTTCAAAGGAATACTGATAGCCTTCGTTTGTTGTTAGTTTAATTTAATGAATATATATTGCAATTAATCTGTGCTGTGCATGGAGAACGATAATGCGAAAAAAAAATTTTTTTACGGTAATTCACGATCAGAGTGATTTTCTGAACCTCTTGTTGAAAGTCAGAGCCGGTGTAAATAAATGCCTGCTGGTGGATTGTGTTCTCGTTCAATAGTTCGGTGATAATTCATCTTAACGATACAACATATCACGGCGGTACTGGGCTTCTTGTATCATAATGGTGCTCATGTGGCAGTGGTAGCGTCTCCTGGTCCTGCTGCGTTCCATCCGCTCCACAATATATATTTTTTTCTAGTTATTTAACATGACGGACGAGATGATAATTTAACTGTTTTGTAGCAATTATACTGAAAGCTTATGAACATTTATCTTACTTGCTAATGAAATATTTCGTTTCTGATCTTAAATAATCAAAACACTGTAGAAGAATCTACAACATAGTTTCCAGAGGCGATATATTATTGCAACCGTCTGGTACATTTTGATTTATGCTTCCACTTCATAAATGTGTGCGATCATTATCCGCCGTCCCCCTGATAGCGAGGCATCCGTGACACGTGGATAAAAAAACACCAAGGTATTTAATGAGACATCGCGGCAGCCTTGAGGCAGGGGACCAGCGTGTTACTGGTACCTTAACACACCATTAAGATCGACACCTCCCTTACCCCCTCATTCTCTTCCCCCCCTCTCTCTCACTCTCTCTCTCTCTCTCTCTCTCTCTCTCTCTCTCTCTCTCTCTCTCTCTCTCTCTCTCTCTCTCTCTCTCTCTCTCTCTATCTCTCTCTATCTCTATCTATCTATTTATCTATCTCTCTCTCTCACACACACGTAAACACACGGAGCTAAGTCATTCATCTCATATATAGCCCTGTTTTTTGTGTGTTTGTGTGTACACGAAAGAGTTACTGTTGACGGGTATAATCCTCACAGTTTGTGTCACGCGTAAGGCGGGTTGTGTGGTGAGGGAAGACCGTATACTTCTGAATGTCCTGTAGAAGGCGTTATTTAGTACTTAAGTTCCTTCGGGTAATTTACTTCTGGTCAACATTTCTCTCCTATGACCTTACTACGTATAAATCACACGAAGCGGTATGCGACACGTGTTAGTTCTGTAGGTTATGAGGTCAAGGAAAGCCGGTGTTAGGTTAAGTAAAGCAAGGGCTGTATCTTCATGACAAACTATGGACGTAAAAAGACTGAGTTAAAAAATATCAACACGTATGTTTATTTTTTTTTGTCATAGCTGAAGACGTTGAGTGAGTGATGGAGTAGCTTGACCCGCTGCCAACCGTACGAGCAGCAGCAGCAGCAGCAGCAGCAGCCTCCTTCTCTTCCTTACCTGCCTACCTACCTGTTCATTGCATCTCTTATTTACCTTGTTAACAGTCTTCTCATACTTCCTACAGCTCTGACTTTGAGATTTTTTTTTTTTTTTCATTCTATCCATTTCATTTAATTATATTGGTCCTGTGAACTTTTTATTTTATTTCTGATTGTATCTCTCTCTCTCTCTCTCTCTCTCTCTCTCTCTCTCTCTCTCTCTCTCTCTCTCTCTCTCTCTCTCTCTCTCTCTCTCTCTCTCTCTCTCTCTCTCTCTCTCTCTCTCTCTCTCTCTCTCATAGTGTTGCTCCACAATAATGTCAGTCAGCTGTATTTACTATCCTCCTGCTCTTCACCATTTTCTCTTTTTCTTTATGTTTTCGTTTCGTTATAATTCATTTCAGCGCCTCTCTTGCATTTTCACGTTATAGTTATTGATATCAAGGTATTGTGTTGATTCTTAGTGTGGTTATTTTTGAAGTATATATAAACAAGGTTGTGAGTAGGTTAATAGTGATGGTGATCATGAAGACTGTGGGTCTTTTTCTGGTGCTGGTTGTGGTAGTATTTGT
>JAPQNM010000005.1:22306501-22309001 GCA_029783475.1 Metacarcinus magister | reverse complement strand
AGAGTTGAGGCCATATTGATATAGAGATTAAACTTATTGTGGTTTGAACGATTGTTAATATGAATTAGAATAGAAGCAGAACAATGTAGATTTTAAGCTCTATGAAAGTGTAAAATATACAGACGTTGAAGTGTGCATGATTATAATTGCTTTGGTCTCACGTAATCTCATGTATCTGAGTTACTTTTGGAAATAAACTTGTAACGAGTGATTTCTTGGATATATTTTAAATCAGATATTTTTTTCTATGTTGTTCATAAAAAAACAAAAACATTCCATGCTTGAATAAGTAAAAACAATAACGATATTTAATTAATTTACTGATGCATCATAATAGTTGCAGCTCCCATAATGTAACTGTGGCACTAAATCACTAAATTAATGATTCCTGCAGCACGAGTATTCATTATTATCGGCAGCTTTGACATTATTACCATCATTATGCATGTGACAGAGAGAGATGGAGAAAGAAGAAAAGGAAAAACGTAAGGAAGAATGAAAGAAAGAAAGAAGAAAAAGAAAACGAAGAAGAAACTTAAAAAGAAAGATAGAAAAAAAAAACTATAAGCAAGGTAGTAGTGACCTTCTTTCCCTGATTTTTCACAACCTCTCGAGTGTTCCTTTTTGCCAGTGTGTGCGGGACTATATTTAGCTCCCCACGTGTATTTTGGATGTGGTGGTTCTTATCTTATAAATATATCTGTAAACAAAGTGAGACAAGTGTAGTTAGTCCCTTAGCCCGGACAGTGCTACTACTCGCTCGCCACAATGACCTGCCAGACGAGAGGTGGTGGACGAAGAAGTCGTCACCTTGAGGAATGGACTGTGTTGTGGAGTGACAGTGAAGCTTAAAGACAGCAGGAGAAGGCTGGATCTCTTGCATATCCTGGCTATTCCTTAGTCATTCTATAAGTAGTTCTTGTTTTTTCATGGATATTTTGTTTTATCTGTTGGTGCTTTTTGTATGACTGCAGTTCCCGTAACGTGTGTTTATTGACTAGAAGTAGAAACAAACCTATCTTTTATGTACACTTGCCGAATTCATGAATGAAGATATCCTTCGTTTTTGTTATAAATAATTATTATCTATAAGTGTATCATAGTGCTGCTAATTTATCTTACTTAGATAGTGACAGGAAAAGGTTTTAGGGGAAAGTGAGTGTACCTGTTGAGGTGAGTGACGCGGCGCAGGTGTTGAGGCTCCGGTAATCACAGCCAGGTGTTGAGCTTTACTTACGGGGTGAAACAAGTTTTTAAGATAAGCTTGAAGAGGGTTGTGCCCGTGAAGAGCGTATGATTAAGAGGAAGGGACGGTGAGCCATTGTCTAGCGGGTGGAGGTTCAGCTTAAATGGAAATGTTCAGAGCAGACGTGATAGTCGTGATAAAATCAATGCCTGTCATGTGGGAAGTACTTAGGCTTTTGGTTCTGGGTAAGTGAAGAGAGTGTAAAGCAGTGGAGATAGAGTCTAGTGGGACGTGGGTGGAAGAGAGTGAGACAGCTCTGCAGTTATGCCCAGAGGCAGTTATATAATACGTGTAGTTGTCAACTCAGCCGGCAGAGGCAACTGTCACAACATGCGTGGACATTGTCGGTCGAGACAGATGGGCGTGACCATGGAGAATGGAAATGAAGGGTAGTAGGAGCACCGTGGGCAGCAGGCGGCGGAGGGCTGGCCTAGGTGCCGTGAAGGGTGCCGAGAAAACAGAGGCGAGTTATTTCTGTACCTTTGTGCGTGGCGGGCGGAGTGCAGCAGTGAAGGGGCGGGCGTGACGTGAGCTGTACCGCCACTACTCCTGCAGCCCCCTTATCTCACCCACCTGTCCATCAGTACACTCGGAGTAGGGAAACTAAGTGCAGTTCGGCAGAAAGCGACGTAATGTGTTTGATTGGGCGTCAAGAAGCGTGGCAGTGGTGGCCTGTGTCCTGGCTGTGCCAAGCCCGAGAGCCACGTGGAGTTCTGGCGCCAGAGGGCCGCCCATGGGCGTGGTGATAGATCACAGCTTGGTAGTGAAGGTAGTAGAGTGGCTCAGTTGTGGACAGACAGTGGAGGAAGGGGGGTGAATCGGGTGAACCGGGTGAAGTGTTGTGGCACGAGGAGTGGGTGTTGGGGTGGTGAAGCAACAAGTGTGTGAAATGTGAGCGACCACAGCGTAGTCCATCAGTCATTGCGGTAATCTGGTGGTTTTACCTTACAAAGCTTTTTTGTGTATCACATCGTAGTGACTCGTGTTCTCGTTGTGGATATTGGTGCAGCCTTACCAGTACTCGTCTGTCCATGCTGATGCTGAAGTCGACCGCAGTTCTGTCTTCATCCAGAGGCGAGATGCTGTAGAGGCGTCAACGTACTCGTGGCCCGGCCATGGGTTAGCACTCCCGTTATGTAGGGGCCATGGGAGAAGACGATGATGCCTTGCTGCTGAGTGGAGACATGTATGTAATTATTGTTGCGTTCATGTTCACTCTCATTATTGTAAGGTGACTTTAACGGTGCGTGGGAG
>JAPQNM010000005.1:22256501-22301501 GCA_029783475.1 Metacarcinus magister | reverse complement strand
AATGACGTCATTGGCTACAGCACCGCCCCTGTTGCTGTGCCGAGGCAGAAGACTCAGTCATCATCGGGAACACTCTGCTAATCTGCCGAGCTGACCGTAATTCTGAATAAGCGTTATGGGATTATTCATATTATTATTATGTTGAAATTAGGTTTTTGATTCTATGACGATCCCTGTAGATTAATTAATATTTCACGTTATATAGGACATCCATATTCTGTTATTGAGTCCACCATATGAACGTATTCAGTAAAAAGGATTATCTTTTTTTTAATGCATTGCTTATTACGAATTGACATTATCGCACACATTTCAGACAACGAGAATTGTAATTAAACTTTCCTATGCGAATTTGTCTGAGCGTGGTTGATAAATCTGATTTTTTTTCCCTTGTTGACATACATTTAAGCCAGTTTGATGAAGTTACATACCGGAGGCTGGAAATAAGCGTTGTTTCTTTCTCTTTTAAATGCTACATTGTGTTTCTCGAGTTAATTCCTCGCGTGTTAGTGTTGCAATGATAGGTTTCCTTGCATGGCTGGAAAACTTTGCTATTTCACGCACATAATAGTATTTGTACATATCAAGAAGTGCATGCTCATCGCAATTGGTATTTTGCAAGGCTCTTTGTTCTTGTCCTTACGCCAAATTGTTGTGTACATCATTCTAGTAAAGACAAAACGCCGCCAGAAAGCTCCAGTGCCGATTGTGATCCTGAGCCATCTTTGTGTTTGAAGGTTTACAACACAGGCAGAATACAATGTTTATTAGATTAACGCAAAATCCCCTTCTACAGTGGAATATACAGACGGGTACATAAAGCGAGTGAACTAGTAAACACACAGACACACACATGCACATAAACACACACACACACACACACACACACACACACACACACACACACACACACACACACACACACACACACACACACACATGTGCTCGACAAGTGTGCGCTGCTCAACTGTATCCTCCCTCCATACACTCGACTCCTCAGCATCCCAGCGTCTCTCTGTCACTTCAACATCACTCCTAAACACTGATTTATTGGTATCCATTTAGTGATGTCTCTCACACGATGATGAATTATTTCCGAGTTGGAATTATTATTGTTGTTAGCTCTGTTAGCTTATATATATTTATAATAATAATAATGATATTAACAATAATAATAACAATAACAATAAAATAATAATAATAATAATAGTAATAATAACATAACTTGTAATAGTCAGGCATAACACTAATACTGCTCTTCATAACCTTCAATACAATTAAAACATTCCACTACATTGTCAAAGCGTGGCGTTCCCAGGAGCCTTTATGGCAAGATTATCATCACATCAGTAGTGGTCTGGGTGTGTCCCGGGCGAGTCGCTGTGGGAGGGTAGGTAGTACGCGTCAGAATGAGGGGCATGCCAAGGCAGGGCCGATGCCGCGCCCCGACGCCAGCCAACACCACCCTCAAAGGAGAGTGCCAAAGCCTGGGAGTGATGGCGTTAAGCACATTTTCAATAGTTTTTTACAGCTCCGTCTTCTTTTATGCATTATACTCATCTCTCTGGCCTTTAAGTGTGGGTTCGTTGAGGCTCTTCGTCTTGATTGATCCTAGTGTACCCCCACCTTCCTCCACCTCCACCTCCTCCTCCTCCTCCTCCTCCTCCTCCTCCTCCTCCTCCTCCTCCTCCTCCTCCTCCTTCTCCTCCTCCTCCCAAGCCTCTTTGCATCTCATCATTGTCTCACCTCCAATAGAGCATCATCACATCCTTTCCTTTCAAGTCAACCTTCACCTCCTTTCACTCCAACTTCCTCTTCTTGGCACGTGAATCATGACCTGCACAGTACAGAGAGGGAAAGAAAATATTTGAACGTCGTTAATACACGTGTGCCGCGGGACGAGAACTATTAAATTCCTTACCGTCGCATTTAAATAATTACCTACCGTCGCTTCTGGTCCATTAGAACCTCCTACATTTCCATAGGAGGGTCAGCTTGTGCCTTACATAAATGAAGCACCAGGAATTAATCAGTTTTTTTCCCCAACAGCAATTCCTTGTTTAATTATGTAACACCCTATAATTAGAACGCAGATGATTCCCGTTTATACACCAAAAAAAAATATCGTTTAAGTCCAAATTATTTGTAAATGAAGAAGAAAATGAAGCCCTGGGCAAGAGTGAGTCTTCCAGGTGTTGATAAACGAGATGGTGGAGGGTGGTGGGGAAGAAGCATCGAGGGAGGGGATGAGCGAGGCCCAAAGTACCTCCGGCTATCATATAAGGGGTGAGGTAGGGTGGTCGGAACACCTGACGACAGCCTGAAAAACTGCTGAAGACTCTTGAACCGGCTGTTACATGTGCACAGAGGAAGGAGGACGACACCCGCGTGGAGGGCAAGAAAGAAACAGTATTTAAATAAATCTCATGAATATGGGATAAGCAGTTACTCAGCTCAGTAATCAAAAGCTTCGATGAAATGTTATTGTTACGGTCACTGTCTAATGAAGAAGATAAGAACTAGGGCAGCAGGTTCCCATGTATTTGTAGTCACCATGTAGAAAAAACTGAATTGCTTTGTTGTCATTCGTGGAAGTTGCATTCTAAGATAAATAGTTGATGTTAAATTGTGTAATTAATAGCAACTTTCAACAGACGTTTTTTTTTTTTTAAGTTGTAAGACAGTTGTTGTAGTTGTGTGTCCCACTGACAGTGTCCCATTAGTGTGTTAATGGAATACTACTACACCACGCCCACCATCTGGAGGACGTACACACACACACACACATACACACACACACACACACACACACACACACACACACACACACACACACACACACATAGTTTCCTTCTAGAAACAATATATACATTTTTCATTGTCGTAACTAAGATAAATATTAGATATTACCTTTTCCTAATTTCAGTTTCAAATTGGCGATCACCGTCACCATCACCACCACAACCACCATCATTACCACCACCATCATTCCCTCTACACTATCACAATCAGCTCAGCCAGCATCACTATTACCATCACTATCAACATAACCACCACTACCATTACCACAACTAGTATACTATTACCACATTCATCACCTACACCATAACTGCTTCCATCATAACCACCATGCATCATTACAACCACAACCAATAGCTTAACTACAACCACCCCAACTCTCCTCTGCAATCATAACCACCACCACCACCACCACCACCACCACCACCACCAATACTGTTTCTCAACTCACCTACCCGACCTTTTCCTCCCCTTCGATCATGGCCAGTGTGGAAATTTGTATTTTTTTCTCGTCCTCAACGTCCTCATTTTCAGTGTTTGTTATCTTCGGTTTAATCAAAGTGAGAGCCAGATCCTGTCTTCCCTTCCCTTCCCTTCAGGCTAATCTCTTTTAATCCTTTGTCTCTTCTTCCCTATTCTTCTCCCATTCCTTCTCGTATCTTTCATTCCCTTCCCTTCAATTACCTTTACTTTCCTTTCCTTTCCTTCCTTTCCCTTCCATTTAATTTCCTTTCCTTTCCTTCCCTTCCCTTCCCTTCCATCCCATTCCCTTTTCTTTCTTTTACTTCCTTCCATTTTCCTTTTCTTCTCCTCTCTTGCCTTGCTTTGCCTTGCCTTGCCTTCCCATACTTTCCCATACCTTGCCATCCCTTGCCCCTCCTTCTCTTCCCTTCACTTCCCTTCCCTTCCCTGCCATTCCTTCCCTTCCCTTCCCTTCCCTTTCCTTCTCTTCCCTTCCCTTCCCTTTCCTTCGCTTCCTTTCCCTTCCTCCCTCTTCCTCCCCATTCCCCTCCCTCTCCACACATCAATGGTTCACGTGAAAACAGAAGACACCAGCCAAAGGTGACACAAAAGAAACCTTCTGCTGAAACATATTTACTCAAGCTTCATGTTTCATTGAGTTCCCGGTCGGGGGTTGAGTTATTCCCGGCATTCAAGGGGAGGATGCCAACTTTTACCTGGGTAGTGTGTGTGTGTGTAGGTGTGTGTGAGTGTGTGTGTGTGTGTGTGTGTGTGTGTGTGTGCGTGTGTGTGTGTGTGTGTGTGTGTGTGTGTGTGTGTGTGTGTGTGTGTGTGTGTGTGTGTGTGTGTGTGTGTGTGTGAAGGAAGGAAAGATATGATGGTGATGGGTGTTTATATATCAATGGTGGTGGTGGTGGTGGTGGTGGTGGTGGTGGTGGTGGTGGTGGTAGTAGTACTAATGATTGACTGACTGGCTTGTTAGGTAGTCTATGTTTGGGTGTATCCTTTCTGGGGTAATTGCAAGCAGTGGTCGTGTTTGATTGATTGTATGATATCTATATTTTTTTCCCATGAAGTTTAGTGATCTCATTTCTACCTTTCATGTAAATTTTTTTTCATATACATCCAGATAATCCTTTGAAACTTGAACACCTGATTTCTGCTTTCATTGGCAATGGATGAAAGTTTGTTTTTATCTGTCTTTCATTTAAATTTTACGTAAACATTATGCCATGAAGTTTGCTAATGTCAAACATGATCCAAAATTATGGGCTTGATTTGAAAGGCAAAGAAAGGTGTTATACAGGAGCCATGTGGTAGTGTGGTGCTTCTGTGTTTAGCTCCATTGTTATTTTCTTTAACTTTCAGCCTTTTGTTGATGTTCTAAGTTGGTGTCATTGTGTTCTAAGATTAAGCACACTTACTCCCGGTGTGTCAGTCTTGGAACTCATTAACTAACCAATTCCTGAAAGATTTAATACGTGGAAAGCTACTACAGTACTAAATAAACTCACCTTTAATCGAGAGAAGTAGTGTTACATTGTGTTCGTAAATCAACAACTTATAATCTGACACTGGACACATACAACCACATACTTCTTACGCATTTGATTTGTATAGAACTATAGACTTTTCTTATAGGATATTATGGATAAAAGATAACTATTGGTGTATGCGAAAAGAAAATCCTTATCAGAGGTTTGTTGTGTTAGTTACCTAAGTGCATCGGGTCTTGTTATATACGTCCTTAGCAGCCCGAGTCAGTGTCCTCAACGGGATGTACTGAAGGGCAAACACGTACGTTACCTTAGGGTTCAAAAAGCTTACAGGGTTAACAAAACACGCATGGTAACAAACAATTTTAAGGTCCTGGCTAATTCTTGATATTAAATGCTAAACTAGTATCGATATCGTTAATTGCAACACTTAATTGATCGTCTTGTGGAGTGTCCAGCATAGAGTGAGTGTTGTTCTCTTAGTAACCCGTCATTAAGAGATGAATACGGCCGTTAATGAGGTGACGGTGAGTGTCTTTGTCTTCATTGGTCATCATAGTCATAGGCTTGTCATAGTCTGTCGCTGCCTGTCACGCCAACACACACACACACACACACACACACACACACACACACACACACACACACACACACACACACACACACACCACACACACACACACACACACACACACACACACACACACACACACACACACACACACACACACACACACACAGGCAAACTTAAGAGGAAGCAACTCATGTAACCTTTAAATTCACTTTCTCTATGAACTCAACGCCTCACACGACACATACACATATCAAACAACATAACAACATACACCAACATGACCATCACGTTATGAAGGATTATGTGAATTACTACAAGCTGCCAAATGGTGTCTTGACGTTGAGATCCCTTGTGTTTGTATATTGAAAATGTTTCTATAAATAAGCATAAGGTTGTTCTTTTTGTACCCACTCTTAGGAAAGAACAATAATCTAGTCACAACGTTCTTACACTTACTTGCGTTTGTATATTGTCCTAAAGAGTATGATAATGTTTAGACAATTAGTGACAATCTTATGTTATGTAAGGATTATGAAGGATACAAAAGAGACAAATAAAGATTGATAGGCAAAGAGAAAGAGAGAGAGAGAGAGATAGAGAGAGAGAGAGAGAGAGAGAGAGAGAGAGAGAGAGAGAGAGAGAGAGAGAGAGAGAGAGAGAGAGAGAGAGAGAGAGAGAGCACTGATAACACAGTGACTTGTTGTTTAGTGGAGTAGAAGGCAAAGATTACCCTCTCAAGTTAACCCTCGCCATACTACATACATATACTTGCAGCTGACTTTTTTTCTTTACTTTGTAGCCGGTGATATGATATTGATCGCCCGATGAATGTGTGTGTGTGTGTGTGTGTGTGTGTGTGTGTGTGTGTGTGTGTGTGTGTGTGTGTGTGTGTGTGTGCTTATATACTAATTCTAAAGGTGTGGGATTCTAAACGGAAATAAATTTATGCAAATATTCACGTATTATTACACATATTACGTATATACAGATATAAACAGTTGAAAATATGAAAAAAAAATATTAATTGAAGTAAAAATAAAATGGAGAAAAGGCTACGTGAAGATAAGAACAACAAACAAAATATGTTTGATTTATATGAGACGAAAAATCAACCAATAAATATTTTGTTAAAAAGATATTATACCTTTTATAATATTCATGCGACTAATCAAGACATTTAAACCAATTTTTTTTCTCGAAAGGATAAAAGGAGAGAGAAAACAAGAAGTAAACTAGTGGAAATCATGGAAGAAAGAAGACAAGACAAATAACGAAGGGACAATGAATGGATTAATAACGTAATTCGAAGTAAACAAAACAAAGACTGCTGTGTAACTTTCAGCCCAACAAAGATACACTCGTCAGAAACTACGTCCCATAACCGACAGAAAGAAGGCTGAAGGAGTATCTGGCCTCATCACATTATCATTGTATTCATAAGTTAAACTAGGAATGCTTGCCGCAGGAAGGTGGAAGAGGAATTGGAAGGGCTTTTGGGGGAAAAGAGAAAAGCAGATAAAAGGTAGAAGAACAAAGAGAACAGAAGGAAAGAATGTTAGAGAGGAAGGTCAAAGTTATAAAAAAAAATTAGAGATAGGGGAAGGAAGGAAATGGAAGCTAGAAATTAAAGAGATAGAAAAATTGGAGGAAAGAGGAGGAGGAGAGAAAAATCACCTCCAACAAATCCCTTTTCCCACTCCAGTCTCGTAATGTACAGGATTTGTGTGCCCTTCACGTTAGATTAAAATGTATTTATGAGAATTAGGATAATTAGCGTAAGTGGAAGATTTTTCTCTGCAATTAAACATGTGCGCTCAGAGGTTACGAGGGAAAGTACGCAAATCACTGACGAGATCCGCTGTTCTGCTGCTGTAGACTGGTGCCTCATCATTCTTATTATGTTTCCCTCTATTTCCCATCTCTTTAACACACACACACACACACACACACACACACACACACACACACACACACACACACACACACACACACACACACACATATATAGGAGCACTCACCATCGATACGTTTCCTGCCTTTTCGAACCTAAGAGGCCCTTCTCCCTTCCTTGTATCAAAGTATTGAAAGTATCCTTGGAAAGTAGTTTGACGGAGACCATTGATGTTCCGCTTCCGAGGAGGGTTGACGGGAGAATGGATGGATGGAGAGAGAGAGAGAGAGAGAGAGAGAGAGAGAGAGAGAGAGAGAGAGAGAGAGAGAGAGAGAGAGAAAAAAAAAAATAGACAGACAGACGGACAAGCAGACAGATTGCAGTTATTGTTTAGAACTTTCTGTTTGCCTCTCTCTCTCTCTCTCTCTCTCTCTCTCTCTCTCTCTCTCTCTCTCTCTCTCTCTCTCTCTCTCTCTCTCTCTCTCTCTCTCTCTCTCTCTCTCTCTCTTTCACGTCACCTCATTCATTATCCTTTTACACCGATATGACCATCGTGGTGGCAGGGTGAAATAGGGGTCTAATTTGGCACAATGACAAGATGGAGACCTCTGAAGTACCTTGAAAACCAGCGGGCGAATCTTCTTGTGTGGCCAGAGAGCAGCGTCGCTCAAGTGTCAGTGGAGGAGACGTAAGTGGCCGTTTTGATAAAAATTGATTCATTACCCATTAGAGACGTGAGGCTTGAAAAGAGATGGTAATGGGAATGTGGCAGGAAGGTGAGGAAGGAGGGAGGGAGGGAAGATGGATCGTAGGTGCAGGAAGGGAGGAAAGGAGGTGGTGGAGGGTGGGTTTCATTCACTGGTTCATTTTTAGTTCTGGTTAGTTTACTTTGGTGTGTCGTAGAACGGTGTGACTTAAGGAAGCTGCCAGTGTAAGTCTTGTTAGCTTGTGGTTTGTGGTCCTACATTCCTTGCATACTTCAGCTTCTTTCTTTTTTCTTCCTTATTTAGCTCTCGATAAGGTTGGCATTGAGTGTCGGTTTAGTAATGTGACATGGTAAGTGATGCAGTTTTAAGAGTAGTCTATACATGTACGTAGTTTCTGAACGTTTGTAAGAATATAGTTGATTTATTAGGGAATGATGTTAGACAAACTAATTTTGAATGGATTTAGTTATCATTACACACACACACACACACACACACACACACACACACACACACACACACACACACACACACACACACACACACACACACACACACACACACACACAGCACACACAAAACATTGATGAGGACGGATGGCGTTGTGTACATGATGAAATGTGGCAAATGATGCACCGTTGTGATGAAGAGGCAAAGACACGAGTATTAGTGAAAAAGTATACGTTAGTCAAACAATTGCTTTTTTATTTTAATGTGTTTACATAAGAGTAATTTACATGGTATCTCTTCCTCTTCCGGCTAGCTTAGGCTTGAGGAAGGGGTTGGTGGATAGGAGCCTTCTACTTTTCTATTATTTTCGTCTCTATCAAGTAGATATTACAATAGTTATGTAGCCACATGGGCTGCCTCGTTAGATCCAGGAGGATTGTTGCTGTCTGAGGAAAAAAATCTTATGAATTCTCATTTTGCCATTACTTACTTTCGTAACTTCCTCTAGCCTCATGATATTCCTCTCTCTCTCTCTCTCTCTCTCTCTCTCTCTCTCTCTCTCTCTCTCTCCTCTCTCTCTCTCTCTCTCTCTCTCTCTCTCTCTCTCTCCCTCTCTCTCTTGCTCTCGCTCTCGCTCTCGCGCTCTCTCTCTCTCCTCTCTCTCTCTCTCTCTCTCATCTCCTCTCTCTCTCTCTCTCTCTCTCTCTCTCTCTCTCTTTCTCTTTCTCTCTCTCGTACACACTATAAATAACGAATGTACTCATCCTTACGCAAACCTCGGCTACCATTCCACATTGTACTCCACCTCCACACCCTTGCACAGAGGAATACAAAATAAACACGGAGTACATTTTACAACTACACGTTTTGATGGAAGTTCAACATTTCCATCAGTATAAACACTACTACTTCACAATACTGTACTGTAAAAAAAAGAAAAAAAAGTATATAGGTATACCTAATTAAAACTATCATGATGACTTGAATGTTGGTTGCCATTGTTAAATATATAATGTTCTCGCTTATTAATTCACTGAAAGTATAAGGCATTTTAAGTTATCCATCTTTATTAATGTTATGTTTTTTTTCCCTTTCAGGTGAGTATGGGTGGACGAGCTTCCCAGGTGTAGCAATCCCCCCTTCCCACCTCTTATTCCCAGCTGGGCCTTGCTGTGGAGGGGGCGAGTAGAAAGCAGTGAGGCAAAGAGACACGCTTTGCACAGGAAGAGGACGTGTGAAGGTGTAGCTTTGCACCTGTCCCGCAGTATTTTGCTTGAAGGGGAGCACGTGTTAGCTAGTGTCAGGGATGGGGGAGGGGGAGGGTTTAGCGGTGACCTTGTGGTGGGAGGACGGAGGGAAGGGGTGGTGTAGGTTTTTGAGGTGAGGGGAGGGCAAGGGCGGGAAGGGGTGTGGTAGTACAAACACACACACACACACCCACACCCACCCACACACACACACACACACACACACACACACACACACACACACACACACACACACACACACACACACACACACACATACCCACACACACACACCCACACACACCCACCCACCCACCCACCCACCCACCCACCCACCCACCCACCCACCCACCCACACACACACACACACACACACACACACACACACACACACACACACATCTTCTGCATCCTTCCCTCGTCCTCGCTACACTCGCTTGGGGGATTAATGGTTTGTGGCTTTTCCGTAATTGTCTCCCTTGTGGGGTGTCCCTGGCGCCAGTGTAAGGCTCTAATTGGGCGATAATTTTTCAGTAAGGGGAACACGTCATATGGTGCGGGGAGTAATTGGGAGTCACTTTAGTTGATGCCTGGCTCGCCTTAGACTCCGAGTTTTTACAGAGACCCTTTATTATCCACTTCAATGCTGGCTGACTGACACGGCCTCACCGGAGAGAGAGAGAGAGAGAGAGAGAGAGAGAGAGAGAGAGAGAGAGAGAGAGAGAGAGAGAGAGAGAGAGAGAGAGAGAGAGAGAGAGAGAGAGAGAGAGAGAGAGAGAGAGAGAGAGATGTACTAAAGGTGATACAGGTAGAGGAACACATTCGTTATCTACACAACACGCTATACAGACTTTCTATACAATATACAATTACTAGTCTTACTATACCATACACGATTGTCACTTTCTTACCTTCTAGTTCTCTCTCTCTCTCTCTCTCTCTCTCTCTCTCTCTCTCTCTCTCTCTCTCTCTCTCTCTCTCTCTCTCTCTCTCTCTCTCTCTCTCTCTCTCTCTCTGTATGTATCTCTTGCCACACCTCTCCTCTCACACCCTTCACATTTTTAAGTAGCTCCTAATTTCATCTCCGCAATGCTTCAATTTAGAATGAAATAACATTAATTTTGCTAACATATGCCAAATTTCACCATAAATATTGACCTCCACCCACCCTATCGGCGTATATCCGAACTATCTTTAATGTATTGGACTCTGGGTTACTCGATGAAGAATGGGGAGCTGCAACGTGGCTGACTCACTAGCAAAAGGGGACGCTGTGGGTGAGAAAAACTCTGCTCTCATACTGTCTTCGAACCCCGAATAAGATATCTAATTCTCCGTATACGTTCCCTGGTGTTGGTTTTATCCACTAGGGAGGTGGTGGTGCCGGGGGGTGTACAGTAGGGTGGAAGGAGAGGAGGAAAGGAGGGGCACAGTGCCAAGTATGCCACTCTCGGACCGCTTTGTGCTGCCTCTGATCTCCCTCTCACTACCACCGACTGGGCACTCCTCTACGCCCTCATCTGATCTGACATTCATACTGTCATTCCTCCGGGTATTTCAGGTGTAATCCGTCTTCATCTAAGCCTCCATGACCCTCCCGATGATGACTATGATTTTCCAAAGTGTAAAAAAAGAAAATACAAAATAAACCTTATAAATAGGACAATGTTGGGTAACTTACCTTAACATTTTCTTTTCTTAATTTGTTGTACTATAAAAAAAAAAATTAATAAGGAAAGCAATTTAGAAGTTAAAAAGAAAATTCATTCGATAAAGTAAAGGAGAAGTGTAATAAAATACTATCATATCTGGAGAGGAACTGATGAGACTACTACTCGTCCTCTCTTCAAGATGGATATAAGGCCAATATAATATAAGGCTCCAGTATTACCCTTAATCAAAGTTCCCTTACTAGACCTCAGACTCCTTACTTTTTCACTCTAAACCGAACTGGACCAACTTTGTCAATATGCTTCCTTTCAGCATACACAACGGGGGCGACCCAATCATCTTGTTGTAGCGGATCCAACCAAGGTATTTTTATGGTTTTCGACAGCCTAGAGGACAATATATACACCGCCGCTACACTTGGCTGCCTCCCTCCTTCCCTGGGCCCTTATTGTTTTCATCTTATTGGATTCTTGTTGATTTTGTTATGAGTTAGTTTTGTTATCTCTTTATTTTATTTATTTTTTTTTTCCTTGTGATGTGTATGTTTTATTGTTTTTAGCAGATTTTATTTTCTCGTAAATATAATTAATTTTATTTTTATTTTTATTTCGAATTTATCAAACATAATTTTATGACGCTTTTAAGTTTTCACTCAAATTATCAATATTACTTTTTCAACATTGCTGGGAATCTTAAAGTAATTGTAACATTAGTGATTTTATTCGTTACTATTTGTGCGTGCGTTTGAGTGTCTGGGTCCCTGCCGCCTCCCCACCCACCCCAAGCTGGCCGCGCGCCTGTCCTCCCGGGTGACGAACTGGCCAAGCTACTCTGTTGTGGGTCGTGTTGGCACCAGGCCGCATCTGCTGCTACTGCCACCGCCGGTATATTCATGCCTTCGGGGAAAACTAGAACTCAGTGTTGCTGAAGCTGCTGGTAATAATATAATTAGCACACTCGAGTCTCTAGGGAGAGGCGGGAGCTTTTTCTAGTAGTCCGCGACACACTACTCCGTGCTTGTATGACTCAAGTTTACGCAGAATTTTCCTCGATATCTTCTTATGAACTGGAAAGTCAAGTTTCTATATAATCATGAATATACTTTTCATGTAAATTATAGATGTGTGTTTGAAACGTGCTGAAAGCTTCTATATTCACTTATTTGTGTGTATTTGGTCAACTTGCAACTTTTATATACATTCAAAAAGATCCCAGAATATAGATTCAATTCTTCTCTCAATGTTCTAATTATATATGAATTTGACTCAAAACGTAATGCCGAAGGAGGATAATGAATTCAATAAAACTTCAAGCACTTAAACGGAAAGGAGACATGAATGAGAAAACTAAATTAAAACTGCATACCATTGGCCGCCATACCCTTATAAGAACAATGGTGTGTACGGTGTAGGAGATGTGGAGGATGGCGAGCTAGTGGTGGCTTGGAGGAGGAGAATAGAGTGGATGTAGGAGACACTGAGGGGAAGGGAGAGAGGATGTGTTAGAAGGGAGGGTTGAGATGTGCTGGAAGACCATAAGGTGCGTGGGAAGAGAAACAGAGATATAGAAACGAGATGATAAAGATTGAAGGTTTGAGAGGGGAAGAGAGGGTGATGTAGGAGGAAAGGAGTGTTGGTTGGGAGATATACGAGGTGAGGAAGGAATGATGGAAAGTGTAAGGTTGGTGACATGGAGGGAGATACGTAGAAAAAGGTATTTGGAAGGTGTGAGTAAACAGTTTTCATCCCTGTCTCACTCCTTTGCAGTTCCTGGTAAAATTATCTTAACATTAATCTACACTACACTTCCCCTATACATTCCTTTCAGCACTGCCTTTTATCCATATTCCCTCCTGTTTATATCTCTCTTTCTCTCTTTCTCTGTCTGCCTTTCTCTGTCTCTCTTTATCTCTTTCTCTTTCTCCATCCTTTCCCTCCAAACAATTCCTTTCCTTGTCGCCCGATTTCCAGCTTCCTCTCTGCTTCGTGCTCCCTTTCCTCTCCCTCTCCGCCTCGTCCATATTCCTGTCCCTTGTGTGTTTTTTCTTCTCCGGTTTTGCCTTAAATCCTTTACACGTTCTGGTTGGATTAAAGGTAAAAGGGTTTTCTATTAAGTATAAAGTGGTCTTAATGTTGTTACTGGTTTGTATATGTGTGTTCAGTTTGTAGGTGTTATTGTTGAGTATTTTAATTGTTTATTGTGAATGAATATGTTTAATCATCGCAGGAGTAAATTTTAGTATTGTACGATAATTTAGCATGGAAACTCTGTATGTGTGTGTCTATGTTTTGCCGTCAGTTAGTCTATCTGTCTGTCTGTCTGTCTGTCTGTCTGTCTGTCTGTCTGTCTGTCTGTCTGTCGCTATCTATATCTCTCATTCAAAAATTACCATAGAAATTCCTTCCGCTAAAGGTGACACGGAAAAGCAAAGAATACGAGGAAGAGGAGGAGGAGGAGGAGGAGGAGGAGGAGGAGGAGGAGGAGGAGGAGGAGGAGGAGGAAGAAGAAGAACAAGAAGAAGAAGAAGAAGAATAAGAGTAGTAGGACAACAGTAGCCTCAGAATCACCTCACAGCCTCCCTATCACCGCACCTTCCCGTCCCTGCTACACATGTGACAAGACAACAAGGTGCAATTGGCAACATTGTGGTCCTGTTTATTTGGCAATGACTGTCTCTGTTGCCTCTAGTATTAGGCCACAGAAGCATCTCTCTCTCTCTCTCTCTCTCTCTCTCTCTCTCTCTCTCTCTCTCTCTCTCTCTCTCTCTCTCTCTCTCTCTTTCTCTCTCTCTCTCTCTCTCTCTATCTCTCTCTCTCTCTCTCTCTCTCTCTCTCTCTCTCTCTCTCTCTCTCTCTCTCTCTCTCTCTAACGTTTGGAATAAGAGTGTTGTTTCTGCTATTTGAGGAAAGGAGGTGAAGAGAAAGTAAAGGATAGCAAACGTAAAAGAGAAGAAAGAGAAGGAGAAGTTGGAGGATGATGATGATGATGAGGAGGAGGAGAAGGATTAGCAATAGGAAAACAAGAAGTAAAAGAAAGGCAAGGGAGCTGGTCTTGTAAACTTATGGAAGACGCTGCTTCTAGGTTAACTTTTCTTCCTGTGTCTTATGTGTTGATTATCACAGACTGGGGCGTGTGGCTTCATTCCCTTACAAGTTTGGTTGGTGTCTCATTACATATACTCACACATATACTACACACTAATAATGTTGGTGGATGGGATAGTGTGTGTTTGCTTTGTATTATGATTGATGAGTAAACTGTGTGCCTGTTTCACTCCGTTTTGCTCTCCATTCCTCCTACTTTTTGTTCTCTCTTTCTCTCTGTTAAACACACACGAACAAAAATTTAAAAAAAATAAATAAATAGAAAAAAAGAAGAAAAAAAAAGCACAAGCAATTATACTGAAAACTATGATCAGAAAAAATTGTGTAATATCTGGTCATTTCAATACATTAATCATCATAGTTTGTTTGTGTGTTAATTAGTAAATGAGTAAGCAGAAAACATTTACAAAAAATAACTGTAGTAACGAGGCAGTCTTGAGTTTCATAACAGATATATATTAAATGACTTATGAAACAGATGTGAACTTAGAAGTTACAACAAGACTTATAAAATTTGTTCTAATAACTTTAATGTCAGATATATAATGTTTAATGTTTGTAATGAAATTAAAAATAAAAAAAATATCTTGTGCTGTGAGATTATATTTTACTTAGTGTGTAAATCGCCACTTCTCAGACATATTTCCCTTAAACTCTTGTGGGAATAATAATAGAAAGTTTAGAACGCCATCTCTCAGTCACATTAGTAGTAACTTATCTTCGTTTTAGTGCATTCTCTTCATTCCTCTTACCGAGTCCCATTCACCTTCTCTTCCTTCGCTTCTGTCCCTTTCATGCATCCTTTCTCGGCCTTCCATTAACATTTTTAAATCTGTGCTCATATTTTCCTTCGTTTTCCCAGCCAGGCGGTCCCTCATTCCACTGCTCCAATCTTCCTCGCCCTTCACACACCTTCCACACTCCCGTCATTCTCCAACACTCCTCCTCCTCCTCCTCCTCCTCCTCCTCCTCCTCCTCCTCCTCCTCCTCCTCCTCCTCCTCCTCCTCCTCCTCCTCTCGGTTCCTCACATCTTCCTCATATCACCCAGACCATTTTCTGCTCCACATTTCATTTCCATGTCAGCTAACATATATTATTTTTTTCCACGTCTAACTAGCTTATTATATGGTGGCGAAATTGACTCAGTTTGCAGTTTTAGATCACTCGTCGTCGGATTTTTTTTTTTTTTTCTTCATTCTAACTGTTGATTGGCGAGGAGTGTTTACTCAGGTGTTCGTCTCGGCCTTCCGGTGTGGCTGAAATCTCCCCCTTTTCCCGGAAATCGAAATGGGTTATCACAACTATTGGAAAATGCAATTCGTATCCCGCTGCCTCTGCTTTCATACGGATTTCCACGAATATCTATGTTACGTGCGGATACATACATGAACACATACAGATAGTTTGTTATATTGTTCTTGACGCAGAGCTACATAACGCTTGCAGAAACGTTGTGCATACATACGTATACATATATCTACATTTGAATACACGCATATCTAGACAAAGACATACACACACACGCATATACATAATTACATACTACAATTACATACACCATTAAACTAAACTTACTTACATAATACATTTCCTGTTTGTTTACATGCATAGTAACTGTACTGCAAACACAAACAACTATCAACTATTGAATCATATACTGGTGTCTTCTTTCTACATAAATTATCCAGTGTTTGAATCTTGCTTCCTGTTTTGAGCTGGTTGACGGTAAACATTGGATGGAGGGGAGGGTAGTGGTGGTGGTGGTGGTGGTGGCACTGTGACTCCTTGATGCCATCTAACCTACAGGTGCTACGAGGTGCTGAAAGATAAGGAGCGCAGGCAGGAGAAGAGGAAGGGTTGGGGGAAGGTGCCAAAAGTCACCAAGATGTCATAATTAGCGTTGATGGGGGATGAAAAAAGAGGAGGAGGAAGAAGAGGAAGAGGAAGATGATGTAAGGGATGAGAAAGATGAGGAGGTGGAACAGGAGCATGAAAATAAGGAGGAGGAGGAGGAGGAGGAGGAGGAGGGGAGGAGGAGGAGGAGGAGGAGGAGGAGGAGGAGGAGGAGGAGGAGGAGGAGGAGGAGGAGGAGGAGGAGAAGATGAATAGATGGAACATTGGAGTCGTAGATAAAACGTGACAGAGAGTGAGAGAGAGAGAGAGAGAGAGAGAGAGAGAGAGAGAGAGAGAGAGAGAGAGAGAGAGAGAGAGAGAGAGAGAGAGAGAGAGAGAAACACACAAAAACATACAGAAAGATAGACAAACATACAGAAAGAACAACTACAAATATATATACAAATAAAAAAAAAACTTGTAAATATAGCTTCCCATTATCATAGAAATAGTTAGTTTTTCCCTTACCACTATTTTACACGAAATAGCACAGTTTCATAAGGGTGAGTCCAAACGTCATTAATTTCATGTAAGTAAAGTAAACCTTCCCATCTCCTCCTCGCGGCACTGCAATAATTAATTCACAAGTTCATGTATTTACCGGCTTAACTAGATTCTCAAGTTTTTCCTTGCACGTTCCTCACTACTCATTATTCAGTCACACTTGGCGAGTCCCCATTTATCTTCTATGATGGAACTAGGTGGAAGGGGAGTGAAAGGGAATGAAGAAGGGGAGGGAGTGGAAAGAGGAGGAGGAGAAGGAGAAGGAGAGGGGGAGGGGTAGGAGGAGTGGAGGTGAGGAGTAGCCTGTCAACGCCATATTACATGTTGAATAATTAATCTACTTTATTTTTGTAATGAAACAATGAGTGCATTTCCGTTTTTATTTTATTTTTGTATTCTATGATGTTTTATAATTAATTAAATACATCGGTAGGTGTTCAGGAGACTATTCTAGGGGCTGTTGTAAGCCATCCAGAAACATTATACCAGACAGTAATCGTAACCAAGGTAGCGATGGAGACAAATTTATCACAAGACTTTATAGAATCGCTGCCTCCAAGAAAGATGTCACACCCTGTAGCTTGCGACCTTCAAACCCTTCAGAGGAGGCAGGTTGTATTTCGATCGTCTATTTCCGTTGAGGCACGACTTGCTTCTTTGACCATTGCGTTCATGAGTGTGTTTTAGTCCCTTAAAAGTCCCACAATTGGCCGAAACCTAGATTATGATCCCCGATGCCTCTCCTCTAAGTAATGCCAAGTGAGAGAAGAGTGTAATAGGAAGCGTAGCTGAAGAGGCAAGCTTTGCAGCCGAGATTATTTTTCTTCGTAACATTTGAAATAAGTTTATAATTATCTCACAAAGTGTTACCAACAAACCAGTTATTTGCTTGCAGTGTTGGAACAAATATAATCTCCTCTGCCTTCCATATTTTCTCTCATAACAATGAGTGTGTGTGTGTTTATCCTGACTTGAGGGCCTAAGAGCTTTCTTTACCAACGTGCCAAATGTGTCTTGCTCCAGCCAGTCCTCTAAGCCTTAAGTTCGTCACAAAGAGGGCATGTCTGATACAGAAAAAATTGATTTGCTTCAGGATTCACTGGGTTCATTGCTTTATAATCTCTATTGTTTATACAGGCAACAATATAATACTTCTTAATTAACGTCAAACTCTTCATATCAGCTTAATTTTCATTGTGTTCCTATGTGGATGCTCTTGTTTAATGTAGACTTACATATGAAATGAGTAACATGCCTTGGTGTGAGATCATGAGTAGTAAGGTGAGGCCAATGTTAGGAGTAGGAGGAGCCACGGTGCAGAGGGTGAATCTGCGACAATCCACGGGTTACTCCTTACAATTTCCCATTTTCTACTAAAGCCTTCGTGAGCACGGGCCATAGCAACTTGGCAGGTGAGACGAAGTCTGCCTCAAGCTACACGAACCCAGGTGGTCGGTGGGACGACCGTAATCATCAGGATGGAGGTGGCAGAGGAAGGGTGAAAACTTCCTAAATGTTGCCTCGGTAGAATGAACACACCTGACATTAAGGGTATTACCTAATATGTCATAAGTCTTAGGTCTTTTCTGTGCAGGGGGATGTAACGTTGTGCCATATTAACTATATATGTATGCATATATCTATCTATTTGTTTATCTTTATTGCTTAATCTTTCTTTCAATCAATGAACCTAACTACCTCGCTATCTATACATTTATCTTTTAATCTATCTATCTATATATCACTATTCATCTATATATATCTATTTGTCTATTAATATATATCATAAACTCATATGATCACAGAAGACAAACGCAATGGATATAACAACGAACACATTATTTGACAAAGGGGAGAAACAAGGAACTCTTTGTTGCCCTGAGCCGAACCCAGTTAGTCAGTTCCTCGCTAGCCTTGACCTGCTTCAGTAGAGATCCTTTGTGTGTGTCCATGGATCCAGGTCACCCAGGCAAGCGTTCCTATCTAGAGGAAGAAGAGTTTAGATAGGAGGAAGTTTTGCTGGGGCGGCCTGGAATAGACGGGCAGCAGATATACTAGATGAGAGAAGTTTGGAAGATGTCTTTGTCCTGCAGTAGAATCAGACAAGGTGGTGATGATGATGATGATGATAATGATGATGATTCCACTAGTTCTCTAATCTTGTTCAGCATTGCGTAACCTCTTGTCAGTTTAGGAAGATGTAACTAATGACCAGAGACCTTTGTTAGTTAGTATAATTAGGTAATCAGAGCACCGGGGATTAAGTAGTTAGGGACGAGGACGTAGTGGGTGAAGGAAGCTTAGGTATTGATCGTTAGTGTTGTAGTGTGTGGTGGAAAGTGAAGATAAAGATATTATTGGGATGTGTAGGATAAGCTGTTAGGGTAGTCTCTCTCTCTCTCTCTCTCTCTCTCTCTCTCTCTCTCTCTCTCTCTCTCTCTCTCTCTCTCTCTCTCTCTCTCTCTCTCTCTCTCTCTCTCTCTCTCTCTCTCTCCCCTATCCATTATTCTGCTTCATTAGGTATTTTCTTTTACTAACTTTTTTCTTTGTTATTTTGTTATTTCTTTGTTCCATACTCGTTCCCTCGTTCGGTTACTCACTCCCTCTCTTTCTTCCTCTCCCTTTCTTCCACACTCAAACCTTCACCGCTCATTCGTACTTTCGTACTTTCGTTCTTTCTTTTCCTTTTCTCTCTCTCTCTCTCTCTCTCTCTCTCTCTCTCTCTCTCTCTCTCTCTCTCTCTCTCTCTCTCTCTCTCTCTCTCTCTCTCTCTCTCTCTCTCTCTCTCTCTCACACACACACACACACACACACACACACACACACACACACACACACCCACACACACACGCACACACCCACACCCACCCACACACACACACACACACACACACATCTGTAATGAGCCGTAAAGACACAAGGCTATGCACCTGTCCGTACCATTGACCTACTTCCCTTTGTGTCTTCATCATCTGGACGGTGCCCGGTGCTTGTCTTCCTGCCCACTCCCACACCACTGGCTTCACGGGTGGGTGTGTAGGCAGCGTGGGAGGAAGAATGAAAGATGAGAGAGAGAGAGAGAGAGAGAGAGAGAGAGAGAGAGAGAGAGAGAGAGAGAGAGAGAGAGAGAGAGAGAGAGAGAGAGAGAGAGAGAGAGAGTTGTTTTTAAAGAATCCCCTAAAGTATATAAAAAAAACCCTTTATTTCTGGTTGAGCAGTACTGATAAAAAGTATCCTGATAGGATATGTAGGCGCCCCTGGGGACAGCTGACCCCGGGGCTAGTAGAGCGTCACTGAAACCCCCGCGTGAAGGCTGGTCCGCCCCCGCTAGCACCCCCGCCTTCACCGTCCGCCGTCACCTTTAAGCAGAGCCGCGCAGGGCAGCGGATGGAGGGACGAGGCTGGGCCGAGGCGGAAGAGATATAAGAGAAAGAGAGAGAGAGAGAGAGAGAGAGAGAGAGAGAGAGAGAGAGAGAGAGAGAGAGAGAGAGAGAGAGAGAGAGAGAGAGAGAGAGAGAGAGAGAGAGAGAAAAGAAAAAAAAAATTAGTGTTTTATTTATCATTCCAGCCTTCTGTTTTTTTATGTACATGAAGATACATTTCCCATTCCAAATACAATTACAAGAGTCTTGGATTCATGTATACCGGAGCAGGTGATGACAGTGTTGGTGGTGTTGGTGGTGTGTAACTTTCAACACAATATTATAGTGGAAATGACAAAACAATTTTTTCTCCCAGCAGAAAAAAAAAAAATTAGCAGGAGCGAGTAAACAGTGGCCATAAATCGAAATCAGTTTGTGCCGGACGTGGCTCTCGTGGGAAATGAGATCACGTCACGAACACGGACAAGAACACGAACACGAACACGAACACGAACAAGAACACGAACACGAACACGAACACGAACAAGAACACGAACACGAACACGAACACACACACACACACACACACAACAAAAAATAATAATACAAAAAAATACACACAAAGGCTTCGTCCTCCTTACACCAGTGACTTTCTCTCTCGTGTGTTAGTGTCACCTGTGTTGAATTAGCTTACAACACAAGAATCTGGTGTTTTAATTAATGCGAAGCGGTAGTGTGGTGGTAGTAAGTCTGATGCTCTCATTTCTACGTCTGTTTGGTGGTTGTTTAGTCTGTGTTTCTTTGTTTGTATGACTGGCTGTCTCTTTGTCTCTTTGTTCGTATATGTTGGTGTGTCTGCTTATCTGTTCGTCTGTCTGTCTGTGTGCCTGTCTGTCTATTTATCTTTTCGTGTGTGCGTCTCTCTCTCTCTCTCTCTCTCTCTCTCTCTCTCTCTCTCTCTCTCTCTCTCTCTCTCTCTCTCTCTCTCTCTCTCTCTCTCTCTCTCTCTCTCTCTCTCTCTCTCAATCTTATGTTCCTTAACCCACATCCCTCCCGCCTCTCCGTCATCGTGACACACCACCCTTCCACTACCTCACAACACCCACAGCTGCGTCGACACCTGCTTATTAGGATCAAGTAAATGCACCAACACCATCATCATCATCATCATCATCATCACTATATAATATTTGCAGTCATCATCATTGTTGTTAGTATTAGTATTGTTATTGTTATTGTCATTGTACTTTCACCTCGTTAGCATTTCAATCTGTACTACATAATGATGATAGTAGTAATATTAATAGTAGTAATAGTAATAGTAGTGAAGATAATAATAATAATGATAGTAATAATAATAATGATAATAATAATAATAATGATAGTAAATGATAATTATAATGCACGCATGAGTAATATATATTCTTGAGTGGCCTCTCAGTCTTCTCAAATTCACACTTCCTCTCTCACCCCACATCCTCTCCTTCCACTCCTACTCTTTTTCCGATGTTTTTCCTCCCTTCCCGCAGCTGTTTCCCTCTTCTCGCTGTTTTTCCCTCCCTCTAGCTACTTTTCCTCTCCTCCCGCTGCTTCTAATCTCTTCCCTATTTTTCCCACTTGCTACTTTTTTCTTCTCGCTGTTTCTTGATCTCCTCGCACTTCACTCTTCCCGCTCTTTCTCTCTCTTCCTGTTGCCCCTCATCTCTTCCTACTGCTTGTCTCTTCCTTTCATTTTCCTCTTCCTGTTAATTTTCTTTTGCTTCCTCTGTTTATCTCCTCGTTGCTGTTTATGTTCTTTCTCCTCTCACTGCGTTTTTCTCCTACCCCTTTCGCCTCACTCTCGTCTACTTCTCTCTCTCTCTCTCTCTCTCTCTCTCTCTCTCTCTCTCTCTCTCTCTCTCTCTCTCTCTCTCTCTCTCTCTCTCTCTCTCTCTCTCTCTCTCTCTCTCTCTCGTTCCACATCTACCCTCCTCCCTTCGTCTCGTCTGTACCTCCCTCTTTGACTCCTCCGCCAGCTGTCACATCTCCATCATCTGCTGTCCGTCTTCACTATTAGAATTTGAAAACCTATTCTACCTCTTCTTTGTAATTTATTGGTAAAGCTGCAGCGTCAACAGTAGGTAATGAAGGGAAATATATTCTCGAAAAATTTGATGGATTTTTATATTTCTCCATTCCTGTCTTTTTTTTGTTTGCTTTTGTTCCACGTATGATTGTTTTCAAGTACCATTAGCGGTTGAAGGAGCGTAAGTTAAGGGGAGAGTTTTAGGCAGACCAACACAGCATACTATATTAGTGAACGTTTTAAGCAACAAATAACCTTTTTTAAATGTGTTTTATCAGAGAAATTATTTAGATTTCAAGTTCCATCAAGAACAAAGTAAATTTTCATCAAACAAAGAATACCACACACACACACACACACACACACACACACACACACACACACACACACACACACACACACACACACACACACACACACACACACACACACCCGGTCGTTCGTGGGAGTGGCAGCAGCCGTGTTCTCTCTCCGCCAGTAATTATCGCCACCTGCGCCGCCACTAATGGGGGATGAAGGGTAACTACCGCCGTTTCGACCTTAAAATTACAACACTGTGGGTCAGAAGGTGGAAAAATGTCGTAAGTTACAAGTAGAGCGCGCTAGCAAGCTGTTGTGGCGGGTTCTTTGTTATTATTTGTGTTACTACTACTACTACTACTACTGCTACTACTACTACTACTATTACTACTACTACTACTACTACTACTACTACTACTACTATTACTACTACTACTACTACTACTACTACTACTACTACTACTACTACTACTACTACTACTACTACTATGTTACTACTGCTATTATTACTATTTATACTACTACTACTACTACTACTACTACTACTACTACTGTTGCTGTTGCTGCAGCCACTATTACTACTACAATTTTCACTTTACTTCAATTAAGTTATGAAATATATTAGAATTGTTACTTGCATCCGTAATGAGCCTCTTTGTGATTATGTCAATAGTTTCTTTCGCAACACATTTAATTGTCCAATTCCTGTTGTCGTTTGTCTTTCTATATCAATTATATATCTTTTTAATGAGAGGGGCAGTGTAATGCTGTGATAACATAATCCTTCGTGGGTGTACGGTTGTCAGTCATCGTCATCTTCAAATTGAGTTGTTTTTTTTGTTTGTTATCTGGCTTAGTGACATGGTTGTTCCGCGTAAGTAAACCAAGACTGCCATTAGGAGGGAGGAAAAAAAATTGTCTGCATTTCTTCGATGCTCCTGTAATGTGTTTGCTGCTGTTTCTCTGCCAGTGTTCCCGCGAGTTTTGTGGAGAAATCTTTGGGCTTTCATCCCATTCCAGCTTACGTAAAAATCCTTGAAATGTAGGATTAGTTCATATTTTTAGTTTTATCAGCTAGGTCGGTGAGTCTATATGTGAATCAGGTACTCCTTGCTTTCGTAAAGTACACTTTTCATGTTGAGTGTGTGTCTGAGCAGACTTGAATGACGGTGCTCGGCGGTAGACTTTCAAGAACCTTACGTAGAAAAAGAATCCTGATATCTATGAGTTCAGAAGCCTCAGTCACTAGTATTAATCATTTGACTCACTCCCTACGAGGCAAATTAGGTTTTCACTATGCAGTTAAAGTATCAAAAACATTTCTTCCAAATTGAGACATATATGTATTAATTTTGTATATGTGTTTTTAGAGCCATCCTTAAGTCACGTCTGATGCAGATGAAGCAATATATTTTGTATGGAATGGTATGTGATCAGTGATTTTTTTTTTACAAGAAATAATAATAACAGTGATAATAATAACAAATAGTAGTCACAATAATGATAGCAAAAATAATATTAATGACAATGATAATGCTAATAATGATATTAACAATACTGCTAATAATGATAATGAGACAAGGGTTGCTACGTCCCTTCCTCTTCCACCACAACAAATAAGACATTTTAGGTTGTATGTCATGATGGAACGAATTCTACAACCCCATCAACTACAAAAGCAAAGGCAGATTATACTACTATCTATACTACTACTACTACTACTACTACTACTACTACTACTACTACTACTACTACTACTATTATTATTTTTACTATTGCCATTGCTGCTGCTATGATTAACACTACTATTTATACTACTACTACTACTACTACTACTACTACTACTACTACTACTACTACTACTACTACTACTACTACTACCACACTACCACCACCACCACCACCACCACCACCACCACCACCACCACCACCACCACCACCACCACCACCACCACCACCACCACCACCACAGCCACAAGCGTCACCAGCATTCCCATCTCGGCGTGAACTTTGGCATTTCCCCGACCTTCCTCCCTCCACGTGCATCGATTCTCCCGCTTACTAGGTCCTGCTCTCTCTCTCTCTCTCTCTCTCTCTCTCTCTCTCTCTCTCTCTCTCTCTCTCTCTCTCTCTCTCTCTCTCTCTCTCTCTCTCTCTCTCTCTCATCCTTTTTCTCCCCTCTCTCCCCTTAGGCTGGACACTCCATCCCTTAAGTAATATACATTCTAGGCATCACTATTTGAATCTCCTCCTCCTCTCCCTCCATATAAGGATTACTATATACCTCCTCCTCCTCCTCTTCCTCCTCCTCCTCCTCCCCCTCCTCCTCCTCCTCCTCCTCCTCCTCCTCCTCCTCCTCCTCCTCTTCGTCCTTTTTCTCGTCCTCTGCCTCTTCCTCGTCCTTCTTCTCCTCCTCCTCTTCCTCTTCGTCCTTCTTCTCGTCCTCGTCCTCTTCCTCGTCCTTCTCCTGCTCCTTCTCCTTCTCCTCTTTCTCCTCCTTCTCCTCCTTCTCTTTCTCTTCCTCCTCTTTTTCCTCCTCCTCCTCCTCCTCCTCCTCCTCCTCCTCCTCCTCCTCCTCCTCTTCCTCCTCCTCTTCCTCCTCCTCTTCCTTCTTCTCCTTCTCCTCCTCCTCCTTCTCTTCTGCATCCTTCTACTCCAACTACAACTCCTGTTTCTGCTCCTACTGCTCGTCCTCTTTTTCCTGTTTTGCCTCATATCCTTGTTCTTCTTACTTCTTCTTCTTTGTCCTCTTCATCCTCTTCCTTTTTCCTCAGCCTCTTCTTTGCCCTCATCCTCTTCTTTTCCCTCCATTCTCCTCTTATTCCTCCTTCTCCTCTTTTTCTTCCTCCTCCTCATCCCCTTCTTCCTCCTCCTCTCTCTCTCGTCTCCATCCTTTCCACGTCTCCTTCTCTTTCACTCCTATAGCTGTATGGGGAATGGGAGTGAAATATGGTCGACTCTGCTATGATGTCAAGTTACGGTATACGTGTGTGTGTGTGTGTGTGTGTGTGTGTGTGTGTGTGTGTGTGTGTGTGTGTGTGTGTGTGTGTGTGTGTGTGTGTGTGTGTGTGTGTGTGTGTGTGTTCTTGTGAGTTATTTTCATCACAAAGAGGTAAATAGAAGTGCAAAACGGTTACTTTCATCAAAATAATTGTTGGTTCAAAAGAGGTATTGTTCTAAGGATATGCAGTGTGAAGTATTACGTTATTTTGAAACATAAAAAGAGTAAGAAATGAGAGAGAAAAAAAAAATAAAAGTACTAGCTAACACCTTCATACTAAAATGGCGGTGAATATACAACTAAATTTGTATTCATGGATGTTTACTTTAAGAAAATCAATGTTACTCGAGGAAAGACAAAGTGGTATAGGATTGCTAACACATAAATTAGAGTCGAAAACAAGTAGGGAGAAGGATAAGCCTTAAGATACATTGTTGGTGGTTGGAAGGGGAGGGGAGGAGCAGGTGAGTGTAAGCTGTTGTGGGTTGTAGGCAGGCAGACAGAGGTGGAGGGAGGGTGGGAGGGTGGAAGGGAGGGAAGGAGGTAAGGTGATGGTCCCAGGTTGTGGCGAGTGGCCTTGGGCGGCACACTGTGGAAATGAGGCTTTGTATCACCACCTGTGTTAGAAAAGTGTTCTCTTCCATCAACAGTCTTTTGTTTGTTCACCTCTCCCTCCAAGTCACTCAGGTTATTTGTCTTGTTCTATGTGGTTATTTACTCCTATGACTTTTTATGAGACTTGTAAAAATGTATAAAGCGTATATTCTTGATCTTTTTTTTTGTGTTGAATATTTTAAATGTTGGTGTGTGTTTGTGTTGATTTAGTTTTACTTGAGATCTTGTTTTGTGGTGCGTGGAATTTTTAGTTAGACTTAAGGAGCTACATCTAACAATGGGAGAATGGTATCTATTTTTATTTCTCAAAGTATGAATGGGGGAACATTGATCAACATTGGTTATCAACTATTGATAACCAATGGAAAGAAAAAAACATACAGGTGTAAATGTTCAGGAATGATTCATGAAGCAGATATTTTATGTGAACTATCGAATGTTCAGGAAGTTTTATATTTTCTTCAGCTTTTAACAATCCTTATGTGGCCAGATGTGTTGCTTATAAGAGTGAGTTTACTTACCTCTTACTGACACAAGCTACGTGTGAATAGACTGATATCTTCCTTGGTTCACCCTTTGTAACCCACGATAATGTTGCTTTTAAAAGAAAATATCACAATCTTCGGTTATTCATAGCGCCTCAGACATCAAAATCACTTATAAGGTGTAGGGGGATCTAACAAAACAACCTCTCTCCTTTAATCTGTTTTAAGAGCTTTTACCCTTTTTTCATTGTCTTCCTAGAATTTACCTTCGTTTTTTTTTACCTGAACTACTTTTTATTATATTTTTTGTACTCTTTTTTGTTCTTATTAACATGTACACGGGGAGGGAAGGAACAGACAAAAAAATGTCCTTTCCAGTGTCTCGTTACAACATCATTAGAGGGGGACCAAAGCCTCTCTCAGGTAAATAATGACAGGGCGTCCTTACACCTGTCTTTTGATGGGGCTTCTTATCTTGTGACCTGGACGGCTGCTGACCTTCACGCTGCCACTCACTCCGACTTTTGTGTTCCTTAAGATGGGATTCCTGGAAACTGTTCATCCCTTTAGTGATTCTGCTTCTCTATCTATCTATCTATCTATTTATCTATCTATCTATCTCGGTATAAATAGTTTGAGCCCTTCGCTAATGGACGTACTGACTCGCATTTTCATCCAGGAGTCGCTGCAGAAGTGATTAATGTGAGCGTAGCGACGGAGCATTTCTAAGCTGTAGAAGTGAATTGATAAGAAGACTCAGCACTGCCTTGCATAAGCCTCTCACAGCTTGGGTATTGGATTCGTTGGGACATTTGCTCCTCTGTGTGGGAGATGGATCTTCTCTCTCTCTCTCTCTCTCTCTCTCTCTCTCTCTCTCTCTCTCTCTCTCTCTCTCTCTCTCTCTCTCTCTCTCTCTCTCTCTCTCTCTCTCTCTCTCTCTCTCTCTCTCTCTCTCTCTCTCTCTCTCTCTCTCGTAGTAACAGCTTATCTGATTCTTGCCTTCTCTTCTCTGTATCTTCTATTTCACTTTTTTTTTTTGTCTCGATCTTAGCACCACCATCTCCTTCCCTCCCTCCCTGTCCACGCCACCCAATACCCGTCTCACATCTCCTCTTCCTTCTTTATCCCTTTCCCTCCTTCCATTTCCTCCTCCTCCACTTCCTCCTCCTTCTCTTTATATCCTATTCCTTTTCCTACGTCGCACACACGTCTTTAAACATTTTCATACCACCCACCTGCTGCTCTCTCTCTATCCCTACCTCTCTCCTTCCTCCCTTCACTGCTCTCAACTTCTCTCGTTCACCCCATCCTTTACTGCCTTTTTTTTACTCCTCTACTTCCTAACCTCTCCCTTCTTTCCCCTTCTCCCTTCCCTCCAGCTTTCTCCTCCCCCTCATTGCCTCCATCTCCTCTTTCTGACTTTAGATTAATTTCTGTGATTTCTGCTTGACGGGCCAAAGCACTGCCGGCGAGCTGGAGGACCCTATTCAATTGAAGGGAAGGTCAAAAGGTTAAGGATTAATCTGGGAGGTTTATAGCCCGCATTTAATGATGGCGTTTCCATCTAAAGGGATTCAAAGGTTTAAGGTTTAAGGAATAAGCATGGTGGGTTTTTTTTCTTTTGCTTTCTTGAGGTAGTTTTATGTGTTTTATTTAGTTTTGTCAAGTGGGAGCCTTTCTTCAGAGGTGGTGTGTTCTTTTTTTTTTTTTCTTACTTTGTTTTGTGTAACTTTGTGGCGTTATGTTTGTGCAATGTTAAGTTTTTTTTTTTTTATCTCTGAGTTATTCATTTTGTGGAAGAATATAACGGGGAGGGAGAGTGTCAATTTTTAGTGTGGTTGTATCATTGTAACATATGAAAATTTAATTACATACTCAGGAGTCTATGTTTAGCGCTTCTCTCAGTCTTCCTCTGTCGTGTCTACTTACTGTTCCATTGTCTCATTCCTCATGTTGCGCATCATCTTGTCTTCTTATCAAAATGTAAATCCTCTTTTTTTTCTCTCTTCTCTATCACACTTGCTTGGTATGTCACACTTTGGTACATTTTTCCATCACTGTGACAAAATCTTTTCTTGCTCCTTCCTTCCTGCCCTTCCTTTTTGCACACCTGTCCATATTGTCTCACCTGCCTGATTCCTCTCAAAGCCTTGCCTCCAATCCTGACTGTGGGCCATAAAGCTTCCTTGAAGTAAAGCTTGCCGCAAAGTTTTCATAAAAGTTCTGAGATAAAGCAAGAGAACGAGGACGAGGACGAGGAGGGAAAAACGTGCGCAAGGCTGCCTGCATCGTCCTTGGCCCGGTGTGTGTGTGTGTGTGTGTGTGTGTGTGTGTGTGTGTGTGTGTGTGTGTGTGTGTGTGTGTGTGTGTTTTGAAAATTCTTCCCCCTCTAACCTGTTTGTCATAAAGGGCGACATAAACTCACCCTCTCTCTCTCACTCTCTCTCTCTCTCTCTCTCTCTCTCTCTCTCTCTCTCTCTCTCTCTCTCTCTCTCTCTCTCTCTCTCTCTCTCTCTCTCTCTCTCTCTCTCTCTCTCTCTCTCTGACGATATGAAGAGATAAGAGGATTAAGTAAACTCATTCCACGCTTCCTGTGACCCGTGAGAGGCTGGGAGGGTGACGTCAAGTGGCTGGTGCCTCGTGCTGCAGCGGCGAGGCTTGGCAGGGAGGGAGGTTGTGAGACTGTGAGCTCCGTCCCTCGCCCCTCCTAATGCGTGTGACGGAAGGGATCGTGTCATAGAGGAATGTTGAAATTAGTGCCCGCTAGGTAGGGAGGGCAAGACAAGGCTTAAGCATGCTTATATCGATGGGCTAGTGAAGGAGATTTTTATAAGCATCGCTATCATCATCATCAGCCTCTGAGTTTACTGCAGGATAAAAGTCTCTCACAGCTTTCTCATCTCCTTTCTCGTCTATGCCAGGCCTAACTACTTAATTCATCTCTCCATCTAGTTCTCTGTCTGCCCTGCTTCCTCTGACCTTACCTGGTTATCCATCTGTTATCTGTTCAGCGCACGAGATGTCATGTCCATATCCATTTTTTTTTCTTTTAATTATAATCAAGATAAATCACATAATATCGGCAAATGTTTCTATTATGTCTGTTGATGATCACATTCAATTATTCTTTGTTCAGTGTTGGGTTAAAGATTAAACTGTTTTTTTCATACAAGTAAATCATGAACAACATTTTCCTCTGATTGACTCTGCATCTCTAGGTTTACATGTAGATTCAGATGCAAAATGGCAGGGACTGGTCTGTGTGGCAAAGCATCAGTCATCGGCGAGGAGGAAGTATTATTTCTTCAGTATCAGTCCAATATCACTTAACCATATAAGTTTCTGCTAAACAAAAATATGGCCGCATACCCGAAGCCCAAAAAAGCCCTATTACCAGCTATTTCCAATCCTATTTATCATAGATATTATACTGAAAAAAATGTCGAGTATATTTGTCAAACAAGTTGTTTTGCTGTGAAATTCACATTAATTTTATTGAATTGTCCTGGATAAAGCAATAAAAAGTTTTATTCTCGTCCCTCTGATTTATGAACTTAGCCATGGGATGATAATGAATGCAGTGGTGATGCAGGTTGTAACAGCAGTAGTTGTGGTGATGGTGGTAGTGTATATTCGTAATAATATTAGTAAAAGTAGTAGTAGTAGTAGTAGTAGTAGTAGCAGTAGTAGTAGCAGCAGTAGTAGTAGCATAAGTAAAAGTAGTAGTTGGTGTTGTACTGGCTGCTGCTAATGTTATTGTCCTTGTTAGTCTTTTTTTCTCCTTCTCCTCCTCCTCCTCCTCCTCCTTCTCCTCCTCCTCCTCCTTGGTATACTATGTGGTGGCAGCAGAGGAGGTGGTAAGGGTGTAAGTAATGATAGTTCAGCTAATAAAACAGGTCCTTACTACATCCAATGATCCGTCTTGCCGCTAACTGTTGTACAAACTTTTAGTCTGTCTTCCTCGCTCCTTCCTCGACCCCTCCCCCCCCACACACACACGGACAGACAGACAGACAGACAGACAGAGAGACACAAAGAGGAAGTCTGCAAGGTCTTGTTTTTCTTGAGGATATTTCTTGTGTGTTTATTTATATGTTTGTTTGCTTATTTGTCTGTTTAATTCTTTGTTTTTTGGTTTGCTTACTGGTTAATATTGTAAGGGAGTATAATGATACGTTTAAGAATAATAATGAAGACTTAGTTGAAGAGAGAAACGAGGCATTACGAGTTAAACTGACGGTAGAGTTACCTTCGTTAGTTATAATGGAGTTCCCATAATTATATTCTTGTTTTTTGCCGAGTGATCATTTGGGGCGTAAAATCGATGGTTGCTAACGCGGGACGGACGCTCTGTGCCGCTCACTTGTTATTTGTTTCCCTGACGGAGCCTCCCACAAGCCACTCTATCCTTCTATCTACCCGGCGCACCTTGGATAAATGTTTGCTTAAGCTTGTATGTACCAGGACTGATCTTTGACTGTTATAAAGAGAAGATTAAGAATAACATTGGTGAAATTCGTAGTAAAGGATATGAGAAAAAACATCTACATTATACTAATATATAAATGTTGTTATGTAGTATGGCACGTAGGTTTTTTTTTATATTGTTGTTCTGTAGGTGGTATGCAGTCCATGGCGGCTTCAACAAGAATTTGCTCTTGTTTTGTGATTATTTTGTGCTGTAAAGTGCTTTTTATTTATGTTCCCTGCCTGGATCACTTAAAAGGTGTAAAACATTAGTCTATCTATGTATCTATATGTCCGATAAATGTAGCAAAGATAAGACGTTTAGGTTTCGGGAAGGCATTGCTCTTCTCCCCCTCTCAGCACCTTGTCATTTCTTAGGAGAGAATACTGAGGAGGGGCTTTCTAGACCCTTCGTTTCGTCACTTTTACGAGGGTAGTATTCTCCTATATTAGTACTTAAGGATATGCACTCAGAAAATTAAATTGAATCGTTGTATTATAATCGTTCATTAATAATTTAGTAAGATTAATTACACAACTAATACATGCAAAATAAGGAATTCCTTCATCAGGAGTTTCAGAAGAGAATAATGAAAAGGAGATAAAAACTGCAACTCGCCGGTGAACAGTTACCTTCCTTTCTGTGTCCTGCGTGACTCTTCCACCTACAAGCAGCTCCCTTCCCCTTAACTCACGCTTGACCTTCACAAACTTGTCTCCTCACCTTTGTCAAGTTACGCGGCTGGACGTAGTGAGAAAGTGTAATCTTGGGAGGGCGAGGGTGCCGCTACAGGTGTTTTCGTGTTACCTGTCGCTCTACAAGTCTCGGTAAAGATACGAGGAACAGTTATTTTCTTGAGAAATTCTACTTGGTGGAAAATAAATATTGAGATGAATATTTTGTAAACTTACATTACCAAACAATAAGTCACCCTGAATAACAATGTAATGGAAGGGAGGGAGGAGATGATGGACAGGCGGCCAGGTGGACAGGTGCAATCACACACCTGACACACTCCCTTCTGTCACGTGATAGAGGAACTACGGAATTAACAAGACTTTTATAATATGTTTAGCTAAGCTTAGATGAACGGTAATCTTAAGGTGCTCAGTGATATAAGGAAAGTCCTCTTATTATTCTTACACACTATTACGACGACCACCACCACCACCACCACCACCACTACAGTCACAACTAACAACAACAATAGCATAACAACAACATCAACAACAACAACAACAACAACAACAACAACAACACCCACACCACCAACACCAACACCAACACCAACAACAACAACAACAACGTAATTATTCCAGCATCGTCATCACCATTCCTGGCGTCGCTGTCATTGTATATATCATACTCGTACATTTCATGATAGGGACAAAAAATGTTCCTGCTTTAGGGAAGGTAATATAATAAGCTACAAAATACAGTACTGCATAGGATACCATGGCATCATAACACGCAAGGAGAGAGAGAGAGAGAGAGAGAGAGAGAGAGAGAGAGAGAGAGAGAGAGAGAGAGAGAGAGAGAGAGAGAGAGAGAGAGAGAGAGAGAGACAAATAAAAGTAGCACACCACTAAGAGTCAAGGGAAGGGATGTGCTGTCAGTACCGTCAACGCGCGTCACAGTTTTGCAATCATGTGGGCGAAGGGATGATTGCAGAGCCATGTCGACTGACCACCTCTGCGTCACCTGAACAAAAAAAAGAGAGAGAGAGAGAGAGAGAGAGAGAGAGAGAGAGAGAGAGAGAGAGAGAGAGAGAGAGAGAGAGAGAGAGAGAGAGAGTGAGAGTGAGAGAGATCAGGTCCCTAAAACCATTCAGTGTACTATTGTGACAGTTTCGAGCGTGAGTTTGAAGGTGTGCCAGGAAGGAAAGAGCCTTATAACCTTGGAGCGAGGCAGCAGTAATCGATGAGAGCGGGGGTGGACCAGTGGGTATGATCAAGGGCTGGCATATAGAAATCCTGTTTGGTTTGGTTTTCTTTTTTTAATTCTTATCTTTGTTTCTCTTGATGCCTCACACCACACCACACTTGGGTAGACTAAAGATGATATTAACTTTGTTGTTGATATTATTTTCCTTCATGGGAAGAATATATACATTTGTTTTATAATGTTTAAACAAGATACATCATTTACGCTTGAAAGATTTATGTGTTTATCTTTACCAAAATTAAAGGACCTATAAATAATGGTGATAAATAGAATTCTCAAACGAAAATAATTGAAAATCCTGAATAAGAGTTCGTGAATATAGGTGAGGATTACATTTTCGTAATATGTATAATCTATAAAGTTAGTGTGCTTATGTCAGGTGGTAGTAGGTGCAAGGGGAATGAACGTGCGTGGGTGTACAAAGGGAGTGTGTGTGTGTGTGTGTGTGTGTGTGTGTGTGTGTGTGTGTGTGTGTGTGTGTGTGTGTGTGTGTGTGGGTGGGTGTGCAGGTAATGGGCAAGTGGTGTGGACGGGAAGCAGTCACCTTGAACACATTGTTATGAGGGCGAAGCTCCATTAGGGGGAGTCCTTAGTGCTGGGCTTAGTAGTGCACGGGAAAACACACACACACACACACACACACACATACACACACACACACACACACACACACACACACACACACACACACACACACACACACACACACACAGTTAGGAGCATTATCCACTTTCATAGGATCACGGTTAGTACCATCACTGTCTCTATACTCTGAATCTTTTTTTTTTCTCTCTCTCTCTCTCTCTCTCTCTCTCTCTCTCTCTCTCTCTCTCTCTCTCTCTCTCTCTCTCTCTCTCTCTCTCTCTCTCTCTCTCTCTCTCTCTCTCTCTCTCTCTCTCTCTCTCTCTCTCTCAGCTCATTTACATGGAATACAGATAAACTGAGTCACTATTTTTTTGTTCCAGAATCACGCTGAATATTTTGCTTCTCTTTCCAGTTGCAATACTTAGAATATTTTTTTGTTTTCTTTTCTATAAGTGCAATTTTATCCATAATAACTACACCAAAATGTTACATGTGTGTGTGTGTGTGTGTGTGTGTGTGTGTGTGTGTGTGGTGTGTGTGTGTGTGTGTGTGTGTGCTTGTTGGTGCGTGTTGATGGCAGAAGGAATCACAATGAATTATTATAAGTAAGAAGAAGGAAGCTGGGAATTATTCATCTAATGTTTATTTATATCTTTTTCTTGTCTCTATTTCGTTTTTTGAGCTAAATTATGTTTTTTTATCCCTTTCCCCCTCCCCACCCCACCCCCCCACCCCCCAAAAAAAAGGAGTATACGAATGACATCAAAAACCATTCCTCCCTCTTCTAGAAAATAAAGAAAACGTGAAAAGGGAATCCAGTGAAAGCTATATTGTTGTTGGTTTTTTTTCAACATGAGCCTATGATCAGTATGAGGAGGAATATTGATCCGGCTGAGCACTATCCTACACACACACACACACATTCTCTCTCTCTCTCTCTCTCTCTCTCTCTCTCTCTCTCTCTCTCTCTCTCTCTCTCTCTCTCTCTCTCTCTCTCTCTCTCTCTCTCTCTCTCTCTCTCTCTCTCATAGCATAGAAAACAACCAGTATCATAACTTCCATAATGCTACTCTTTTATACCCTTTATTACCCTTATAAACTGACACTCCTACACTCTTCCCTCACCTACACTCCCCTTTTCTGGAATTTTTCCCCTCTGTCACTTATTTTTCTCTCCCTTCTATCCTAAACACCCCGCTTATTTAGTGTTCTTTCTCTCATATATTCTTGGAACTCCTCTCTATATCTTTCTCTCTCTCTCTCTCTCTCTCTCTCTCTCTCTCTCTCTCTCTCTCTCTCTCTCTCTCTCTCTCTCTCTCTCTCTCTCTCTCTCTCTCTCTCTCTCGTTCTCTCTGTCCTCCATTCCCCTCATCCTCTCTTTCCTCTCACCTGATGTTTAGCTGTACATCACGACCCCATCATACCTTGTGTCCTCAGCTGCTGCCTCACCCTCACTTACCTTGAGTTAGTCTTTATTTTTTATTTATTTATTTGGCTTGGTTGACATTGCGGTGGAATTAGAGGTGAGGTTGTAGGGTTGTAATGGATCATTTGGTGGGTGTTGCAGTGGTTAGTTAGATTAATTATGATGATGATGATGATGATGATGATGATAATTTTGATGGTACAGTAGTGGTAGTGATTTATTTACACATTTTCATAATCTATATAACGCACTCTATTGTCCTGTACATGGGTGTGTCCTTCCTAGAAATTACCTTTTTTTTTTTTTAATGGGTTGTACCAGTCTCTTGTATTTGTAAATCGATGGAATCTTACTAATACATCAAATCAAGTTATCCAAAAAATTTTAAAACATGACTTTATTTTATAAGTGATAGAATAAAAAAATGTTTAGTCAAGGGCGACAAAGAGTGTGTGTGGTAGTGAATTAAATGAGGTGACCAGTGAACGCTATTAGTAAGTGCTTAACTGAGGCACAGTTTCCGAACGAGGGAGGCGCGTGTTCTTAATTGTCTGGATGGCAGGATGGCCGAGCACTGATTAAATATATCCAGTTTCGTATGACTTAATAAACGACAAATTTTGACTCCATTCTGCAGCGAGAGACATGATGTGTGTGTGTGTGTGTGTGTGTGTGTGTGTGTGTGTGTGTGTGTGTGTGTGTGTGTGTGTGTCTGTGTGTGTGTGTGTGTGTGTGTGTGTGTGTGTGTGTATGTTTTGCATACACACACACACACACACCCACCCACACACACACACACACACACACACACACACACACACATACATTTTATCCAGCTAGTGTGACGTGTGAGGTGAGGGGAGAGACACACACCAAGCCTTGCGGCACCAGTTTGCACCCTCGACCCTCTACCCTTCTTTCCCTTCCCAGCTGAACCTGCAGTTAACCCCAACCACCCCAACCCTTTAGCCCTCCACCCCATTTACCTTAATCCCGTATCTCTCTTGGCTTGAAAACTACAGAAGCAACATCCTTCTCTTTTTTTTTCTCTCCCACTCTTTTGGTGCTGATTCATTCTATATGCAAATGTATGAAGAAAAAAAATTTACATGTTGCTCGAAGACTTAAGCTCGTTTTATGAAATCTTAGTGAGTGCATTTGCGTGACTTGCATCCTGTTTCGCTGGTGACCTACTTTCCCCTGCAATGTCTGTCGAGTAAGATTAGTCGTGGGTGTTGGTTGGTCCGCGTTGATATACTTCCCTGGGTAATGAAGGAGAGTCCGTAATAGGTGCGTTTATCAAAGCAATGCCCATGAGTCTCGTTCTAATCTCTCTTCTCCTGTAGAAGCAATCCTCTCTTGAGATAAGTAGATATCGATGAAAAAACATTGAAATTGAGCTGAAATCTTACGTGATAAGGATGTGAGTCAATTACGTGTTTAGTTATTGAAAATTTGGCATTGAAATATAAGTAATGCCATTTGAATAGTAGGTCAAACAGTTTTTGTCTTAAGATGAATGCCACGGAAATACTCAACTCACGAAGGTAATGACGCACAAACAAACACTTACCTTATTCTTAGCAAACGCGGGAAATTGTTTAACTAGAACACGCAAACAAATCAACATAAACGTCACATTCACAACATTTTTTTCAGCCGGTATACCAAGAAAGCAAATCAAAGCAGTAAACTACGTGATGCCAGGCTAGGTGGACCTCCCTTAGGGGCGTGGGTAAGGACGTGAGGGAAGTGGAAGGTTCAGGTTAAGGAGATAAGGGAGTACCTATTGGAGGAAATTTGTCTTAGTTGTTGATCGTCACTAGGAAACAAAGGGTCGTTCTAACTGACAGTTCCGCTCTTCCATGAGACAAAGTAACCCACTAAGGCAAGGCAGGTGCGCACGGAGACACACTCACTCACCCACATGACGCTGCAGAACAAAGGACAGTCGGGGCGGGAAAGGGAGAGGTGTGGAAAGCTGGTGGGGACGGTGGTTGAAAAGCCTTAAAAGTTGCACAAAGGAGTATTTGATTTTTTGCAACGTGGAAGGAGAAACACGAGTACATAAAACCGATATTGTGGTGCAGCATTGTTCTGTGTTCGTTGGTGTTGGGGATGAGAACAGGCTGAAAGGCTAATTGTATGGTTAAGTGTTTGTAAGTAATTTCCTTATTTTTGTGTTGAGTGAAAGTTTTGTATTATATTTAGTTTTTGTGAGTTACCAGTGAAATTTAAAAAACTACTTTCGGTTTTTTATTATTATTTTTATTATTTAACTCATGTAACACTAATTTTTCTAGGTAAAAGTACTAATCAAATATACTTTATCGCGGTGTTATAATTGTATTTCAAATTTAATTACAGTAATGAATATTCTTTTGGAAAAATCGAGGAAGTGAACTTTTTTTCAGAAGAAAACACCAATATCCAAGAGTCATTATAGATTAAGATCTTTCCGGTTAAAAATGCAAGAACTCATTCCCACGCACCATCATGTAGTTGTGAAGTATTAACTTTGTGTGGCTCATGAGAGATCGATTTAGATAACTCGATGTTAATAGTTCACTTCTAGACTGTCATGATGTCATATGAGATGTCAGGAGCGTCAGAAGGGATGCTGCGAGGCGATGTTTGACCTCCAACGCATGTCAGGGTAACGTGTGTGGCGCATCGTAAAGCATCGTGGGTGACGCAGATGAATTGGTGCTTCGCCGGTGTGTTGACAGTGTGTGTGTGTGTGTGTGTGTGGGTGTGGATGTGGGTGTGGGTGTGCGCGTGCGTGTGTGTGTGTGCGTGTGCGTGTGCGTGCGTGTCATTTATTTCCTTCACATTTTTTTTAATAATACCAAGAATTCCTTTTCCTCTGTCATGTCTGTGACCTTCTGACTTTCTCATATCCTCAGTGTTCTCCCAGCCGTCCTCTCCTCCTTTCACTCCTCCCTTCGCCGTTCCCCGACCCTTTCCGCCCCTTCCCGGCCTCGCTGCTGTCCTCCCACCCAGCTGAGAGTGGTGGTGGCACAGCTTTAAGACCGCTGCTAACGTGGAACCCTGTAACAATATGGGACTCCTCCGCCCCCCGCCCCCTTCCATGCCCCTCTCATTTTCCTCCCACAACCTCTCAGTGACACACATCTGCGGCCCCTGAGAGAGAGAACACACCTGTTTGCTCTGAATCGCTCCTGCTTGGTTTTGAGAAGCAAGGAAAGTCCCAGAGCCGCTTATAAGAGTACCTGGCGTCTCGGCAGATCTTCCACAGCCTCCCTTGAGCCGCTGGTATTGGAGGAGGCGGTTTTCAAGGCTTGTTGGCAAAAATTACTAAACCTCACCTACATTTATCTTTTATCATGCGGTGTTTCGCTTCTCTGGTGGATTTCGGGGGAGGCGGTGGCCTAGTGGCTAGCGGTCGGGCTCAAGGTCCCGCGTTCGAGTCCCAGCATGTGCTGGCCACTTATCTTTGGTAATACCACTGAGTGGTTTAAGATCACTCACATGCTGCCATAACACTATCCTCGACGGGACTGCAAAACTATATGCGCGAGGAGCTTCCGCTGGCAGCATGAGCCTCTCTATATGAAACGAGGCATCACTTAAAAAATCTAACCCGCGCTACTAACGGGCGGAGGCCGACCATCTAAGGCCTCCGCATTGAGCCTACCGGTGCCACGGGTAAGAGGATAAAAAAAAATAATAATAATCTTTCTGCTCCCTTTTCTAGCCTACTCTTGATCTTCAGACATGTGTGACTTTGCTCTTGAAATTGGTTTTAACAGTTAGTTACTGTTATTCTTTTTTTTTTTTTATCTCATAACCTTGGTTAAGATTCTTATGATTTGTATTTGAATTCTGATTTTTTTAAGGTTATATTTCTTTGGGTAGAGTTGGAAACTGGCATTTATTCTATTTCTGGTGAGAAGCGGTTTTTTTCAATACTCAGATATGATATTCTTGGCAGCACTTGAGTCATGGATTTTTGTGGAGGGTTTTCCGGACTCAAGGGTTGATGAACTGTACGCCATTACTGGTCTTGCAGTTGCAGTGCAAGAAAGTTTTCATCGCCCGTCAAGGTCTCCCTAAACCTTACTCTTGATCGTCTATCGCTCTGCTGTATTCACACGCCAATGCATTAATGTTTAATTTCCTAAAACAAGCTTCCTCCCTCATGCATTGTGGGAAGCCTTTCATGGTTGTGTTTACGTTTCATGCCGCTCAATGAAACTATATTATTAATTAAACACTATCATTTTGTTACCTTTGATAGTATAGTTTCCCTCATCTTGGTCTTTATACTATGATGACAATACTAGGTTGCATCTTCATGGTTTTCAAATTGTTAAGGCATGTGTCTCAAGTTGGCTGCATTGTCACTTTTCACTGCCGCTCCAAACCAAACACAGACCTGCTGTTTCATCGCCAAAGATGTCTTCGCTCCCTTGACATTTAACATCCCAACCCACGAACGAGGTCTTCATTCAGCCGTGCATCCATTTTTTCTCTCCCTTCACCTTCGCCATCTATTGACGTCAAGTTCGAATACGTTTTGTTTCTGTTAACCTCTGGAACGAATTGCTTTTGCTTTACACTATATCGATTTTTTATCACTGTGTATACGTAGAACCCAACGTTGTCGGTCCTAGAGAAGTCAAAGTATTGTTTTCTTTGCTGTATTTCACCTCAGTCTCTCGTCCTTCTAATCTCGTGACTGTCTCAGACCCACCACACGCCGCAGCATATTGTCTAGCGCCTACGTGTGGCAGCTAGATACACTCGCCACCTTTGTTATGTGTTCTCTTTGTCACCTCGTCCTTCTAGTCATCATTAATCCAGCACGACCAAAACGCTATTGAAGTCACTCTTGGTGGTGGGTGTTTCACATGTGCATATTCATGACTCACTGCAACATCTTCCTTGTCTTGTTTGGGTTTCGATAGGTGGTTGTCTGCCTGTCTGCCCTGCCATGCCATTAAGAAACTCTGATTAAACTCCTGAAACACATTATATACCCTCCTTCCTTCTTTCCTTCCTTCTTTTCTCCCTTCCTCCCTCCTTGTAATGAGGAAGGGGTGTGTGTGTGTGTGTGTGTGTGTGTGTGTGTGTGTGTGTGTGTGTGTGTGTGTGTGTGTGTGTGTGTGTGTGTGTACGTGGAATCATTAGACAATATCATCAGCATGAGGTGTAGCCATTGAAGGACGATTATCACTTCCAGTTGTAATGGTTATGGTCTTGATCGCCACACCACGATGACGTCACGGCGTGCTCAGCCAATCGAGTGGCAGTACACACGGTGCATAGTGACTCTAAGCCATCAAACTTAATGGCAAATTTAGACCAGGATTTTCATATGTCAGTCGATTTAAATTAATTTTTCCGTAGTTCCTGTTTTGATGTCGTTAATTAGTATATTAAATCTTATTGAATTTAAACTTGCAATTATAATACCTATGTGTCAGAGAGAGAGAGAGAGAGAGAGAGAGAGAGAGAGAGAGAGAGAGAGAGAGAGAGAGAGAGAGAGAGAGAGAGAGATAGAGAAAGAGAGAGAGAGAGAGAGAGTAGACAGATAACTGGACAGATTTTAGTAGATCCAATGTTACGAAGTTGATGTTAAACTCAGTGATAAACGAGTAATGTCGAGGCATTAACGACACTTAAATGGAGGTAACTACGTCATTATTACCTTCGTGAAACAGGTTTGATGTGGATCACTGTTCTCTTCGCTTCATGTTTCAGATAAAAAATAACATTAGCCTATCAAATATAGCTAAGTTAAGACTTTTCCAATTACAACTAAAAAATACAGATAATTCATGATGTTTTAAACTGTACATATCATCGTGTTTTTTTTTGCACTACAAGGCTTATTTATATCTACTCTGCTGTGTTTAGTCACGTGAATTTTTTTTTTCTAATGCAGCGAATCAGCTTCATCAAGTCGTTCATGAGAAGCAACATCATTTTATCACTTTGAAAAGCCACGTCCACGTTCCGAGCCTCAATTCCACTCTTTCATCTTCCCCTCCAGCTTATCAGGGGGAAAAAAGCACTTCTGTAGAGTATCGCATTACATGGCAGTTTCATCTCTCTCTCTCTCTCTCTCTCTCTCTCTCTCTCTCTCTCTCTCTCTCTCTCTCTCTCTCTCTCTCTCTCTCTCTCTCTCTCTCTCTCTCTCTCTCTCTCTCTCTCTCTCAACACAAACACACTCCTGCACCACCTGCCGGCGCCTAAAATAGGGAACACAGCCCCAAAATACTCAAGGTGCCCAGTTAGCCTCCTCTCACTCCCTTCATTTCTTCCCTTCACCTTCTCCTCCATTCATCTTTCTCTTAATTTATACCCTTAATTCAGTCCCTTCCCCGTTCCCATTTCCTCTACCTTTATAATAGCCCCATACACTCTCTTCCTTGCCACTTCATCAGTATTCATCCTCAGCCCTTACTCCCCCTTCCCTTTAACTTCTGTCTCCCCTCTCCATTTCCCCTTTGCTTTATATGCCTTGTTTTCCCCTTTTTCAAATTTTGTTACATTTTCACTCGCTTCTCTCTCTCTCTCTCTCTCTCTCTCTCTCTCTCTCTCTCTCTCTCTCTCTCTCTCTCTCTCTCTCTCTCTCTCTCTCTCTCTCTCTCTCTCTCTCTCTCACACACACACACACACACACACACACACACACACACACACACATATATCACACATTTCTTTCCTCAGCACCTACCCGTCACCACTGAGCCTCTGTCAATGTTTTCCTTTCTTTTTACCAAGAGGAATAAGAAGTGGTCTTGACTGCCTTGTAGAGCTTACGTGTTGCTTTAAGTGTAACAGCTGAGTGCATGCTTCTGGCAGTGACGTATGATGGGGATGAGATAAACAAATAGATGGATAGATAAACATTTATATAAATAGTTAAATAGTTTGATAGATAGAAAGCAAGATTAATTGATTAATAGAAATGTAGATATGCAGTTATCAATGAATATATATATATATATATATATATATATATATATATATATATATATATATATATATATATATATATATATATATATATGTATATATATACGCATGTTTGCAAGTAATCACAACTAAATATACAGTCACTATTCCGTGACTCATGGAAACAAAATTGAAAGATCTTTATTCAACTGTTGATATTGCAATCTTTGTTGAAAATGATGTCTGCACACTTTAGTATGACAAATTAAGTTTGTTTTCTAACTATTTTTTTTAAGAAATAAATGATACCATTACCTGGATAAATGTCTTGATAGCCTCGTTTTTAAAGTAGGTAAATTAAGCCTTTAATATTCACCTGACAGCCGCGGCAACACAGTGTTATCGTTGCTGCGTGAGAACCACCAACACCCTTGAGTCTTGATTAATTACTTGCGTTCAAGAATACATAAACACATGTTGCCTTTCATCTTTAGAAATTGATGATGCCTGAGATGGCCGTTTGTCATGCTAGTGTGTTCCTGGTATTCACAGATTGGCCGCATGTCAGTCACGGTGAAACAACATTGACAGTATTGCGCTTTTAATACTTCAATTTACCAGTTTCATAGTTAAAGGTATATTCTCCTTATAAAGCCAAAGGTATCAATTGCATGTTCGTGTTTCTAGCATAGCTTTAGCTAGAAAACTAATGGCAAGGATACTAAGCGGCTTCAGAAACCAATCATCCTGTAGCTTTTCATCCGTTCTGAAAGGTGAAGCAAAGTATTAGAATAAAAAATGCGATTAGCTGAAAATGCAAATATGACAGATTAGTGATATATATTAGATTTCTATATGTATCTATTTACTACATAGATTTAGGATCCTCTTTCGCCACCCCTCGTGAAATCAAATATGTTGTTCATGTCTTAATAGTAATAGTTTATTTGAAAAGGCATACTTACATTGGCCGTGGATGTGATGGGCTGCAGCAGAAAGGTGTCATAGAAGATTTATTAGTTCAGGACGGGTTGGGCGTGAGTTGGTGGCAGAAAGGGAGGTGTGTGGGGCGGTGACTGAGGAAAACAAGTGAGTGGCGGGTGTGTGAATGACCTGTCAAAGGCCTTCTCGTAAACAAATGTTCTGTCGATCAATAGTTATGCCACCCAGGGAATGAATGTATCAAGGTCGCAACGGAATGCAACTTCTATCAACGTTCCTAATTTTTACAGTCGTGTCAAACTGTTTTGTTCTTCCTTCTTGCGTGCTTTAAATGTTGTTAATTTCACGCCATTAGCGTTTGTCTTTATTAACTTTGCGTGAATAAGTAAATGGATCTATCAGTCATCTAAGAGGAGTTTCAGTCTTCGCCACGGTCCACCGTCCCATGAACCCTGTGATTCCAGTCCAAGCTTACCAATTTCACGTTCCCTATGTCCCCCGTCCACTCCCCTTCGGCCCGTGTTTACTCGTGGCCGTGCTCCCTCCAGCGGCTGCCAGTCAGCCCTCGCACTCACATGTCAAATACTGACAAATTGAGGTTCACTGACAACTGCCTGACAAAAAATGTCATCATAATTTCATATCAAGCAAGATTTATACCGTAATGTGTGTATGGGTGTGTGTTTTATTATAGATAAAATCACAAGTAGAAGGGGCCTACTATGTTCATATTCTTGGAAAATAATATTTATGCTGACGACAGGAGACAAAACTTTACTTTAATAGGCTTAGGTAAAGATGTTTTGGGCCATTTTCGGGGTTAAGTCTTCTGTAATATCCAGGTAGGCATCATTTTGAAGTTATGGGTCACAGTTGAAAGTCTACTTCTGTATTCGGCAGCCTCGTCGTGATCACCAGCCTGATTCTGGTTCTCTAAAAGGGTTCACTTGAACGCCATTCTCCTGAGTTGTGTTTGGCATGTGTTGCCTTGCAGCTAAAGCCAGCAGGTTTGCGGGGTGCCTGTCATCTATAACTCCTGTATGTCATCTCTGAGGTAGACTGTATGTGTTGGAGATGAGGTGTAAGAAATTTAGTTGCAGTGACCATACGTGATGGAAAACTTTAAGTGAGCAAATTAAATTTATTCTTCTGCAATGAAAAAAAAAGTAACTTAATAGTCATTGTTATTGATAAGGGAATAATGATGTGTCATTCATGGTTTATGTACGTACCTTATTGACTGACCTCAATGGAAGATGAATTAAGAGTCACTTACGCCTTTTAAGGAGCGTTGTAAGAACACATTCTATTGACCTAGAAAATTGGCATCAGTAATGTATTCTTTGTTACTTGCCGGTATTCTAGATATATTTGTTGACTTGATTATAAGATTTCATGCGTATACCTTTCAGGATACCACTCACCACACACACACACACACACACACACACATATATATATATATATATATATATATATATATATATATATATATATATATATATATATATATAATATTAGATGTTAGATTCAGGCTGTTGGTAGTAAAAAGATATAAGCCTGAAGATTGTGTGAGCCGCGTTGTAAGTGGTGAGTCCAGGGTAACAATGGCTGCTGCTCGGGGCCTCATTCAACGTGGTTGTGTCTACTCTTGGCGGCTACACCAAAGTTTCTAAAATTAATTAAAGGCGACACCGCCTTACGAAAGACTAAAAATAGAGGAGAGCTACTTTAAGTAATAATGTTTTGTGATCATTTTAATGAAAATTTTATTTAGCACACTATTTTTCAATTAGATTGTTAACATTCTGATCACGAGATACCATGCATGCGTGATTTTGTCTATTTTGGAAGTGTTATATACAAATCTATAATATTCACTGATTTTTTTTGCAGTGTATATGTGAGTCCATGTTCTTAAATCATTCTCTTTTCCTTTCAGGTAAGTAAGAGAACTCAACTTCCATCCTCCAGGTCACACCAGGTGATCGGATCCTCCAACACAGGTGAGGCAGAGCAGCCAGCCCGCCTCCCACTCTTCTGGCGGGCTGTCACTCACTGCCAAATGCGTTGTCAGTATT
>JAPQNM010000005.1:22239001-22251501 GCA_029783475.1 Metacarcinus magister | reverse complement strand
TCAATTTTCACTACAAATTACTTCCCACAAAATCCTCTCCATATATCCCATTCCTTCTCATTCCTTTTATCTTTACGTTCAGTTTTATCGTCCTCCTGCATGACCTTCCTTCAGGGTTTGATATTCTTTTCCCAGACAGTTCAAGTTCGTTTTTTATTATCATCGTCCTGCATCAACTTGCCTTCTCATTCCCTTCACCTGCCGAGCACCATAATAGTGTTCCACCAGTCTCATTCCGCGCACTCACTTTCTTTGTCTACACTTCTCTCCCTTATCAAACATAACACGCAAGTACTGTGTTATTCTGTATTGTGAGTTGGTCATATATTATCATAACTCTCTCTCTCTCTCTCTCTCTCTCTCTCTCTCTCTCTCTCTCTCTCTCTCTCTCTCTCTCTCTCTCTCTCTCTCTCTCTCTCTCTCTCTCTCTCTCTCTCTTTCACTTTCCAGTCTTTTTGGCGGGAACAAGCACCGCCAAAGACTAACGAGGTGAGGACAAAAGGACATGCTAATGAGCTTTGTCTTTTATTGACTTTCAAAATCAGGATGCCTCTTGCCGGGATTGAAAAAGAACCTTGAACATGATAGGCCGCAGGCAGGCCGAGGTGTGTGTGTGTGTGTGTGTGTGTGTGTGTGTGTGTGTGTGTGTTTTGGGGTTGGTCTGTGTGGAGATCTATTATTAACACGCTGGCACAAAATATCTTCCACGTTTTTTGTTTCCATGTTTGTTTCATTAGATCCGGAGTCGCTTAGTTGCGCATATTTCCTACGTAATTAATTTCCCTTCTCATTCATAAGTGGTGGAATACTTTCATCTCAGCAGCAAAACTTTCCCAGCGGTAGCAAAGGAAGGAAAATAAAAGGTAATTCATTAGTAACAGTAAAATAGGAGCAAAGATAAAGTTATGAGAATAGGAAATGAGGAGAAAACGGAGCTAGGAAAGTACTGAGGAAAGGAGACGAGAGGGAAATGAGGGTAGGAGAGGCGAGGAGTGAATAGGACTTGAGTAGGAGGGAGAGAAGTTGTAGAACAGAGGAGTGAAGGGGAGACTGAAGGTTAGAAGTGGTGAACCAGAGCCACCATCACTTGTGGAAGGGAGCAAGGTATGTCGGCAGGTAAGGAGGAAAGAGGTGAGGGAAGGGGGCGGTAGGAGGGAGGAGTTATGATGAGTCGACGCTCAGAAAGGGATGAAAGGGGACGAGGAAAAGGCGGGAAAAAAGAAGTGAAAATGAAAAGGAAAGAAAAAGGAAGAAGAGAGAGAACGAGAACATGTTGGAGGGAATCAAAAAGTAAGAATAACGAGAGAAGAGGGGAAGGGAAAATATTATGGAGGGGAAAAGTGCGAGGAAAATGAGAGAAGAGGGCAAGAGGATATTTTTAGGGAATAGAGAGAGAGAGAGATAAAAGAAAGGGAGGGGAAGAAGTGGGGAGAGAGAGGGAGGGAGGAAAAAGACACTCCATGACAGTGGCTGAAAGTCTTGTTCGGCACCACCAGTAACCATCTGACCTTCTGTCCCACGAACTGTCTTATGCTATTAATAGAAAGGATCGAAGCCCGCCCTCACCCCGACAGAGAGAGAGAGAGAGAGAGAGAGAGAGAGAGAGAGAGAGAGAGAGAGAGAGAGTGAGAGTGAGAGTGAGAGTGACTGACTGAGGGACAAAACTAACTAGTTCAACTTTTATACCACAGGACGTAAAGTGTGTCAAAACAAGGAACAAGAATAAGTAGTCGTCACTCAAAACTAAACCGACACCTGCAGCGGAAAGGAAGGCATGTATGAACACAGGTGGTGTGTGTGTGTGTGTGTGTATGTGTGCGTGTGTGTGAGTGTGTGTGTGTGTGTGTGTGTGTGTGTGTGTGTGTGTGTGTGTGTGCTATATGCTTTGAAATGTGCCTTTGAGGGATTACAGAAAAGTAGTAGAAAAATAATTTGTCATCTTAGTAACAAGAGGAAATAAAACCTTTGATCATGACGTGACAAGGGACGCGGGTCAGTATTCACCTCATGACTTACTGACCATGATTTAAGCGTTTGGGAAAGGCGAACAAGGTGTGTTGGAAGGGGATAATAGCACTGTGAACCCATGGAAGGGAGGTATTGTGAGGGTGAATATTTTGTGTACTTTTAAACCTTATTGGTGAGAGAAAGATAGTTTTCGAGTTTTGGTGTATGGGGGAATACGGGGGTGGATAGTGCAGTGTGTATGACGAGAAACACACCAAACCTTCTCCTCTCCGTGCACACCAGCATCACAATAAATATTCAGTACTTCCTCTGTGCCGCGCCGCAACCCTGTGTTGGCGGCGGGATTTAACACCAGGAAATCAGTGTTCACAGATAAGGTAGATGTAATTACTGCTCCAGCACAGGTAAAGGTGGTGTAATATAATGACTTATAGTACATTTGTTCAAAAATAATTTCATGTTACATCATTCTGTAATCCATTTTTGATTGTTGAAAATTTTTGCTGTCATTAACGGGTATTTTTATGTGCAGGTGCTGCGTGTCAATCATGTTTGTATTTCCAGCACAGAAGATTTCAAATCCAGGGAATTACCAGTATATAAAATTTTTGAAAATGTTTTATTCTGGTAATTTTTGTGCAACAACTGTTACTATTCTTTTTGTTCAACGAATGTTGCATCTTTCTTTTTCTTTTTGTTTTAGACTTATTTTCATGCATTTTTGTCTCTCCAGCTGGATGGAAATTTTTTGGCAATTTTACACATATATACGTATATATATATATATATATATATATATATATATATATATATATATACACACATATGTGTGTGTGTGTGTGTGTGTGTGTGTGTGTGTGTGTGTGTGTGTGTGTGTGTGTGTGTGTGTGTGTGTGTGTGTGACCTCTGGCTTAACTTCCTCCAGCACAACACCTTCAGGGCATAATTGTGGCCCACCACCATCACCACCACTACCTTCCTTTCCTGTCCGCGCCACAAAATTAATCTGCACAAGCCGGAAATAAATAATGACCCAAGGCATTCATAGCACGAGATTTTGTTTAGTCACATTCATTGCCTCTCGTGAGTCCGTCTGAGAGCAGGTGGTGGTGCTCATTGTCGCTGTTTATGGCCCAGCTTAATGCATTGCTGACTTTAAGGCCACGGCAAGGGGCGTCTTGAGGTTAAGTTGGCAGGGGAATAAGAGGGTGGAGAGGAAGGGGTAAGAAGAAGAGGGAGGAAAGGTTGTGAAATGAAGAAGAGAAAAGGGAGGAGGAGGAGGCAGTGGAGAAAGGGTGACAGGAGAAAGAGGAAGCAGGAGGAACAGGGTGACAGGAGAAGGAAGGGGAGGAGTAGTATGAGAAAGAAGAAGAGGAGGAGGAGGAGGAGGAGGTCGTCGTCTTGCACCTTACTGCAGCCTGTGCGTGACCATTCTTTTTGCAGCTGGTAAAGAAAAGTTCTGAAGTAGGTTTACTGAATATTATACTTTGTTACTTCTCTGTATAACTCATTTTCTATAATTGTGTGTGTGTATGTGTGTGTGTGTGTGTGTGTGTGTGTGTGTGTGTGTGTGTGTGTGTGTGTGTGTGTGTGTGTGTGTGTGTGTGTGTGTGTGTGTGTGTGTGTGCACCTCTCATCTTCCTCACGTCCCCGGGGTCTGATTGGCCTAGCACCCCTCCTTTCCCCCTTCTACCCCTTCCCTTCCCCTGCCTCCTCGGAACGCAGGGCGACCGAGATTGATTTGATCTCAGCAGCAGCAGGTCAGAGCACCCACCCTAACCCCTAACCCCTTCCCTTCCCCTTTCCTCTTTCCCCTCCCCCTTTCCCCCTCCTTTCCTCTCACCCTCCCCTTCACCCTGCTTCAGCCAGATGTTCTTACACTCACTCTGTTCAACATTTTGATTACATTTTTCACAGATCCGTTTAAGTGTGGTCGGTCTTCCTTGCACCTTTGCCTTTATATGTTTTTTTTTTTCTGCCTTTTTCTTTGTCATGTTGTTGCTCAAGGTCTTAATCTTTCGGTTTTTTTTTTTTTTATCGCTCACTGTGTTCCGAATTTTTTGTTTTGTAGACCAATTTGAATTCATATGATGGATTAGAATCATAAATCTCGCCTCAATGACGTTAATGCACCTTAATGTTTTTTTGTTTTTTTTGTATACGACCCTCCCGACCCTTCTGCCTTCCTTTTTCATTCCTCTCCAAGTGATTATAACACATGGCCACAAAACATCGTATAAGCAGTGACTCCACAAACCCTCTCTCTTAATCTTCTTTTTCTTGGTTTTCCTCCTCACCTTCATCTTCCATTTCTACCACACTCCTTCCTCCCCCAAATCTTCTTCTTCCTCCTACATCCTCAGCATCCCTCCCTTATTGGAACCTTTCAGTCCGCCCTTGAGCCGATCCAGTTCTAGGAATCTCTCCCCGAAAGGCACAGAAGCCAAAAACAACCGGTAATGACACAGTGACTGGAGGAGACTTAATTTTTTCCCACCCGCTGCAATCAGAGGCGGAGGAGAGGAGCGACCTAAGGAACACCAGCGGGAAATAACTCCACGAATATTTTTTTGTATTAGGTGTTTTGTCGAGGTGAAATCGACGCCCCATGAGACGCTTGAAGGTGAAGTAAAAGTGGCGAGTCCCTAGAAAACTGACGAGGTGATAACTCATTGAATTTTTTGAAATATACTTTTACTTTTATTTTACCTTTTTTATTTTATTTCGTCGTTACATGTTCATTTCTAAAACTCTAAATAAACACTATACGTTCAATTCCTTCACTTATTTTTTTTTGTATTTAATTTCACCTCTCATTGTTTTCCCTTCTGTCAGCAAGTGATGTTTTTGCATTTTTAAATTAGTACATTCCCTTCTCGCCCCCAATTTTTTTTCTCTCCCTTCCTCCTCCTCCTCCTCCTCCTTCTCCTCCTCCTCCTCCTCCTCCTCCTCCTCCTCCTCCTCCTCCTCCTCCTCCTCCTCCTCCTCCTCTGCCTCCACCCCTCCAATCCTCCTTGTAATAGCGGCTCACGATAATCCTCTGGTCGTGCAATATTTAATTAAGGTCATTTTGCACGCTTTTCCTTGGGTGGTTCCGCCGCCGCGCACTTGTTGCACGTTCACGAACACACCTGACGCCCTTCACACCTGAGGACTTAGTGCGTGCGTCAGGTGAGCGGTTAGTCCCAAGCCGTACACTGGTATGATAGGATTATCTACCTCGATTACCTTCTTCTTGTCTCATACTCTTTTATGGCTGTGTTATACCAACGAGAGGATGGCACTGTTGTAAAGAATGTTGCCTTGCACTTTTGAGTCCTGGGTTCGTGATCTGCTGACTACATCAAATGGTTGTATATTGTTTACGTCTCTTAACTTGTAGATATATCGTATTGTTTCCTAAGTAATGATTCGTCAGGTGCTGCTTCAAATTTTTCGGATCTGTACATTGAATCCGACGGTGCCATCTGCTTCTGTTATAGCATAGAGATCTGTGAAGGTTTTGATGGAAAATAATGATAAGCAGTGACTACATGGAGCAATGATAAGCAGGTGCAGTGTATTCACGATAACGACGTAAAACACTACATGAATTATTAGTATTATGCCACATCGTCCAAGTCTGTCGCTAAACACAGACTGCAAATGAATTGGTTAAGATATATAGATAGATTTTGTTTGTTTTTGGTATTTTATATGTTACCGGAAAGTGAACGATTAAAGTTCGTAAGCAAACACGGGAGGGAAAGGTGTGTGCAGGGTCTTGAAGTCTTTTATTACACTAGGAGAAAAAGTTGCGGGAATATTCAGACATTCTTGGCCGGAAGTAGAAGCAGCCAAGAACATCCTGAGTTTGGTTATATTTACACCGAAGCGATGCAGGTTTTATGCACGACCATACTAACACACACACACACACACACACACACACACACACACACACACACACACACACACACACACACACACACACACACACACACACACACAGGAAGAACAACATACACATGCATAGAGCTGCTGAAGAAGCCTACTAATGATCACTTATTATAGAGGACACACGAATACTAATGGAAGAAACCTTGTGCATGCCAACATAATCAGCGTGAATGGATTGCAGTTATTATTCTGAGTCAAAGTAAATCCTCACTCGTCCATTCATACATAATATAGCTGAGCCGAGGGCGGTAACTCGGCTTATTTACACTGGACGTGGCTCTGACTTTGTGAGGTAAAGGTTGTATTTTCTCTTTATTTATCGTGTTTCAGCTGAACATTCATCACATTTACGTGCAATGCGTCTTTTCTCTGCCTCCGTGCCAGGTTCAGTCGACCCTAATCGTGCTCACGTTACCCACAGCGTGTGCGCGCGCACATACACACACACTCTCACACACACACACACACACACACACACACACACACACACACACACACACACACACACACACACACACACACACACACACACACACGCACGCACGCACACATACACACACACGCACACGCACACACACAAACGCACGCACGCACACACACACGCAGACGCGCACGCACGCACGCACACACACACACACACACACACACACACACACACACACACACACACACACACACACACACACACACACACTCACACACACTTACTAAATGGCACACAACACAACATATACATACTATTTTCATAAATATACATATATAAATACATATATTTGTAATTTGCTATAACCGGAGTAGATTCCTGTAAAGATAATCATAAATCAAAACCGAATCTCTATTAATTTGGTGCAAAGTGAATAATTTTGTTTATTTGATAAGCATAAACATGGTTAACCTAACGCTGCATCATGAATACTAGCAACAAACATTAATCAAAACTTGATTTAGAAGTACCCAAAGGAAAATTAAACAGCTGACAGGACACATTTTTCCTGATTTTTTTTTCTAAGAAGGTAGACAAAAAAGAAAACATTGAAACTGCGTGAGGTAAGCAGTTAGCAAGATCACAAGAAAAGCTTCAAAAGTTGGTAGACGCTGTACAACAAGACACAAAAGTTTTACGTCCTTATGTTTGAAGAAAAACTGTTTAAAAAAAAGTACGGGAGAAATGATTGAATGTGTGACGAAATTTTTAATTAAACACCATTTTCCCAGCAACGTCAAAGGATGAACAAAACAAGTGTAATTTATGTATGCCTGTGTTCATGTCACATTTTTCACACAGTAATTATTCGTCAGCACACTGCAGAGTAATTGTTAATGTTCCCCGTGACACAGCCAGTATTTACAAAAGCACGAGTTTTGGTCGTACCGAATTTCCTGCAGTTCACCTTTGATCTTTAAGCATCACTGTTGCATCACACTTGCTACCCATTCGTTATACATGGGTGACTTCTAGTATAAATCTTGTATCACTTCATGCCGAGAGTAAAATGCATCCAAAACGCAAAGAAATGTTATATTTGCGTGAAGTGCATGGTGATAGAAAACTGATGCAAGGTTTCTACTCATTCTCTCCGGTAACGATAAGGTGTGTTTGTGTAAAGAGCAAAATTCGTTCAATTCTTTGCTTCAGACATAAGGAACATTAACATTTTTCACATCTTTTCATATTCTTGACTCCGGTGAGATTATGTTTTGACACTCCACCGTTCAGACAGACAGGTGCGCCTCATGCCTGTCCCTAATATCTTACGTCTTCCTGTTGAACCACGCAGGAAAGCTGAACCAAGTGTCATCTCGATGTGATGAGTAAGGGAAACTGGACTCTCTCTTCCTCTTTCTCTCCTTCTCTCTTTCGCTCTTTCTCTCTTTCTCTCTTTCTCTCTTTCTCTCTTTCTCTCTTTCTCTCTTTCTCTCGTAATCATATGCAGCTTCATTCATCTTTAATGTCGACAATGAGAGAGAGAGAGAGAGAGAGAGAGAGAGAGAGAGAGAGAGAGAGAGAGAGAGAGAGAGAGAGAGAGAGAGAGAGAGAGAGAGAGAGAGAGAGAGAGAGACTCGTGGATGTATATACATTTAAGTATTTCCTTCATAATTTCCTTTTCATTTCGATTTTGTTTTCTATTTCTCTTTACATTTTCAATAGTGAACTATGTCTATCTATTTTCTCATATTCATATTCATACAACGATAGATAGAGATATAGTGTATAAGTGTGTGTGTGTGTGTGTGTGTGTGTGTGTGTGTGTGTGTGTGTGTGTGTGTGTGTTTGCCTATGTATGTGTATGTGTGCGTAGACATGGAGATGTACTGGGTGCGTGTTGTATGTCATTTTCTCTCAGTCATGTTCATGTCGCTTTACGGTCTTCAGCGGCAAGCAATTTTCTCCGTATTAGGTCAGGACAAGGACCCATTTCAGCCGAGGACCACCAGAATTTTGTTCCCTGAGATGTGACTCCGTTGGCTTAAGGTTGAGCTGCACCACTGCCACCACCATTTTCCAACATGGGTGTGTGTGTGTGTGTGTGTGTGTGTGTGTGTGTGGTGTGTGTGTGTGTGTGTGTGTGTGTGTGTGTGTGTATTACTGTGCTTCGTGTGTACATGCATGCTAGCAGGCAGTCAAGTGTTGGTGGACTCCATAAGGTTGTAAAAACATGCGAGAGTATAATCATTAACAAGCCTTCCTTATCCGTCTCAATGTGTGTTTGAGAGAGAGAGAGAGAGAGAGAGAGAGAGAGAGAGAGAGAGAGAGAGAGAGAGAGAGAGAGAGAGAGAGAGAGAGAGAGAGAGAGAGAGAGAGTATATCATTACTTTTCTTAACAAGCTAAGTTAGGGTGTTGGGTAGAAGGGAGATGAATAGTGAAATTAGTGAGTCTTGGTTAGGAAGGAAGGAAAGGGAGGCAGGCAAGGGCTACCATATTGGAAGGATGGAAAGAAAGATGGAGGAAAGGAAAGGAAAAGTGAAAAGAAGGAGATACACTTGATTGTAAAAAAGAAGTGAGATGACTAAAGAAGAGGTAGGAATGTAAGGAAGAAACGAACACAAAAGGTGGTTTGAAAATACTCTTGGTGGAAGAAGGGAAGGAAGGAAAAGGAGATAAAAATGAAACAGTGTGAATGTGGTAGAATTGATGGAAAGAAGTAAGGAGCATTGAAAGATATAAATAAATGCAGGGAGAAGAGAAAAGGGAAGAACGAAAGGAAGGGTGGAAGAGAAACACGGTGACTTGATTAAAAAGAGTGTAAGAAATGCAAGGAAAACTAGTACATCGATTGCAGTGACAAGATGAAATAGTAGTTTTCTGTCCTTCACTATAGCATCCCCTTAGGCAATACAGTAGCTAGTTCATTTCCTTATTTAATGAAGCAAATATGAACTGTATACTTTTAATAGAACAATTTGCTTCAATGAACAGTTGAAATAAACGGAAAGAAATGTGAACAGAGGGAGGTGGCACTTGAGAGAGAGAGAGAGAGAGAGAGAGAGAGAGAGAGAGAGAGAGAGAGAGAGAGAGAGAGAGAGAGAGAGAGAGAGAGAGAGAGAGAGAGAGAGAGAGAGAAAGCAAATCATGAAAGTCAGTTAAATGATGTCTATCTTTTCAATTAAGGCCAACGCGTCCCTCACACTCCACCATATGAAACATTCACACTATGTAAAATGCCTTTCCTCACTTATATATAAAAATAATCAACAATGTAACATGAGTACGACTGCTTCTTTGGGAAGGATCGATCTGTCATGTCACATTATTCATATGTATAGATAGATAGATAAATAGATGGGTAGATAGGTGAATAGATAGATAACTAGGTAGATATATAAATAGATAGATAGTTAGATAAATGGATGAAAAGATAGATAAACAGATACAGATATATAGACATATGACGAGAGTCCTTTTATTTATCAATATTGCAATGGGGACGAAAAAGAAGGTGAGACCGTCGATACTTGCAACGTGAATTCAGATAGTGACAAGGTGAGTGACGTGGAGGTGTTCTCTGGACGTCCTCACTGCAGCGTCAGGATGGAACTCAGTGTGTGATGATGTTGAGTTGCCTCGTCCGCTGGTATCTCTCGCCTTTAGGAGTCAGATGTCAGATATCAGCCTCTTTGCATGCTTGCCATTCACTACCTGACCCCTCTCTTGGCTTCTCCTATCTTCTTTTTATTTTCCTCTGTATACCTCTCTTCTCTCTTTTCTCTACTTTACACTCTCTTATCTGCCTCTCTGCCTGCCTGTCTTCGCCTCCCCTCCCTCACGTCGCATGCTTTGCCAGACTCCTCTTGATTTAAACAGTTAGTAAACCTTCTCCTTGCAGCTGTTGTTTCCTCTTCCCGACATCCTTGCCTAGATACATTTTCCACCACTTTTCGTTCTCCTCCTTCACATACATCAGTCAGCATTACTCGTGTTCTACCACACAATTACTAAGAAACGGGAAAAAAGAAACTCTCTTTATTTCAACAATTACCAAAAACTTGTGTAAATTACAGGAATTCAAGAACACACGGATAATATAAGCGCATAACCCCATATAAGTTGTCGACAAAGTACGTAACGGAAATGTGTAAAAGGATGTGACTCTCTTGGGGAGCTGAAAAAAAATAGAAAGTCCTATTTGGATAACTGAGCATTGATGTTTACTAGCCTGGCCGGGGTGCCTTTACGGCCTGTCGGTATGGACGGGATCTCCGGCTCCTTCTCCCCAGGGTGTTGATATGAATGAAATATCCTTTAAGGGCGAGTATGTTAGGCTAACACTACAGCCTTTACTGCCAAGGGGTGAGAAGAGGCCCCGCGGGTGGTGGAGGGAAGATCGTATGGGGTCTGTGTTGGAAGGAGTGGATCTCAACACGCGGGGAGAGCATATGTTTAGATCCTTCATATTATGTGTCACGGAGACAACCAGTGTGAGTGTTTGCAGGTGTTCTCAGGTGAACAAATGTGATAACATGTAACTAGGTGGCGGAGCAAGAGAGAGAGAGAGAGAGAGAGAGAGAGAGAGAGAGAGAGAGAGAGAGAGAGAGAGAGAGAGAGAGAGAGAGAGAGAGAGAGAGAGAGAGAGAGAATACATGAGAATACATGAGAAGAACAGACACCAGAAGACCTACTGGTCTATAACTAGGGTATCTGCTGCACTACATACTACTACAAGTACACTAAGAGTTTGAGAATAGGATAGAATAGAACAAAGCTCTCTCCCACCCTCCTCTCCCTCCGGCAACATGCCGGCAGGAAAAACAGATAGAAGGGAACACCTTGGAGAGAGAGAGAGAGAGAGAGAGAGAGAGAGAGAGAGAGAGAGAGAGAGAGAGAGAGAGAGAGAGAGAGAGAGAGAGAGAGAGAGAGAGTATTTCTCTGAAAGTATTTCTCAGAAGAAAAGTAAGATGCAAGCACGTAACATTTCACTGCAAGTAATGTCCTAAGAAACCGGAAGCGCACTAAAGAAACGCAGGTGGGTTGGCATTGAGGCGGGAGGAGTGGTTTAGGGAGTCTCTCATCAAGCCGGGGACTGCAGGCACGTCCTGCTGGGGTCCTCGGCGCGGCTCCAATGCGCAAGAGTTCTGTTGTGAGTGGCGGTTATGGGAGACGATGCGGACCAAGTGAAAGGGTCAAGCAAACAATCCTGAAGGTGCGAAGGGGGAGTGAAGGAATCGAGGAGGGTGGCGCGGGGAGCACGGTGAGGGAAGAGGGAGGCGGGCGTGAGGTAGGCCACCGCGCTACCACCAGCCCAAGCCAAAATAGTGTGTGTAGTGCGCGCGGCGAGGCGGGACCCGTTACAGGCCAGCTGAGGACCCGTCTCCACCTGGCTAAGCTCTCCACCTGTCCTCCTCGTGGCACACGTCAGCTGGCAGTCTTATCAGTGCCGCCTGAGCCCTCATGTGTGTGGTGTAGTGAAAGTGGTGCGGGTTGGGTCACCATGACTAGCGTGGTGTTGGCCGCCCCGTCAGTGGTGGGTCGGGCACGGATCAAGAGAGCCCTTCGGCACAAGCAGAAGGGGAAGGAGGTGAAGCAGCAGGAGCAGCTGGGAGGGCGAGGCCGGTAGTGCCATGTATGGTGCCGTGCCCACCACTCGTGCAGGACAGGTGTTATGTTGCCCAGAGTTAGTGTGGTGTAGTGATCGACGCTCGTGTGATGGTGGACGGCAGGTGCCAACGTATAGTGTCAGTGTTTCACCTGAAATCATATCAACTGGTGCTAAGCCAGCGGTGTTTTGTGGTGCAAACCAAGTGTTTTTCCGACATCTGCTGTGTCTGTTAGTCTCGAATTGGTTGTATTTGTGGATTTATATACTTCCGTGTCCACTTCTACGCTTTGATCTTCGTCACCTTTTCTTCCTGGAGCCTCGACCCCAACACCGCCATCATGCATGCCATGAACGCACTCTTCGAGAACAACTTGGGGTTCCTTATGATGCCACTGTAAGTATATACGTATATTATTTCTGCCCACAAACACGAGTACCCCTCACGGCACCCTGTCCGTGTGAGCGTGTTGTTAGGCTTCAGTACAATGTTAGCAGTGCCCACGCATGAATGCATCATCACCCACTCATCCAACACGATAGAACGAACCTTTAATGCA
>JAPQNM010000005.1:22234001-22236501 GCA_029783475.1 Metacarcinus magister | reverse complement strand
TGCCAACATCGTTTTTGTTAGTGCTTTACATCCTTAAAGGCGACGGAAGTATGACGGTAATGGTTTGCACTTTGAGGAAGAAAAAAAAGGTTGTTTAAGTGTTCCCAGTAAACATACTTTGATTCATGTACTCGCTGTCTTATTTTAACTACATAATGCGTCCAGAAAAGTGAGATTCAGCCACTAAGATTAAATAGGTAATGACATAAATTAGAGTGAAATACATTAGTGTACTGTTCTGTGCATTACCAAGGTATTAGAGTTGAGACCAGATTTATGTCGTGTATCTCAGGAAATGAACTTACTGTTTTTTTTTCTCTCAGCTTGTGGATACTGAAACCATTAATCATACTGTTATTGATGTCCTCGTAATTCACTAACAGCTTTCACGGTATACATGATGATACGACTATGTTCCTTAACTTTCTTATTTTACTTTTAAGAAAAATGCTTCACTTGCAATAATGGGAAACACATATCTCTTCATATTTGTTTATGTTATCTCTCTTTTTTTTCTCTCTTTCTTTCTCTCTCTGTTTTTCTTATAGTTCTTTATTATTTATGTTTCTGAGAATTGGTTTGATTTCAATTTTCTTAACTCCTGATCTAAGCGTCTTTTCTTCTCCTTCTATTCTTTTTTTTTTTATATATATTTAAGGTAGTAATATTGTGTCTTAGAGAGAGAGAGCATAAAAGAGAGAGAGAGAGAGAGAGAGAGAGAGAGAGAGAGAGAGAGAGAGAGAGAGAGAGAGAGAGAGAGAGAGAGAGACAAAAAAAAAGAAGAAGAAGAAAGAGTTGGTTTATTCTCCTGTCTAATTTGTGTTATTGTGACACATGTATGTAAGGTCACGACTCATTTTAATTGGAGTATACTTCTCCCTCTCGTTTCCTTTATATTTAGGGTCTGGTTTCACCTTCATATACTTTCCACTTGACCTTTTTCTTCTAAAACTATCATTGTTTTTTTCGTTCTATCCTTCTGTGATTTATTTCAAGCTCATAGTTTCATATTAATATTTTTTTCATTAATATGGTTTCTCTCCCTCTCTTCTCTCTCTCTCTCTCTCTCTCTCTCTCTCTCTCTCTCTCCTCTCCTCTCCTCTCCTCTCCTCTCCTCTCCTCTCCTCTCCTCTCCTCTCCTCTCCTCTCCTCTCCTCTCCTCTCCCCTCCTCTCCTCTCCTCTCCTCTCCTCTTCTCTTCTCTCCTCTCTCACAGTCACTCACTATTCTACAGGCAACACCACACTGGCATCTTCCTCACGCTCGTTCTCCTCCTTCCCTGACTCTTCCTTCAGACAGCAGCGGTCACGGCACAGTCTCCAATCTCCCTCGCCACATTTCCTCTCGTTTCCGTTGCCGCAGAGGACAAAACGAACTCCTTTCTCGTTACTCTATTTTTTGTTATCGTCGCCTGAAAGTTATCGTCGTTGACAGATTCCTTAAACTTATTTGGCTTTTCTTTCTTTTTTTTTTCTTTTTTTCTGCCCGTTTTGCTTCCTCTGTTCATTGTCATTTGTTTTGTGGGTCGTTTTTTTTATCCACTTACATATGTTCTTACGTGGGAAAAGCTGTATTAATTTGGTGTAGGGTTAGTTTTTTATTAGATTTTGTTTACTCAGGGATGTGTGTTGATGTGATTGTGTAGAATAACATTGTTTTGTATCACAACTGCAAACGAGAAAGTGAGGGAGAAGGACACACACAGAGAGAGAGAGAGAGAGAGAGAGAGAGAGAGAGAGAGAGAGAGAGAGAGAGAGAGAGAGAGAGAGAGAGAGAGAGAGAGAGAGAGAAAGGCTGCAGATGGCGACAAGATTCGTTTATCCAATCCTGATCTGCTTCATTGTTAATTTACATTGCAAGCATTTCGAAAATAACGTTACGGACTTAACAGACACCAATTACAACCTTTCACGGTATAATTCTAACGGAAAGTAACTGATGGAAACGGAAGGAAACGTGTGCATGATATAGATACTTACTACATGAAGCGTTTGGGAGCATTAAGACGCGTCAACATACCAACCTTCACTCATCTTGTTCCCTATTGATCGTACCTTCGCTTTGTACGGTAAACTCCAACATTACCTTGCCCGAACCTGTCCTGAGTGACACGTTAGCTCTGTGGTCATGATGGAATGCGCCTCAGAAGCTTGTGATGATCTGGTTAATAATTCACAGCAAGTCTTCGGCTCTGCGCTGCTAGGGAAGGTGTGGGTGTGTGTTTTGTTACTGTCGCCTTTGCGTTTGTGTTAGGCTTTGTTGATTCTGGGTGGAAGGAAGCGTGTATTGAAGGTATGTGTGTGTGTGTGTGTGTGTGTGTGTGTGTGTGTGTGTGTGTGTGTGGGTGTGTTCATAATTCAATACCTGGTGCGTTGATTAATTTGTCTTGTATTTTTTTTTTCTTCCTGTATTCAACTTAAACATTTTTTGTGCATTTTCCCTTCATCAATATGCATTTAGAATTCACTTAAAACTCATTTAGAATTCACCACCACTATTAC
>JAPQNM010000005.1:22224001-22226501 GCA_029783475.1 Metacarcinus magister | reverse complement strand
TATTGGTCACACATAGAGATTGTGTATCTACCTTACTATGTATCTATTTATCTATTTATAAATCTTACTAAGAGCTCCCCCAAGGTAATGGTCATGTCAGAAGAGCCTTTGTTTTCCTTTTCTTACACTCCCTCCTTGTATGCTATGAAATCCTTATAATCCTTTCTTCCTTTCTCTTCTATACTTGAGGTGCTTATCCTCCCATTCTGCACTTTCTGTTACTTTAACTACCATATTTATTTACACTCTTTGTCAATTCAGTTGCTAGTATTATTTTTAGGTGGTCAAGCTATTTAAGGTGGGTTGTGTTTGACTTCCTCCTATTCTCTGTGATTGTCTGCACCTTTTCAATCACAAATTTTTTTATAAGCCTTTCTATTAATAGTTAATTGACTTACACCTCTATAATTTCCTACATGCATTTATTTTACCCTTCCCCTTGTAGACTAGGATAATAATAGCTTTTTTTCTCAGTCTTATGGTACCCTGCCCTCTTCCCATGCCTACCCACATATATTATCCATCCCTTCGGTAAAAATCTCTTCTCCATATTTTATTATATCAATCGTTCGAAATTCCATTCACTTCTGATGTCCTTCCATTCTTCAAAATTCCAGTTTCTCTCGTGCACCCTCCCACCACCACCTACCAATCATTCCTATACACGTTTCACTTGCCTTGCCTTCACTGTTCACATTAATTAGATTTTAAAATATTCCATTCATCTTCCTTTGACAGTCTCTTTCTCTCTCAACATCCTTTTCATTCACATATTTCACCTCATTCCCTTCGCTGCTCACATTTGTTCCCCTTTCTCACTCATCCTTAACTTCCTTCCAATGTAGCCTTTTATCCTTCTTATTATACTCACTCTGTTGTATTCTGAAGTATTCATGAGCTTTTATTTCACTCTTTTGTATCACTTATTACTCTCATTTTTCTTGCATTATGTGTATTTCCTTTATCTCGTTCGCTCTGGTACATTTTTTTTCCAGTGTTTTATTGTATGAATCTGTATTTCCCTTCCTAACTGTCTTAACTTCTTCCATACACCATTCATTCCCTTTCTTCTTCCCCACTTTTGCCACTTGTGTAATGGTAGAATGTATAAGTGAATGAATGAATGGTGCAACGCCTGGATCTTCCCTTAATGTTTATAGTGCTTTAGTGTGCATACATTATTACATACAAGACAACTAATGCTTCTCCTGTTTTCTTCATGTATATTCTTTGTATCTTTGTTATTAATGTTTTTTTTCTCTCATTTTGTTTTATCATATGAATGCAGACGATTTGTGTTCTTTAGGGAGAAAAGAATATAATTTTACCAAGTTATTATTCTTTCAATTTTTCATCCTTTTTTTTTTCTCTCCTCTCTTGCAGATTAATAAATATTTTCTACTTAACCACGGACGCTGTAATATACTGGGACATAAACTCTGGTTATTGCGTTTGTTGTGTAGTCGGCGGGGACACTAAAACAAATGGCTTTCGTGGTGATCATTTCCACTCCTTGTCGTGCCAGCTTGGTAAAAACACCTACTCACCCCCACACCCTACTCTTACTTACCTCTTACACTCCTTGTTCCCCTCATCTCCTCTCATCCAATCCCTGCCCTTCTCCTCAGTCTTCTCCCTCACGCCCCTCTCCACACTCCCTTTCTGTCTTCCCTAAACCCAGCTCATTCATCTAGGCACCGGGAGCCCCGTTCAATATGTTCTTCCAGCCGTAGCTTGTGTTTGCTCGACAACTACCCTCGTCCGCCCCATAAGGCAGCTCAGAAAAGAGGCTCGTGGAAGGGAAAGTTTGTATTTCTTTTGTGGTGTTGTGTTTGGTTCTGTACAGCCCGTCATAGGTGGCTCTTATGGGATAGGAAGGAATGAATGTATGGCATGTTTTCTCTTTCTTTATATGTTGAGGAATGGAAAAAAATGTGGCTCTCGTAACATTCATTGTGAAAAGTTTGCTTAGTAAATACAACATAGTCTTTAAGTGTTGTTACCGGTGTCTTGAGGGTTGATGACGGTTTGTTCTACGTGCAAAAGATGATGATGTTGAGTGCACACGTTATGGTGAAGTGTTAATACCAGCAAGTTATCAGTATCTCAAGGAAAAAGACAGTAAGAGAAGACGGAACTCACATCGTCGAACAATTAAATAATCTTATGTTGGACAGTGTTGAAAAAAAATATTCAACTAAGAAATATGAATTACTTTAAGAAACATATTTACCAGAAGCGACCCAAAGCATGACCATCACGTGCCCAGACGCCTCAGGAGAAGCACGTGCTCACCCACTAGCCCAATTTAGAACAATGATTACACCTTTGCGGGTCAGGTAAATTATGGAGCCTCGAGTTGCCACACAGACCTGGCTGGCGCTCTTGACGGCAGCGGCAAAGACTCTTGCTTGTACCTTCGTGGAGGGGATAGTGGACGGTGGTGGTGATTGATGATGAGATTAAGGATGATGATGGTAATAACAAAGGCAGTTGTGGT
>JAPQNM010000005.1:22124001-22219001 GCA_029783475.1 Metacarcinus magister | reverse complement strand
TGAATCAATAAAGAATTTCCTTGCTTAGGCTAACTGCAGTACCTCGCTTCGAGTTCACGTTTTTCCTGGCTGTGACGTGTGTTGTGAGGTGGTTCTTTTTCATTCCCAGTCCTTCCTTAACACAATACATGGCAAAGAAATATTTGTTTGTATTGTAAAACTAGTCTGCCTTGTGATGGTGTGTGTGTGTGTGTGTGTGTGTGTGTGTGTGTGTGTGTGTGTGTGTGTGTGTGTGTGTGTGTGTGTGTGTGTGTGTGTGTGTGTGTGTGTGTGTGTGTGTGTGTGTGTGTGTGTGTGTGTGTGTGTGACTCAGAGACCAGGGTACGCATCAGAACCAGTCACTTGGAAGAGGTTGGTAAAGTAGATTTTCGTATATTTTCAAAATGCTGACTGGTCTCCAACAGTGACTGCTGAGCACGTTTCAATAATGTATATAGTCAGGAAACACGAACAAAAAAATATACGCGTTCTTACACTGGTATTATATGCTCCGTTTCATATAAAAAAAAACGAACATTACCAAACTGAAAAATAATTCCTGTTTTCGCTAAGTGCACATTGCAATTACCGTACGCCTTCAAGCCTTGGTCACTGTTACCTCCAAGTCCTGTCCTGGGTTGGCAGTGGTCAGGTCAGCAGGCAGAACATACACTAATCTCTCCGTAACATTGGTTCACTGACTTTCCAATCCCTGTTTCGTTGCCACTGGGATTCCGCGACCCACTTTAAGTCACGCGTGTCGAGGCCGAGCAAGACAGAAAATGACACTTCTTGGCACCATAACTTTTAAAACCGAGCAGGATATTGATAAGAGGATCTGAATCATACCACCTAACTTTCACGTTGACCTTGGTTGGTAAGACGGTGTGTGTTACGTATCCATCACTGAAAATGCAGGGCCGGGATACCACTAGCCACCTCAGGAAACATTTTTACATTTTATTCGTGTTTTGGTCATATTGTTGAACTTCTGCAGAAACTAAGAAGATAATTGAGGCCGGGGTTTGTATTGCTGTTGTCCCAATGTACCGCAAAGACTCTTTCACTTGGCAATTACGAGCTTTTGAAACTATTGTGATGCTGCTGGCAAGCTTTTAAACGTGTTGTGAGAGTGCGTGTGAGAGAGAGGGGGAGAGAGAGAGAGAGAGAGAGAGAGAGAGAGAGAGAGAGAGAGAGAGAGAGAGAGAGAGAGAGAGAGAGAGAGAGAGAGAGAGAGAGAGAGATTGCACATTTTTCATCCCCTTGAGAGAACGTGTAACCCCTTAACCATCCCTTGTCAACATGGAGTGTCAATGTGGTTGTTTTTTAACTATCATGCGGGGCGACACTTGGTGATGAGGCGACAAAGCTTCTTAACACTGACGCTAGAAGGAAGAGGAATAAAAAAAACGCTATCTCACGCATCCAGTAAGGAGCAGTTAAATGACTTTGATATGCGAATGAGAAAGAAGATATTAGGCAAAAGGATTTCCCAACTTTATATGCATTATGTTCGAAAAGACATTAGCTCCTTTCATGTTTCTTCAAAGTCGTATTTTACCGCTATCTCCCGATCCTTCTTTTAAAATGTAACTTGATTAAAGGCACATTAAAAAACCGACCTTTAAATTGGCGCTTTGGGGAAGAGTTTGAGTTTCACTTTGTAGGAACACCGTGTGAGGGACGCATGAAAATACGTTATTACACGAGCCGGAATTTCCTATAACATGTCCGCGAAAAACATGGGGATCAGGCAAGAAGGGGAGAATATTACACGATTTAATATTACTCCGGTAAGACACGGTGGAGTTGTCAGCGTAGAGAACACATTCCAAGGACGAGAAGGTCCAAGCAGGAGTCATAGCATGGATTTAGCTGTAATTGTTTTAGGAAAAATAACGTTCGCTTTCCTATTCCATTGAAACCAGTTACATAATAAAGTGATGGTGTCACTAACCTCCCGGTGCGATGAGATAGAGGACTGCAGCATCCACCAGTGTGTTTGGTGGTGCAGTTTTCGTGAACACTAATGTAAAATATTTATTTAATTTCCTAAGGTGTAATCGCATGACATGACATCGATATTGGTTTGCCGTAATTTTTGCCATTAAATTTATGTGCACGAATTAGCATTGCTTCATATCGTTCGCTTATCCTTGTTGACACCAGTGCCCGCCCACTGCACCTCCTCCTCGCCTCCCTCTTCGCCTCCCAGCACACACCACACATCATCCCCGACACTGGCCGCCTGACGGGAAGCTTCCATGAATATATGACGCCCTGCACCGTGATTAATGAACGCGCGGGACAAAGGGCTTCCTACGCTCATATTAATCCATGATCTCAAATAAGATATTGAAACGCCTCCAAATTGCACCTCAAGCCCAGCCTCTCTCCCTCCCTCCCCGCTGCTGCCGTGCCTCGTGACCCTACTTCGGGTTAACTCAGGCTATGAGGTGAACACATTACGTTCATCTTTCCCTAAACATACACTTTCGTCAGGGTACATCGGAGGTGCCTTCTACATCGGGGTTTATGTGAAATGTGTCGTGTGTACAGCCTGCGTTTTCATCCGAGTCACCTGAAACCCTCAACAAAAGCGTAAAAGAGTCGCTCTTTCATGGTGAGGTCCTCTGGGTTTCATCCGCGCAGGGTTAACGTGCGTGGCTGCTCCTTTCATCGCTGGCATCTCAAGAATGGCGATGAGAGCTTCCACGAAAGAAAATAAAGTGTTACCAAGGAAGAGTTTACTCCCCACACAAAGGTGCTTCGTTACGCATTCCAAGAAGAGCGTTACTATATTACGTGTATCACCTACTTCATTCAGCAAAACATGCAAACACTTGTATTTGGTAACGATTCAATCAATACTTTGCGTTCATTCAAACATGAATATTTGCTGCAATTCAAAGGCGTCGTAGATGTAATTGAAAAAACAACGCAAATACTTATCGTTTTGGTAAAGGGAAATCGAGGTTCCATGTAAATTGGGTCTTTGGCTGGCATATAAAAAAATATCATGTGATATACACTTTAGGGAATTGGATCGTGTCCTGGGCAGCTCGAATCTTCATCTGAGCCTTGTATTGGGCCGTAATATCCTGCGGGAGAGGTTGCTTGCACCGCCTGCACCCTCTCCCTTCTCTGACCTTTCCAACTCTCCCTCTCTGCCTCCTAACCTGCCTGCCTTTGCCACCCGTCCCAGACATCTACATGAAAGCCTTGTTACTCATGTCGCTATTACCGAATGAGAACTGTAGTGCAACGTATATAGAAAACAAGAATATTATGGCAGAACTGTAGCAGCCAGCTGGAATTCAGCTGAGGTAAGAGGGCTTGATAGTATAGAGTAGCAAACCCTGTGATACCATTGGTTGCTCATACTGATGCTTCAACCTCTCGTATCCCTCTTTTCTCCCTTGTTCTTAGTGTTCAAGTTCGTATTATTCTTTATATTCTTGTTGCTCTTCATCTTGTTCTCTCTCTAACTCCTCGTTTTCGTCCTCCTACCCCACCTGTGACTTTCTCTTCTTTTTAGATAGGTCTCAGCAGCAACAGGGCGCCATAGTAGGTGTTCCCTCCTTCCACTCTCGACTCATCTCCTCCTCAGCCTTTCAATTACTGCCACTCCGTCCCTGCCTCCCACCTACCCTTCCCCCTAACCTGCCACCAGAGAGGGGAGCTCATTCTCTCCCACCTGGGTACGTGCGGCTGCCAATCTCCACTAATATAGCTTCCATTCTCCCTATACCTGTTTGTGTCAATCTACTTCCTATCAGTGTTTCTGCTGCTGTGTCCGTCTGATTGTTTTATTGTGTGTGTGTGTGTGTGTGTGTGTGTGTCAATTATTTTTCTCTCTCTCTCTCTCTCTCTCTCTCTCTCTCTCTCTCTCTCTCTCTCTCTCTCTCTCTCTCTCTCTCTCTCTCTCTCTCTCTCTCTCTCTCTCTCTCTCTCTCTTACACGTAGTTTACTAGACGTTGTATGTAGTATAACTGATATTTTAGTTTTATAGACCAATAAGTCTTCTGGTATCTATTGTTCTTATGTATTATGCATTCTGTCTTTCATTCTCTCTATCTATCTATCTATACATCTATCTATCTCTGCACAGTCTTACATCTCCCACACTTCTCATGTACATTGTTTTTGGTTTACGTACATCCTCGACCCGTGTAAGTTGCATGTATGTATACGTATGTGTACTTAAACTTTAAATGAGCTTTTCATGTAGGTAGAATATAACTATTTTTTTTTCTTTAGGTTTGTTCTTATGTGTTGAATTTGATAAAGGAAATTATTCTTTTTGCCAACGAAAATGTAAGAACAAAATAGTATTACCAAAGACGAATCATTGAACTTGAGAATTATGGAAGTATGACAGACAAGTGGGAGGAGGAGGAGGAGGAGGAGGAGGAGGAGGAGGAAGAGGAAGAAGAAGAAGAGGAAAAGAGGAGGTAAACCGTAGATAAGAATATACGACGGAGCCAGGGAAGAGATGAAGGATAAAGGGAAGAAGGGAAGAAGGACAAGTCGAAAGCAAAGAGCAAAAGATGAAGGAGGAAGAGGAGGAGGAGAAGAAAGAGGAAGAGGAGGAGGAGGAGGAGGAGGAGGTCGATAAGTACAAAATGTCACTCATGTTAGCACTTTGTCGACCAACTTGACGCCTCTATCTCCATCCCTTCCTTCCTTTTTCCATCCTTCTCTCCTTCCTTTTTGCTACGTTTCTCTCCTCCTTCCCTCCTCCCCTCCCTCTGACTCCATACACACGCAATGGCTATAGGTTTTCGATGCGTCTCTTCCCACGTAATGATCTGATGCTCGCTCTTTTCTCTCCTAACGAGTTTTGGTCATTGAGCGCTTCGCTTAAAGGGTCTGAAGCCTCTACGGGGGATTATATACGTGTAAAGGGGTGGCAGAGAGAGAGAGAGAGAGAGAGAGAGAGAGAGAGAGAGAGAGAGAGAGAGAGAGAGAGAGAGAGAGAGAGATAGAGAGAGAGAGATTGTAAGGACCTACATCCAACAACTGGGAAAGAAGGTGAACAAAAAGAAGAAATAAAAAAGAAAGAGGAACAGATGGAAAACTTTTAAAATTTTCTACGTAGATTTTTCCTCTAAGCTGTTTTCAGTTTTGCATTTTCATTTACATAATAACTTTTTTCGATGTGGAGGAGGATTCTTATCTTGTCATCCCTACGTGGACGGTGGACGACAAGGTGGGACGAGAAGTGGCACGGAAAGCATTGTATTCCCTCCACCACACTACAGTACACTTAATTATATTTATTCAAAGTAAAGGTAGACTACAGGCTTTATGTTTTCCCTTATTCAGCCACTTGGTATCTGAAAGTAAGACATTTTACGATTATTTCTTGTCATTGATTAATTACAATGTATCAGACATCCGTGTGGAAGGAAGAGAATCTGAGTTACCCATTTATACAATCAGCTCAAGATTTACAAACGCATCAGCAACTTTTTTTGAAATGGTATTGTTTAATTCTTTAGCTATTTCAAACATTTCGAACAATTTCTTAACTATATTGAATAACTAAATATATATTTGCACACATTATCACACTACACCGCCTTCATCACCTGTTGTCCTGGTAAACCTTGTCAAGCCAGGTGGGTTTAACCTAGAGACGCTCCTCTGTACTCCGTTGTGTCTTGCTTAAGGCAGGAGCGAGGGGAAGGCAGGTAATTATAACGCGCCCCAACACGCTGCGGGGAACCCCTCTGCTGTGTACTCTTCGCTCGATAACCTTTGATTAGGCCACAATTTCACGAGGTAAATAGGTTAAAAGTCACCAGGTGGGGGACTAACATTTTTTCATTATGACAATATTCGTCTTTGTGTATCTATGCCTAAACCTGTATATTTACGTGTATGAAGTACATTTGTTTGCATGTACAACAGTCGGTGTTAAGGTGTTATTAAAGGCCTCGCACATCAGCTGATAAGAGGTGGAAGGGCTGCTACGTGTCCCCACCACCACCAGCAACACACGACGTACCAGACAGGTGCAACGGGTCCCCCTTTCCCTTCTATCACCGTCCCCTCACACCACCACCCTCGGTATTAGACGCCGCGGACCCTGTACTGGCTGCCACATTTCATCCCTAAACATCCTAGTGTGTTTGGTGCATAGGTTCTTGCCCCCTTTGGCCTTAGGGTTGCAGCGCCTGAGTCAAATGAACTATGCTTGACTTTTACCTTGTGAGTCACGCTGCCTTGCTGGTGCTGAGAGACAGGCCAACGCAACCAAGTGCAAACCGTGATAACTATGCACATGCTATGCTATTTAGAAGGGAATGTTTACTTTAACATTGATTTGTGTGTATGTGTTGGTGCATTTTTCCCAACTTCTTTGGGAAATAGGTATGCGTGCTTGAGGTGTGTGAGGGAACTTTTCTTGTCAGTGCACTACCTGGGAAAGTGGATATACATCTACATTAATTTATTTGTTTGTACATCTCCATCCGCCACTGCTGCCGCCTGTCACGAACAAGCACAAAGGGCCTTGGTTGGGGTGCATTAGCTACATTCCGTTTGCTCTCTTTTTAGGTCGCTGCAGGAGCAAAGAACCTCACAGATAAAGGAAGGGAACAGAAGAGGGGGAGGAAACGAGGAAAAAGGAGGAGCAGAAGGAAGAATAGGAGGAGGAGCAGAAGGAAGAATAGGAGGAGGAGGAGGAGGAGGAGGAAAAGGAAGAGGAAGAGGAGGAGGAGGAGGAGGAAAACGAGGAGGGAAAGTAGGAGAAGAAGAAGAAGGAGCATTACTTTATCATTTCGTCTTTAAAAACATCATCACAGGCTCTCAACACTTTCTTAAGAGATCACGAAGGTTTCTTTAGATCATCAGTAGAGTCAAGATATCAGAGAAGTTTTCATGATCTCTCGGAAATAGTCAGCAATCCCAATGGTTTCCACAAAGCTATAGAAGACTAAGACGTCCCATGGGATTATATAGGCCATTAGGAGGCTTAAGAGAGATCCCATAGGCTTCTATAGGCTCTCAGAATGTTTATGAGATCCTAAATGTCCTAATAAGTTTCAGTGTGAAGAGGAAACGCACGTAGAAGGAGTAATAACTTCATACGAATGTTATATGGGATAATGAATCGGAAAGTATAAGTTAGGTAAAAGATATTTAGTTTTTTTTTCTACAGGTTTTTGAAAAGGTTTAATGATAAAGTTTTGCAGCATGGTAATGGTAGATATTTTTTTTTGTCTCTCTAGTGTAGTAAAAAATATCTTAAGTGGATGAGAGGCATATGAGAAGGTTTCTGAGGCAAGTGGTGAGTGGTTGAGAGGTGGAAAGAATGGGTAGCGTCGGGTGGCAAGTGGAGTAATGTGGCAGTGAGGAGTTTGGAATTTTGGTATTAGTGAGTGTGGAGCGATAAAACAGCGGGAAATGTGGAGTGTGGAAGCAGTGAAAGGTGTTGAAGTGAAGGAATGGGGTGGATTGAAGGGGGAGAGAAAGAAAAAAAGTGTGTGTGTGTGTGTGTGTGTGTGTGTGTGTGTGTGTGTGTGTGTGTGCGTGCGTGCCAGTGCGCCTGAGGGTTGGTGCCCTTGTTGACGTGGCGGGTGGAGAGGTGTTTGCACAGTACGGCAAACACGCGCCGGCGAACCCTTAGACGGTTTTATTCCCGTGTTCATTGTTCTTCTTACTGCTTTTTGTTATCTTTTTGTGGCACAGTCTTCGTCTCTCGTTTGAAAGCAGGCACGTGGCTGGAGGGAGGAATGTTTTAGGTGCAAGTTGTTATTTATGTTCACCTTCCTTGTTGGTGCATGCAATGTGGCACTTGACTGCTTGTGTAAGGATAGTGTTTCTTTGGGAACAATATTAAGTCCCCTCCATGTTACATTACCTTGTACGGCTCGAAGGGAAAATGGAAACGTATATTCTGATAACTCAGTGTTTCATAGACATGTTGAATTAAACTATGTAAGGTATTTGAAATACTTGCGTCGTAGTAATCTTAAGGATAAGAGCAAAATTAATAAATATAAGTGTTTGCATTAATATTATGTTTTAATGATAAAAGTATTATAATTATCAGTTATCTACACTCCTTTGTATAGACTGTTAAACATGCATGTACTATTAGTACATCTTCATGTGCTAATTATACTATTCATTCAGTATACCTTTATTTATGTGCGTATGGAAAGTCAGAAAGCTAAAAACTATGTTCATTATACCAAGTATCTTCAAAATATGGAACAGAAAAAGATAAATGTTAAACAAGAAAACTAATTATCGGAAACAGAATTGGACTCACGCGAAAACGATACATAAATAAAGCTGACTAAACCGTGCCAGCGAAACAACACTTGCAAAATTTACCTACACTGTTTTCTTAAGGCGAGTTGCTGCTGCGGGATGTGAGGAGGTCAATGAACTAGGGTACAAATATATATGTAGATAATAACATCACTCAAATTAAGTCTTTCTTCAGCAGAACAAAATGATAAGAATAAAAAGTGTCCAATAATATTACTTGAACTAAACATCTGCAGATCGACCAATTTTCATATCAAAGTGGTCTAAGGAAAATCTGGGTCGCTTGGTGGGAAGACGGGAAAGATAAATGGAAGTTTTGGGAACTTCTTAAAGCAACTACTGAAGTGTTAAACAACTGCGTTCCGGCCACTGCGTATCTTCCAGTTTAGAAAGTATTGAGAGAAAGAAAAAAACCTTGGTGTGTCAGTGAGGGGCAGAGGAGGGAACTTCTTTCTACATCGAAGGGGAGAGGCTGTTTAGGTAGAATTAAAGAGAGACCGAGCGATGTGAGGCAAGAAGGAACGTATGAAGAGATATGCCATAGGAGAAAAATGTAAAATGCATAAATAAGTTAATGAATAAAAGAAAGATATGGATGTGATAAGAACAAAATGCAATATATACCATTTGTTGTGATGTTTAGTGACGATACACAAAACATATACAACCCAAACTTAAACTAAAAGAAAAACCAGAGGAGTCACTCTTAAAGGCACACTGACTGAGAAGAAAGTCAAATCAATAAGCATGAAAGTCAGAGTGAGGCAGAGCGACTCCTAAGCACATTATACGAAGAGTGAGACCAGGTGATATTATGCCTCTGCCTCTATGCTATATACAGTAGTTCATGTTGCCTCAGAAGACCACTTGTAGGTGTCTCGTGGCCACTCGAGTCAGGAATTGAAACAGTGACCCACATATCAGTGACTCGGTCTGAAGTATTGATTCTAAGTATAAGTGATTCAGGCGGATATTGTGTTTGTGTCAAGTTGTTGGTGATGCATATCGACTTTATACAGAGAACACACACACACACACACACACACACACACACACACACACAGTACAAGAGCAAAAATTTTCTCTAACATATATTAATTGCTTTCCCCACTGGAGTTTCAGGAGCGAAGAGGAAGAGTTAAACAAAAATTACGATGCCTATTTACCTGTCACATTCCGTGTTTACCGTGAATCGTCTTCAGCCACCGTAATTACTAGTGAATTAATCTGTGTAATTTATTTTTTCTCTCCCTCTCTATCTCTTCTCTCTTTAAAACCATCACCTACTCCCTCCTCCTCCTCCTCCTCCTCCTCCTCCTCCTCCTCCTCCTCCTCCTCCTCCTGCTGCTGCTCCTCCAACTTTATAACCACAACTTCCTCATCCACTCAGTCTTCGTCAAGTGTCAGTAGAATAATATTTTTTTTTCAGGCTTTCTACATGTATTTCGTAAAGTTTAAGTCTGTTCCGATATTCTCTTCTAATGTTTTGTATTAGGGGAGAATAAGAAAAGCAAGAGAGACTGAGGTTGAAATTAGGAAAGTATAATTAGGTATCATTAAGCTTATCATTAAGGTCAAGGTGTGAATGACTTTATTTATTTATATATTTTATGAAGGATCTGATTAAGTTATGTTTGAATTTTAGATCTAATGAGTAAGGGAGTAGCTAGTAAATCGATGGTGTGTATATGTGTTTGTATTTTTGTGTGTGTGTGTGTGTGTGTGTGTGTGTGTGTGTGTGTGTGTGTGTGTGTGTGTGTGTGTGTATGTGTGTGTTTGAGTGTTTTTTAAGTTTGTGGATCCTCTTTGCAGGTGTGTGGAGGGGTGTGTTAAGGTTTTATGAATGCATGAAGCGCATCTAAGGAGACACCTGCCAACACAGGTCACGGGGGAAGGGCAGCACCAGCGTGGCTCCCTTTGATAAACAAGAAATAGGATGACGTAGCCGCTTACACGCTCCATTTGTCGAGATAGATAAATAGAGAGAGAGAGAGAGAGAGAGAGAAAGAGAGAGAGAGAGAGAGAGAGAGAGAGAGAGAGAGAGAGAGAGAGAGAGAGAGAGAGAGAGAGAGAGAGAGAGAGAGAGAGAGAGAGAGAGAGAGAGAGAGAGTGTTAAATCAAACTAAATTATTTTATTCAATACCTACATGTCACTCATGCATATCATCAACAAATGTATAAGTATATAAAACAATAAATAAGGATGAGAAGGAGGAGGAGGAGGAGGGCGAAGGGTATTGAGATAAATGAAAGAATTGTAGAACTATATGGAGGAGGAGGAGGAGGAGGAGGAGGAGGAGGAGGAGGAGGAGGATAGAAGTAGGGAGGGGAGGGGGCGCCCGTTGCAATGCGTCATGGGAGTCTTAAACATGTGCCTTGGAGGGTGGGGAGCGAAACACGTCCCACGCTGCTTATTGATTCTGGCCGCATGGGAGTCTCTGACCGGGAAGGGAAACAGGACGGCGGCGGGAGGATGGGCGTGAAGTAAGTGCGGCAGAGCATGGGGTGTGTTGAACGTAATCTGTGTTGCGGGAGGACAGGCGGGAGAGTAGCGAATAGGGTATTAAAAGGTATAAGACGGCCGCTGTGGCATGACCCAAGGTGCCGTGGAGGTGCATCACGCTAGGAATGTCATGTATATAGTAAAGTTTTTTTTGGGGGGCTGTTAATACCGAGGTGGAATAAATAGTGGGCGAGACTCAAAGGGACTTGATTAAATAGGGTGGTGTTCATAGGTTTAATTACTAGTTTGAAATTAGGAGTGATGTGCTTTGGGTATTCATGTAGGTGGTAGGTGCATGGTAGTGTGGTGTGTGTGTGTGTGTGTGTGTGTGTGTGTGTGTGTGTGTGTGTGTGTGTGTGTGTGTGTGTGTCCGTCCGTCCTGTCTGGCTGTGTTATGTGGTCACGGGAGGTGGCGTGACAGTGATGTAACAGGGAATTAAGCGACAAGTGAACTACCTGTTGATGATGAAACTGAGAAAAGTGTAGGAAAGTTAAGTCGTTTTTTTTAATGATCTTTTTTTATACATAATTTTTGGAGGGTGTTAAAAAGGAATTATGCCAAACCACTTGTTGCTTGATGCCGTTCATAAAGTTTGTTTTAAGTTGGACAGGAGTTGAGTAATAGTGAAGATTAATGTGGTAGTATATAGACGCGTTCCCTCACTCACAAACAGCTTAAGAACTCATAGTCTAATCCATCATTTACGCGGGAAGAATGTGAGGAAAAGTCAGGGAAGAATTTAACGACTAAACCAACATTAGCCAGACGTTGCTCCGAGATTTGGGTTTATTGAGGTAATTAAAAAAGAATTATGTATCAGTTTCTTGCTCATTATAAATCACGCCCAAATTAGCCTAAAAACATATAGTAGTTCCATTGATTATTACTGTGTATTTAGGTAATCAAAACATCTATCTTTACTCTTATATAATATATGTGTATTTATGTTTGTCTAAGATCATGGAATTTGGACTTTGTTATTTACTACTATCATCATCATTATCATCATCATCATTATATTTTTGTGTTTTTCTTCATAGTCTTTTCCTTCACCATTTGTCGCATCTCTCGCCCTAACAATATACGGAGCCGCCTCATCTCTCCCCTTCTTCTTCCTCCCCCCCAGGAGTCCCGACCCTTAGAAAAACACATTAACTTTGCCCCCCACACCCCCCACCGGTTATTCACACTCATCAAAGCTCCTTCACCCCTCACGCCCCCTCACCTTTTCCTCCTGATCATAGCTCCCTACTTTTGCTATAGTCCTCCTCTTCCTCCTCTTCCTCCTTCTCCTCCTATCACCTCCACTTTTTTCTTTCCTTTCGTCAAATAACTTGTTTGCATGTTTTATTTTTTTGTTTCACTGCTAAGGTTCTTTTTCTCTTTATGTCGGTGTTTGTTTTATTTTGTAATTGATTTTATCTGTTTCGGTTTTCCTTCCTTTCTTTGTCTGCGTTCTGTACCACTGACTCCTTCCTCTTCCCTGCTACACCCATAGTTACAATACTCGCCACCTTCCCTCGTGTCGCTGCCGTCGTCATTCTCCAAAAGGCTGAATAAACCTCAACACTCCGTCACGTCCCTTGCTGCTGGGACAACCAAGATGCATATGTTTGCTTATTGCAACCCAACTCACGCTTCCCTTCCTACCCAATAAAGAGAGCGAGAGAGAGAGAGAGAGAGAAAGAGAGAGAGAGAGAGAGAGAGAGAGAGAGAGAGAGAGAGAAAATAAATGAAAGAATGAGAAAGAGAAAATGAAAAATAATTCGAAAAACACAACTTCTAACATCTAGGAACGAAAAAAAAAAGTTGACTGTCTTGAATCAACATTATCCTTGCGCAGGTCTTGTATTAAGCCACCACACTCTTCATTGTGTTCTTCCTCCTACTCCTTCCTGCTTTTACCTCCCTCCCTTCCTCCCTCCGTCCCTTCCTCCCTTCCTCCTTCCCTCTCTCTGCCTTCCTCCCTCCCTCCCTTCCTCCCTCCCTTCCTCCCATCCTCCATCCCTCTCTCTGCCTTCCTCCCTCCCTTCCTCCCTCCCTCCCTCCCTCAGTCCTGCTCGTCACAATAGGAGGGTACAGTAGTGTCTTGACCACCAGGAAGCAAGTGCTGTATCATGCTGACGGAGTAGCTTTTAGAAGGAGGAGGAGGAGGAGCAAAAAGGAAAGAAGGAAAGAGTCAGAAGAAGGGAGGACGTGGCGACGGTGAAGTGAAAGGAGGAATGAAAGAGAGAAAGGGAGAGCAGGGAGGGCAGGGAGGGCAGGCAGGGGAGTGAAGGAAGGCTGGAATGGAGGAAGGAGTGCAAGTTGCGTGTTGTCAGTGCGTAACGAAGAGCGTGTCAGTGCCTCAAGGAGTACTACGTAGAGATCGATGTTGAGTTTGCAGCTGCAGTCACGAGGGTCAGACATGGCAAGAAGGTGTTGATTGAGGCCTGACCAGGAGAGAGCTGCTTAGGGGATACTGATGCAAAGTTCAATAACTCAATTTAAGTTAGATTCGGTTTGCTTGGGTTAGGTTAGGTTAGGTTTGGTTAGGTTAGGTTTGGTTAGATTAGGTTAGGTTAGGTTAGGTTTGGTTAGGTTAAAGAGATACCCAAGATGCATTGACAAAGAGTTATAGTAGGCTGAGGGTATGGGTGAGGTAGGATGATATGATGGTAGGGATGAAGGTGGCGCCAAGGATGAGAGGTAAGGGATAAAGGATGGTCAGGCTGTGTCGAGGAAGTCTGAAAGGCTGACAGGAATGTGGGGAAAAAATATGAAGGGACTGACAGGAATGTGTTGACAAAGGTTTAGGGACTTTTGGAGGACTTACAAGGTCTTATAGAGGACGAGGCACCGGATAAGTTGCTATAGTCATGAAATTGTTTTGTTATCGAGAAATATTGAGGGTGGAATTGAACGTCATTTACTCATATTACAGGAAGATTTTGCCTCTCTATAAAAAATGAAACATGAAAGGTGAACATTCCTTGATTCTTTCAGTGTACGTCGATCAACTTGTATATGTCTACGAAACTGAAGGAAACAAAAATACGGTCTGGTAAAATTTCTATGGCTGCCGGTTTTCTAACATTTTCACACACGTATTGCTGGAGACTCAGTTGTCGACGCAAAGTTGTAATTGTTCCAAACTTTTGGGTCATTAGCAATGCGCAGGGATGAATGTCTGTCTCCTAAGCTAATTCTATTCTTAGTACCTCGAAAGTTTTACCTAATTTTCCCCCTGAGAGTTTAGGTTCTGAGATGATGATTACTTAGTGATCAAAAGTCGGAAAGGTTCAGAGTCCTGCTTGATGGTCTTCAATACTGAACGTGCTTGATCTGGGTCATCTGAAAACATTCCTTACCGTGACTGCATTTCTGAAATACTTTTTTGTTTGTATAGATATATTCAAGTAAGGAGAAGTAAAATGAAACATGATGTACGTATATATTTTCCTGTAGTTGGATATAAGTGGAAGGCATGACATTTAACATAACTCAGACCACTAAAGAAATTAAATTGTTCTTCGACACGTAAAATATCTCACAACTTTACCACCAGTACAAAGAATTTTGTCAAAAAGTAACAATTCTCTTCCTCTTTCTTGTCTCTTTATCCGCATCTTCGTTATCCTCCTCCTCCTCCTCCTCCTCCTCCTCCTCCTCCTCCTCCTCCTCCTCCTCCTCCTCCTCCTCCTCCTCCTCCGTAGCAAACTTTGAGTAAGTTCATCCTGATGTACCTAACTGACGAAATGTCGATTCAAAAGACGTCGCTAGTGGCCTGACATCGCTTGCCAGGAAGTAGTGGTAGCAGTAGTGGTAGTGACAGTCTGGTCTTGGTTGGCCTTCCTTTCCCTGCCAGCCATGGCTGGGGAGAGAAGCCTTCACCCTTACTATCCTGTATCCTTCACTCTAGAGTAGATAGTGTACTCACAAACAGCTTCGTAAGGGCCAGCAGGCCTGTTGTTGTTTGTTCTTCCTATGTGTTCCTCCTCCTCCTCTCCTCCTCCTCCTCCTCCTCCTCCTCCTCCTCCTCCTCCTCCTCCTCCTCCTTCTTCTCCTCCTTCCCCTCTTCCTTCTCTTCCTCCTCTTCTTCTTCTTCTTCTTTCTTTTCCACCTTTGCCTTCTCTTTTACCACCACTACAGTTATCACCATTACAACCACCACCACCATCGCTGTCGTCTCCATCACACCTGCAAGACTTCACATTGTGCCCTCGAGACTCTGCATACTGGTGACCCTCAACCCCGAGATCTTGTCCTTCCTTTTGAGCTACGTCGACATTTTGGCCTGGTCGTCCTCATCCCTCCCCAGACCCCTTCAGAACCCTTGAAGAGCAGGCATCAAAGGTCCCGGCGGGTTGAGTGCTGGGGTAGAGGCGCTGGTGTTGGGGTGGTCGATCCTCTCCGGAGTGGGGGAGTTGCGGCGTGGCTGAGAGCTTGTTATGACAGGCGTGAACCGACTTAGGAGAAGCTCGTGTGTGTGTGTGTGTGTGTGTGTGTGTGTGTGTGTGTGTGTGTGTGTGTGTGTGTGTGTGTGTGTGTGTGTGTGTGTGTGTATGTTTGTTGTCTTGTGGTGTCTTTATATCTTGTAGTTCTAGTATTTCCACGAGTGTTTTAACGTCACAATGTTATTAATATATTCGTTAACAACTGAAGTACTTCAACTTATTTATGAAGTTATTATTCCGTTATCTTTGTTATCATGTTGAGCTTCGAGGTTAATTGTGTTACTCTTGCAAAAGTCTAGAGTGATTTTTTATTATTTTATTTTCATGTCAATGTAAGAGTTTTTCAATGTACATCAATTAATGTACACTATTAATACTTACAAATGTTTTAAATAATATAACTAATAAATAAAACACATTGCCAAAATTGCCGCAGTAAAAATGTGAGTTTTATCCACAAAATTGCTCCAAAGAAAAAATATGAACCCCCCAAAAAATGTTTAACGAGCGAGTGTCACGCACACTAACATGGCCAGTCAAGTTACTTTAATTAATATAGATTAACCTCAAAACTGCACCTTTAACTCAGACCCACTTCTCTTAATTGATACCTGGAAGCTGCGCCAAAGAACTGCATAGGAAAGGCGAGCTGGAAATTGTAGGAGACTTTTCTTCAGCTGTGTTCCGAAGCTACCGCCCATTGGTACCAGAGTCACCGGTGCTTCAGGCAGAAGTAATGATGGTGCTCGCGAAGACACGCTGTAAATTGCGCCGCTTGTGTTTCAGCTTGGAAAATCCCATGTGTTTGTGCTGGCAATGAAGCTTTTTAAGGCACCTTCAAAGACGAAAAACTAACAACGACAAATAAAAAGTTGTATTTATCATTCCTGTCAGTATGGGGAAGGACGGGAAAGTTAAAAGAAATTATCGTTGTCAGTGACCGGAAAACAAAATATGAAACTGGCGTCCCCCGCGCGGCTTTAACTTAGCTCCGCCCAGCCTCAGGGAACACTACCATAACCCTGACGGAAGAGGGGCTGTTGGGGGCCCCGCTACATGCCGCTGGTCCTCCCTTCGCTTCCCTTGAGCCTCCAGAAGGGAAAGTAATGCCGCGTGAGAGAACGCTTACCGGCCAGCGCGAACATATGCAAAATTTTCTTTCACGCTTGGACGAATCAACCGCTGACTCCTATGCAGCAACATGCTACTCAACACATACTTCCACGGTGTTGGGTGTAATATTAAGTTAACACCACATTACACACACACACACACACACACACACACACACACACACACACACACACACACACACACACACACACACACACACACACACACACACACACACTTACATATTCACACATACATAGTAGAAGCAAGGCTAACACTCTTAAAATTTCACACCCACGGGAAAGCGAGGTTAAAGATATTTCCATTCACTCTCAGATAACCTCCCTAGTCAGTCCCACCCAAACCACAGTCCTCACCGCTGCCTTAACATTAGGGTCTGTCTAGGGATTAATCGCCATGCCTTGGAACCGCCTGGATGGAGGGATGTGGAGCCGACTGGGATCCGTGAGAGGAAACACTTAAAGGTGTGTGATTGTCAGCCATTGTGGAGCTTTCCTCTGACGTCGTTGAAGCTTCTGCTGAATGCGACAGGCGGGCAGGTATGTAGGAGGGAGGAGGTGGTGATGGGCGTGGTAATGATGGCGGCGGGGGAGGCACGCCGCTGCTGCAGTGACTGAAGTGGCGCAGGAGACTGGTGGGAAGGGGTGACTGTGGGATGCTGTGAATCTTGGGATGCTGAAGCGGATATCATTGGGTTCGATGTTTGTATAGGTGGGTGATTTGATTTGATTGGAAGGTAGTGTTGATGCTGCTCCTGGCGAGGCTACACACGACTGTTTGGAGACGAAACACACTGCACAACATTTAGGATTGAGTGTTTGGGGTTTAAGTGACGCATTCCGGTAGTGGCAGTGGTGCTTGGGGTGTGTGTGTGTGTGTGTGTGTGTGTGTGTATGTGTGTGTGTGTTTGTGTGTTTGTGTGTGTGTGTGTACGATGCTTTCCCGGACAAGATATTGGAGTGCCTTGGTGGTGGTGAGTTTATGGTAGCTATCTGTCTCCATGGTGACGGGAATGAATGTGTGAGATAAATACCCTGAGTAGACGAGACGGGACGAGTGGGTGGGTGGGTGGCCATCTTGACTCGCTCTCCTCTCTTGTTTTGTAAGATGAAAGGAATGCTACTTTTTGCGGCACAGAAGAAGGAGATGAATGTACAATGAGATAGAGAAAGAAAGAGACTAAAGAAATAATGGCATTGCTGATTAGTACACAGGAAAAAAGAGTTAACATTTGCCACTTAACTCAAACCTCAACATCAATACATGACTAACACTACTACTGACAGGTAGGAACGTTAGTGTCGCCTCGCCTTACCTTACCTGAGGGCGTGGATGTAACCGTGAGTGGTCTTAAGTAGGATCGTGATGCTGATGTGAGAGGATGCTGACCATGAAACATATAACAGGCCATCAGAGGGAGTGTTGCCGAGGCGATCTTGGTGGTAATGCCGGGAGACTGATGGGTGGGAAGAGTGTGAACGAGGCAGTGACAGGCGGCTGATGATGGTGATGTCGATGGTGATGGGATGATGTCGCCCAGCCTAACACCACCATCAAATGAGGCAGGAATGGGTGATAGGACTCGATGAAGGTAGCCATTAATAAAGGACTGCAAGGTGAAGATGTGTTATGTAATGTATTGATAAAGATAATGTGTTGTGTTAGTATATTGTGATGAGAATTTTGATTGTGATGTTAGATGTTGTGACGTAGTTTGAAGTTTTGTTTTATTATTATATGTCTGAAGTTATTTTGGGGGATGTATTATGGTGGTTATTTTTGGTGTTTTATGGGTACTCAGTAGGGAGGATGGTGGTGGTGGTAGTGGTGGTGATGGTGGTGGTGGTGGTAGTGGTGGTGATGGTGGTGGTGGTGGTAGTGGTGGTGGTGATGGTGGTGGTGGTGATGGTGGTTATAATGACATTGTTAGTGTTGATTGTATTGATTTTGGTTGATTATATTGGTGTTGCTGTTGTTGTTAGTGTTGGTAGTGGTGGTAGTGATGGTGTGTTACTACAGGTGTTATCAGTGGCAAGCAGTGTTTATAGTTGTAGTTAAATATAATAGTCGTTAGGTTTTACACACACACACACACACACACACACACACACACACACACACACACACACACACACACACACACACACACACACACACATTCTGTTTTTATACACAAGCCAAGCACCATCGTATACGCATATACAAGTAAAAAAAAAAGTGCAAAAAAAATAAAATAAAAAAAAAGAAACTCCCTGACAATGGAACGCTGACTGCGGAATCTCACTGATGACCTCACACTTTTTTCCCTTGTTAATGACATGCAAAGGACCAATTACTACGAAGAGACTGTCAGACCTTTTAGTTACCAGGTTCCCGCGACAGGAATCGGCCTCCAACACGGGACGGGGTAAAACATGTTAGATTAAAGAGTCATTTGTGTAACACGCTAACTCTCTCTCTCTCTCTCTCTCTCTCTCTCTCTCTCTCTCTCTCTCTCTCTCTCTCTCTCTCTCTCTCTCTCTCTCTCTCTCTCTCTCACACACACACACACACACACACACACACACACATACACACAAATGAAAAAAGGAATTAATAAATGTTATAATGATACTAGGACTTTTACAAGAAGAATACTCGTTTATTTCGTTAAGTTATGCGTTAGTTAGTATATAAGAATTTATTATCAATTATAGTATTGTTCATGTTGTACTTACTGTGTTGGCATTGAAAGTATCGCACAACTAACTTTTATTGATGAGAAACGATTTTTTATATAGTTTATCTTGTCTTGTTTGTTGTTCTGTTTTTCTTTCCTTTGTTCACTGTGTAGCTTCATCTTGGTGTTTCTTCTTCAGTGGTTTCAGGTGTTGTGTATATATGTGTGTGTGTGTGTGTGTGTGTGTGTGTGTGTGTGTGTGTGTGTGTGTGTGTGTGTGTGTGTGTGTGTGTGTATATATGTATGTATATGTATGTGTGTATATAATTAGTCAGGGGGGTTAGAGTCAGATGAATGCCCTTACATTTACCATTTCCCTTTTCCCTGTTATTGCTGCGGCGTTTATGTTCTAATCGGCAATTAAACCCATTTTTTATACGGTTGACGAATAGTTCTCTGTGTGTATTCCATATTTATCATTTCACTGTCTTCCTTTGTTGTTCCCTGGTGCATATTCACCCCATTTATTTTCATATTCAGGGACCATATTCATCTTTAGGCAATTTTCACTGAGGAGCACACACACACACACACACACACACACACACACACACACACACACACACACACACACACACACACACACACACACACACACACACATGTAATACAAACTCCCTTAAGCCTCTCGTCCTTGTTCTAGTGTTTGTCTGGCGAACCACACCCACCATCACTACCTCTTCCTCCTCCTCTTCCTCCTCCTCCTCCTCCTCTTCCTCTTCCCTTGCACTTAATACTACCAGATTAATTATTAACCTCCCCGTCTACTGCCTACGAAAGAGGGGAGAGCGTACGGAAATTATAGTTTGTGGTCAGTAGGGAGGGAATGATGAGGAAGGGAGTGGAAATAAAGGTTTGAGGATCACTTTAAAAAGATTGATTTCCTTTATATTTTTAGAGTTATGATGTAGTTAATTCATATTACTGAAATTATGTGGTGATAAGTGTATGAAAATTACCTCTTAATTGGAAAAAAAAGTAGCTCTACATTATATATTATGTTCAGGAATATAGAGAGACAAAATAGTTTAATTCATAAGTGGAAACGAAAGATCTTGCATAAAGTAATGAGATAATGATAGCAATACATTTTATTATGATCAACTTCCTGCCCCCTTCACCAATCACAGGAAGCTATTACCTGTACGACAATGTAACGATAATGTAAGTACTTTTTACCTCCCTCACTCCATTGCTTCCCTCTCAAAGACGACTTAATCTTCGAAAATCTACGAGTCTCGACAAATTTCCTCTTCTTATGCATGCCAATGAGTCCCACCGCCGTCTCCCCTTACTGGTGACGCCCTTGAAGTGTGCTTAAGGGAAAATGACACCTGTACCTGTGTAACTCCAGATGTAAAATAATAATAGTTTTTTTCTTTCTCTCTCTTTCTCTTTCTCTTTTGCTCTTTCATTTCACGTTCTCAAGGTTAAGTTTTTTTTTATTGGTCATATAAATTGTGTTGTGGATCTAGCGGGTAGGTTTCATTTTCCTCCTTTTTCTTCTTTTTTATCTTCTTCCTCCTATTCTTCCTAATCTTCCTCGTCTTTGTCATGTGCTTTGCATCCTCATCTTCTTGTTGGTGTTTTCTTTGAATTTTCTCATCCCTCCTTCTCCTCCTCCTCCACCTCCTCATCCCTTCTCCTCCTCTTCCTCCTCATACCTCCTTCTCTTCCTTCGCCTTCTGCTGCCGGTCCCTCAAAGGATTCCTGATTCCTGCTTTTATTGGCTTCTTTCAATCCTCTATCCTTTCTCCGTCGGTTCCTGTCTCCTTTATTAATTTTTTCCATCGTTGCTCTTTTATTTTCCCTTCAACGATCTATTGATGCTTTGGTTGTTCATTTTGTAGCTTTTCTATTTCATCTCTGTTGCGTTTATTAGGTGGACACTTGCATTATAATCGAAAAACAATGTAAGTAATCTGTTTAAAAAAGAAATTGTCTAAAAAATTTTTCTCTATCCAAATTTCTTGAGATAAAGCTATTACCGTGAATGAGGATTATGTGGACAGTGTATGCATATTAAGTCATTATTTTAAACAATCTTTGAAGAGTTGGAAGTGAAGGACGTGCACTTTTATGGAGGCAGCATATTTAGTATCCTGTTTTTGGCACCGTGATGAGTGTTCCAATTAACTTTTTTTTCTCCTGTCTGTATCCCAAGTCTCTCCACCACCACTCTTGCCGCTGAGACAGAAGAGCATTCAGCTTCATATAGTAGTACACCAATCCATAAAAAATCATTAAAAAATACATACTATATCAGTGTATTTAGAAACAGGCAATCGTCACAAAGTTTCATATCTGGCTTTATATATATGCATTTTGTATACATATATAATTTTATTTTATACTGTAGTAATTTCCTCATCTGTCTTTTTTTCCTGACGCATAATCTTTTCATCCGTGTTTTATGTTTTCTTTTCCCTGACGCCCTTGCTCTCGTTTCCCCTCCTCTTCCTCCTCCTCCCCCTGCTCCTCCTCCTCCTTCTGCTCTTCCTCTATAATGTCTCGTCTCTTCAAGGCTGCATATTTTTGGGCCGCCTCGAGCTACTGGTCCACTCAGGAGGCTTGACTGCTGACGTGGAAGACGGTGACGGGTAGGGGCAGAGAGGCCTAAGGCGAGGAAAAGGGACGACAAAGAGAAAGAGAGAGTAAGAGAGAGAGAGAGAGAGAGAGAGAGAGAGAGAGAGAGAGAGAGAGAGAGAGAGAGAGAGAGAGAGAGAGAGAGAGAGAGAGAGAGAGAGAGAGAGAAGCCGCAACGCCCCTTGTGGCTCCTCCCTTCCAAGCGACTGCAGCTCCTTTTCTTCTCTTTCTTTCTCATTCTTTCCGCGGAGAAGAAAAAAATAAATTACAAAGACGAAGAAATGAAAAGGTTTATTTTTCTTCACTGTCTTTGCCTTCCCATCTCCTCCTTCACCATTAACACTATCTTACCCTTTAGTCCTCAGCATCTCCCCTCACCACCCCCCTTCCCCACAGTCTCATCTCTATGCCTTCCCTTCGCTACTTCATCCCCATTACCCAATTCCACTTCCTAGCATCCTCCTAACTCCTTCTCTCCTCTAAATTAGGACCCCACCTCTTCCCTCTCACCCCCATTCTCCTGTCAAGCTGATGTAGGGCCACCTCATATATCCACTAAGGGGAGTAAATGGGTATGAAGCTTGTGTGTGTGTGTGTGTGTGTGTGTGTGTGTGTGTCTGATATATTTATGCTTTTTCGTGTACGTATGATCTGTTCAGGGTTTTCTTTTAGTCATAGTTCTTTTGTTTATATATTTTCCATTATTGTCTTTCTTTTCTATATGTTTATTTTTCCCGATTTTTTAATATTTGTTATTTTTCATCTTGTCGATATATTTAGTTTTTTCTTCGCCATTCGCTTCGAAATATTTATATTGTGTTTTTGTGTTGTCTCTTATTTATAGCGTGTGTGTATGTGCTTGTGTGTGTGTGTGTGTGTGTGTGTGTGTGTGTGTGTGTGTGTGTGTGTGTGTGTGTGTGTGTGTGTGTGTGTGGGCGTGTGTGTGTGTTAATAGCTCTGGATTTGTTCCCTTATATAACCTAGTGCTTCTACACACACACACACATTCATGCATCCACAAGCATACATACACACATACATACATACAAACAAAAGTAACAGTCACATAGAATACATACAAGTTAACAAAAATACGCACATCGCCTACTTCCATTCAGACAAAGTTACAACAGTGTTTTGTACAAAAGTTTATTTTTTTATGGTCCCACGAACGAGGACGGCTTAGGTATATGTATGTATGTATGTATGTATGTATATATGTGTGTATGCATGTGTGTGTATGTGTATGTTTATATGTCTGTGTGTGTGTGTGTGGATTCAAAAGAAAACACAAACTCAAAATATATGTAAATACCGACCCTTGAATAGCATTATTTATTAAAGATTTTTGTTCTCCTATTGGGGAAAGAATAGATGAAGAACACTACTTCGCACACACACACACACACACACACACACACACACACACACACACACACACACACACACACACACACACACACACTTCGGCCATAATAAATTAAGCGAAGAGTAACATAGATTAAACGCAAGAGTGTTTTCGGGTCCTCGTCTTGAGTAACAGGGACTCTTGGCCTCGTCCCAGGGGCCAGCGGCGGTCAAGGCGAGTCATTTCATCGTCTGGGAGAGGAGGGAAGATGTGGTCACTGCGGGCTAAGAAGAAGAAGAAGAGGAAGATTGTCTGTGTTAGTCAGTCAGTCAGTCATATTTTTCTAGTCTTATATGTACCACTGATATTTTTTTTCCTCCTATTATGTTCTTTCATTTTACTTATATCTTCTTTCCTCTGTTCTATAAGATAATATTAACTCTGTGTAGCAACTATAAACGAATTTTTTTAATAAATCTAAGGAAAGGCTACGAAATCCATTGCCATCACAACCCACCAATCAGCGGCGTGTTCGAGTCAGATGCTTCATCTTTTAATTTCCTTTTTTTGTCATCTCACCGACCTTCACCCTGGCTGTGGGAGGCTGGGGTTATGGCCAGCTGAGAGAGAGAGAGAGAGAGAGAGAGAGAGAGAGAGAGAGAGAGAGAGAGAGAGAGAGAGAGAGAGAGAGAGAGAGAGAGAGAGAGAGAGAGAGAGCGAGAGAGAGAGAGCCCTTCAGTGTTCGCTATATATTTCTTTTGTATATGTTAATGTCGATTTTTTTCGTTAACTCTTTTTATTCTATCTATCTCTCGTTGGATTATTGAATTTCATCATTTCTCCCTTCGTAATATAATCGGGTTTTTTTTCCTTCGTTATATAACATTCAATTGCTACTTTATTCATTGCAAGATTTTTGATGTCACCTAATCATTATTCTTTGCATCTATATTTGCATCATTAACCTTATCACATCAACATTAACAACATTATTATATTTCTTCCCCCTTTATTTTTTGGAGTCTAGTTTGATTGATTTTTTGTTTTCTCTACAAACAACACAACTATGCATGGACTGTCAATTTCACTACATTTACCTTTCTTCCACCACACCTGTTACCTGCCCACTACCTGACCCCTCACCACCCTATATACAAGACTAACGGTGCTGACGGGAGTGGAGTGGAGTGGGTGGGAGGAGAGATATCGACCGAGTCTGCTCACCCCCATACTGTCTCTATGTATGTACGTACGTGTATATAAACTTTGACCTTTGTGATCGCTCGCTGAGGGTGTGATGTCCGTTAGTTGTGTCCTCTCTCTTTTCTCTCCATTCCTGTCCTCGCTTACGTGTTTCTCTTTATTTTTCCTGTTTGTTTTGTAATGATGATGATGATGATGATGATGATGATGTAGGGTTGTTGTGTGTTATTTTTTTTTGTGTGTGTGTGTGTGTGTGTGTTTTGCGGGTGTATGTGATTGTTTCTGTTCGTGTTTTTTATTTGTTTATTTTAGTGTGTGTGTGTGTGTGTGTGTGTGTGTGTGTGTGTGTGTGTGTGTGTGTATGTGTGAGGTCATTTCTTTTATTTATTATCATGCACACTTCCATTTTAAAGAACTGAATAGTTGTTGTTCATTTGATTGTTCTCCATATAAACACACACACACACACACACACACACACACACACACACACACACACACACACACACACACACACACACACACACACACACACACACACACACCAAAAAAAGCAAAAAAAAGACATGAGCATATTTCCTCCAGTTTCCATGTCATGATTTGACAAGGATTTTATTTCCTACAATTTTTTTTGCAAACTATAAAGTGAATATTTTACACGTACTAGAATGACGACACGTTTTTTATCTGTTTTTTTATATTTTATTAAAGTGCTGCAGGGTCAGTCACACTCACACACACACACACACACACACACACACACACACACACACACACACACACACACACACACACACACACACACACACACACACACACACACACACACACACACACACACACACACACACACACACACACACACAGGAGGTGGTTGACACACAGCCAGCTCAGTGTTACAAGAGGCTCTATAGATCTGTGGAGCTGACGGCGTGTTGAGGAAGAGGAAGAGGAGATGGGAGAAGAGGGGAGGCTGCAAGGAAAGAGAGGGGCATGAGAGAGAGGGATTGAGAGAGAAAGATACTGCAAAAAAAAAAAAAGGGCAGAAAACATCACGGAGATAGAAAGAAAAAATGTATTAAAGATCAAATTACAAATTCTAATGTTTTAATGATGACTGATATTGATTTTGTAGCTGTTAGTTTCTTTGTCTTTTCTATTTACCAACAGTTTAATCAGCATTTATATTGACTTCTTTGTTTATTTGGGAAGTTCTGAGAAAAGAAATATCATAGGATTGAGGATGTTATTTGTTATTTTTGTATAGTATATTGCATATAGTGAATAGTGGAAGTAGCAGTAGTAGTAGTAGTAGTAGTAGTAGCAGCAGTAGTAGTAGTAGTAGTAGTAGTAGTAGTAGTAGTAGTAGTAGTAGTAGTAGTAGTAATAGTAATAGTAGTAGTAGTAGTAGTAATAGTAGTAGTAGTAGTAGTAGTAGTAGTAGTAGTAGTAGTAGTAATAGTAGTAGTAGTAGTAGTAGTAGTAGTAGTAGTAATAGTAATAGTAGTAGTAGTAGTAGTAATAGTAGTAGTAGTAGTAGCAGTAGTAGTAGTAGTAGTAGTAGTAGTAGTAGTAGTAGTAGTAGTAGTAGTAGTAGTAGTAGTAGTGATATAGATAGTTAAGGTACATATTTCAAACGGGCTTATTAGAAAAAATAATTGATTACTATTAGTAGTGAAATTAAACTAATTTTGTTGTTCTTCATAAGAAAATTGTTTTGCAGGTTGGTGTAATGTACAATTATTTTCTGAATGCCAGACTATTGAAGTAATGGGGTATTAATGCATTTGGATTAAACCAGATAGAAAGTTGAAGCAATATTTAAAGCACTCATGTATAAATTACGAGATGGCTAAGTCTCATTAGGGCTCAGGTAATTATCGTTTTTTCAATTATTTACAAGGGAAAATGTAAATTAGACTTTATACTGTTGTGTAGCTGTGCATATCATAGTATATTGCTTGTCTTATTATCTCCAGCAGTGAAGCTGATTGAGAGGTTAAGACTTTTTTTTCTTGCCATACTTCCCCTTGGTATTATCAAAGTAATTTTGTATATCAGAAACTCTCATCACATTTTTTCATTTGTCCTCCATCACCTGCACCACCTGTGATGGACACATTCACTACTCAACTAAAATACGAGAGATTTTTCCTCATATACCAAAGTGATTTTTTTTCAGTACTTCCACGTGTTTTATAAATAATTTTCATAATTTAGAAGCACATTATTTAGGCCATGACTTACGTACATATCATATATATTTGTAAAACGTCTCTCTCTCTTCTTTGTAGCTGTTCCCTTCCCTTGCCTGATGCAGAAGCTTGTAGAAAATGCCTGAGCTGCACAGTAGGTTGTCTGGTTGCTAGGTTGGGGGGTTGGGGGCGTGACGTGGGCTGGTGTTCGTTCACTCAAGTTATCGTTCAGGAAGGATGAAGAAAGGGAACGCGTGGGTACTAAAGCTTCTCGTTGCTGCTGACTCCTGTAATCCTGTTGAAGTTTGTCCTTATGCTGAAAACTTTCCCTTCCGGACGGGTATTAGAAAGAATATTGAGAGAGAGAGAGAGCGAGAGAGAGAGAGAGAGAGAGAGAGAGAGAGAGAGAGAGAGAGAGAGAGAGAGAGAGAGAGAGAGAGAGAGAGAGAGAGAGAGATGAACATTGATAAAACACTCAACTGATAAGATTGATTTTTGAAGTCCTATATTACCAAAATTCATTCCATTTCTCTTCATTTATCTCCCTCTTATCTCTTTATCTATTCTATCCACAGCCTCCGCAGCGCTCTTTACTCTTTCTTTCCTATATTCCTGCCACCAGTCCCTTTTTCCCTCCTCCTCCTCCTCCTCCTCATCCTCCTCCTCCTCCTCCTCCTCCTCCTCCTCCTCCTCCTGCTCCTCTAGGAAAAGTAATATCGGGTGCCTTCAACATCAGCCGAAGGAATATTTGCCGTAAACTTTTAAACCTTGAGTAAAATAGCGAGACTACTTGTTCACTGGACGCGTGTGTATACTTAAGCTTTATGAAATGTATGATAAAGTAATAATCTCCTACCTACGTACACGCTCGGCCGGCTTCCATTAGTTAAAAAATTATGTAAGCTACGTATGTTATGGAAAGAAGTATAAACTCTCCTTGAAGTTATGCAATAGAACATACGACGAGCAGGTGTGAAAGTTACCTGGTGCACGTTGGATGTGTTTGTGTATTTTGATTTTCATGTGTCAATAAGCAAAGTGAGTTTCCTCCCTATCCGGTGCCTTGATTGAGATGCATGGATGGAAGGGAAGCGAGCAAGGTGCAAGAAAGGTCACGAAAGATAGAGGAAGAGGATAGGATAGGAATGAGGTGTAGGGAAAGTTGAGAGGATTGAAGAGAGAGAGAGAGAGAGAGAGAGAGAGAGAGAGAGAGAGAGAGAGAGAGAATAATTATAATGATAAGTGACTTGGGTGGTAAATCTAACTCTCTCTCTCTCTCTCTCTCTCTCTCTCTCTCTCTCTCTCTCTCTCTCTCTCTCTCTCTCTCTCTCTCTCTCTCTCTCTCTCTGTCACTCTCCTCCCTGTCTCTTTAGCTCCCTTCCCGCTGCAGTGTCTCATTAATTGTTCAAATACTCTGTTCGGTGAAAAGGTCACTCATGGCGATCATCCACCAAGCCACTGCGCCACCCATCTCCAGAAAATGCAGAGGAGGAGGAGGAGGAGGAGGAGGAGGAGGAGGAGGAGGAGGAGGAGGAGGAGGAGGAGGAGGAGGAGGAGGAGGAGGAGATGGAGGAGGAGGAGGAGTTGAAGGAGGAGGAGGAGGAGGATTAATAAGTGGAGGATACTCAGCTTTCAGTAAGCGATGATTCCTCTTTGCTACAATCTAAATTTATCCGTCACCTCTTGTTCCCTAGCTCTCCTCCTTATAGTGAGTGCTACAGACAGACTGCTGGTGGACAGACATAAATGCATTCTGGTGCTTCCCTTCCCCTCCCCCACACCAACCAACCTTCCTCTTAACCAGCCACTCGTAGGCAAATGACGTACAGTCTCGCTTAATTTTGTTTTTAATGACTGTCAGGTCTCCTCTTGGCCATGTGTTTTAGTTTTATTTTCATGTCAGCGTTCCTTCATCTTGTTGGGGGGGAGAGAGAGAGAGAGAGAGAGAGAGAGAGAGAGAGAGAGAGAGAGAGAGAGAGAGAGAGAGAGAGAGAGAGAGAGAGAGAGAGAGAGAGAAAGAGAAAGTGAGTGAGTGAGAGTGAGAGTGAAATAATGTGTGTGTGTGTGTGTGTGTGTGTGTGTGTGTGTGTGTGTGTGTGTGTGTGTGTGTGTGTGTCATCAGTATATGTAGTGATGGCCATACGATACTGAACGCTTACTAAAGTCCATTCATGATGCTGTATATTTAAATTGGTTCAATGTATATGTAAAACTGCAGCAAATGTGCAGGCTAGGAAGTGTTGTGAACGATCAAATATGTAACTATCATGCATGTTCATCAAAGGAGAGACTGAAGATGAAATAATCAAAACAATTTACGCCAATTTACACTCTTCAAATTACAAATGAGTCAGTTGCCTTTACTATAATTATTTTGAAACACTATTCTCTCTCTCTCTCTCTCTCTCTCTCTCTCTCTCTCTCTCTCTCTCTCTCTCTCTCTCTCTCTCTCTCTCTCTCTCTCTCTCTCTCTCTCTCTCTCTCTCTCTCTCAGTGGGGTCCTTAGTGGAGTTGGAACAGGTGGAAGCGTGACTGGAGGTGGTAAGGCAACTAAACACCCCGCTCAATGAAAGGGAAAAGTCGTGTCTTCTCTCATTTCACCGTTAGGAAGGTCTTATCATTCCTTCCATTCTAGTCCTTCCCACACACGCCCCTTACATCACGTCTATCAGGTCTCCTTCCTCCTCATCCTCCCTCCGTTCTAAATTGAGATGGACTTTTTTAACTTAGATCAATTCCGTCAGTGAGTTTCTACACCATTACATCCCTTTCGGAACTTCCCTGTCGTTCATGCCTCATCAGTCACTGTTCTCCCTCAACACCCCTTTCCAGGTATTGCCAAGCACGTCCTTCCCTCGAACCACTACCAAGAACGCTCCTTTCCCCTCGCACTCTACCAGTTATTTCTTCTATTCACAATATGTCGGTTATGTTCAGTATGCTTGGCTTTCGTCACGCTTACCTTTCTCCTCTGTGTCCCGCGTATAGGTTTCCCTTTAGTACCATACCTGCATGGCATTTCCTGATCCTTACACTCACTCGGAAGGTAAGGCCCCCTAAGATACCTCTTCTCAATCTCTCCTCTTCATGTACAAGTTTCCTCCTCCTCCCTCCCTCACCCCATCCACCAACACCTATATAGAGTGAAACTTTGATTAATCTTACTGGTGTATATATGTTTCATTGCTCTGATGTACTTGAATGAGTTCGGTAGACCAAAACTGAATTGAATGAGATGTAATTGGAAGATTAATGTAAATGATCTACGCAGTAAGGAAAATAATATACACTATAATGCAACTGATAATTGATTTAAGGAGGACTAAGTAACTATGAATGGCCTTAAAATAAATCGACCTTCAAAATAACTAGCTAAAGAGCACTGCATTGCATGGCTTAATAAAACACGTAATGAAAGTAGTAGAAAGAAGTACTACGTTGAGTCATGGCAGACGGGGATGGAAGCAAGCAACGACGAGGAACCAAATGCCAAAATCTGACCTTTGTGCAATGAATTATTTGTTCTTTGTTGAATCTGTGATGTGTTTGTCTTTTCGTTTTTATTTGTCTTTACTTTAGTTATTTGTTTGTTTATACTCGTACTATTGTTTGCTCATTTGTTAGTAGCAGCAGTGGTAGGAAGAGAAGTGGAAGGAGAGAGAGAGAGAGAGAGAAAGAGGGGGGCGTGGGGTACAGGGGAAGGGAAGGAAGGGGAATGGAGTGAGGGATAAGAGGGGCCTGTTAGAGGATTGAGGGCCTTTTCAATTCTCCTCTATCTTTTTCTCTATCTCTTTCCATTATTTTCTCGTCTTCTATCAAGGTTAATTCTCATCTCTAAATCCTTCTCTCTCCTTGAGCTTCAGTGATTTACGTAATGTTCACTGCTGGTTCACTTTTTTCGTTTTTCACTTAATTGTTTTCCTGATGGGGGGCGTAAGTGTTCATTTATTTTGTTTTCTTCTTTGTCTTCTTCTTTTTCGTCTTCTTCTTCTTCTTCTTCTTCTTCTTCTTCTTCTAATTCTTCTTCTTCTTCTTCTTCTGTATTTTGAAAGTTTATTTATTTTGCTTATATTTTAGATTTCTTTTTTATTTCTCATTTTTTTTCTTCCCTTTATTTATTTTTGGACCATACTTGCATATTTTTTCCTATCTTTCTTTATTCACTGTCCCATTTCTTCCATATGTTTCTTTCTCAGGTTTTCTTTTCTATTTATTTTCCAATGTTCATACCATATCTTATTCCATTTTCATTTATTTTTTTTTCCTTTCATTTTGTCTTTCTATATTTGTTTCTATACTTATTTGATTTCAATTTACTTACATCTTGAGAAAATGTATTTTTTTTCCTTCCATCTCGTTCCTTCCATCTCGTCGCAGTCTCATCAGCAGACCAACTACTGTCTTCTCTTCCTCCTCCTCCTCCTCCTCCTCCTCCTCCTCCTCCTCCTCCTCCTCCTCCTCCTCCTCCTCCTCCTCCTTTTCCTCCTCCTTTTCCTCCTTCCTGGCTTAATGTTGAGTTACCACGGTCGTAACATTATTATTTTTTCTACATTTCCTCAGCCCTTCCGTCTCTCCAAGAAATCTTTCCTCCGGTGAACGATAAATATATTGGTCACTCACCGGTCATTCCAGTGTTTTTATGACCATGTCTCTTTGTGTGTGTGTGTGTGTGTGTGTGTGTGTGTATGTGTGTGTGTGTGTGTGTGTGTGTGTGTGTGTGTGTGTGTGTGTGTGTGTGTGTGTGTGTGTGTGTGGGTGGGTGGATGTGTGTGTCTGGCTGGATAATCGTCTGCCTGTCTGGGTGTGTTGGTCTGTTATATGGCTGTCTGGTTTGCTGGCATTTTTTCTCCTTTCTCCTTTTTTTTCTCTCTTTTTTAAATAGTTTATCATATATATAAGTAGATATATTAGTAGATTGATAGGTAGATAGATACATAGATATAGAGGTAGATAGATAAAAATGTAGGTAGATTATACGTAAACCAGATTGATTTTTTTTTTGTGTGTGCGTGTGTGTGGGTGCGCATGGCATTAATGAGGGCATCGATTAGTCGTGTTATTTGAGGCCACTTAACGAAGACTCTATTGGGAACCCGAGGTGATTACGTCTTACTGATAAACATTAATCTCTTTAGCATAATAATTACCTTCCCGTTCAATTTTTACTCCCCACCTGTACGTTTTAATTATGCTAAACACCTCTACTACTGCTGCTGCTGATGCTACTACTACTAATATTAATAATAATTCTTCTACTATCATCACTACTACTACTACTACTACTACTACTACTACTACTACTACTACTACTACTACTACTACTACTACTACTACTACTACTACTACTACTACTACTGCTAATTTTTTATTTATTATTTTTCTCATTGCACTGTCTTAACGTGACCTTCTCCGCAGCGCTGATGTAACTCTGGTAAGACATCCCAGCGTGGCTTTAGTTTTCTTCTTAACTCTGGCTGAGGAACGCCACTGTTTTCAAGAGCTTTTACGATCTTACTTAAACGGGAGCGTGTTAGGCTTACCAACATGGTGAGGGAATGAGAGAGAGAAAGAGAGAGAGAGAGAGAGAGAGAGAGAGAGAGAGAGAGAGAGAGAGAGAGAGAGAGAGAGAGAGAGAGAGAGAGAGAGAGAGAGAGAGAGAGAGAGAGAGAGAGATAATGTGTGTTTGTGCTCATGCCCACCTGCTCTTGGAGAGACGTCTGTGGGGAAGGTTAAAGGGACGAAAGCAAGATGGTGAGAAGAGGATTGTAGTAAAGCAGCGAAAGAAAGAAAAGAGAGAGAGATAGAGAAAAAAAAAGAGATGGAGATAACATCACGCTAAACATTTCTTACAGCTTTGTATGATAACTGCAATTCATCAGTGTCTTAGTTACAATACGCAGCGTGAACCAGATTGGCGCTAATCCGGGACAAAGGCAAACAAATAACGATGTCTTTTAAAGGAGTAATTCGGCTTTAAATGCGATGAATGTCTAGCTAGAAAACAGTGAGAAAAGAAAGGCACCAAGATTAAGGCTTAAAACCATGTAAAGGGAGAAGGAAAAACGGGAAGGAAGCACCGGTAGGGAGGGAGGAGACGACAGATTCCGAGAGGCGGCTCCAGGAAAGTGAGATGAGGCGCAAAATGGAAGAATATATATTTTTTTCCTTCCTCTACACCGTTCCGATAAAGGCGGGAATATAGAGTCTGGTCAGGTGGGCCTTGAGTGAAGAAGAGGAAAGAATTGAGTGTACATTTCCTGTTTATGAGAAATATGGAAACAAGGTTAGATTGAGGAATTGACTGCTGTTAGTTAGTATATTCATTTTAGTGTCCTTAGTATGTACTTATTATACCTTGAGTTTGTTGTGTTAAGTTACTTTAATATCCAAAGTTAAAAAGGAAAGTTTATCAATACTATTATGTAACCATTTGCTTTTTTGTTTGTATGTTTGTATAAGAAATGGAGAACGTTATATTATATTGGTATTATATAGAAAAAAACATGTAGTATAGGATGTTATTAACTTAAATCATATATTCTTGTTTGTTTTAAAAGTTATAATGATTCCTATTCTTTCTATATATATATTTTCTATCTCAATTTTATTTATTTATTTATTTATTATTTTTATTTTTTTTTAGGGAGAGGGGAGGATAGATTTTGATAACACATAAACACAATAGATAATGGAGATACAATATTCCACTCAGCTTCAGTACATCCATCGAGACGTGAAATATACAATTCTTATTTCTATCGCTCCTCCTCCGCCTGACCTTAAGTTGAATTAGAGCGTGAAATTTTGGTAGAGAAAAAAATAGTAAGGAAAGAATTGTCCCTTTTTTTTCTTCTTTTTTCTTCCAAGTGGTTCAGTTACCGAGTCTGAACGGATATTTAAGACGCTACATTCTTCAATAATACAAGGAAGAAATCATAAAACGAAGATAGTGTATGTGTGTGTGTGTGTGTGTGTGTGTGTGTGTGTGTGTGTGTGTGTGTGTGTGTGTGTGTGTGTGTGTGTGTGTGTGTGTGTGTCTTCAGAAGAGACTAAGTAATGTCATCTGCTCTTCATCTTTCCATTGATATCTCTGTATCTCCACTTCTTCCTTGCTTCTTCTATTCCTTCCTTCCTTCATTTCTTCATCTTTATATATTTCCCTTTCCTCTTTTCCTATCTCTCTCTCTCTCTCTCTCTCTCTCTCTCTCTCTCTCTCTCTCTCTCTCTCTCTCTCTCTCTCTCTCTCTCTCTCTCTCTCTCTCTCTCTCTCATTCATCATCTGTGTCTCTCTTCTTATTTGCTTCTTTACTTACTATTCATGCATCCACCTTCCTCCTCTCTTGTATTCCATCTTTTGGTACTTTATCACCTTAGTGCTTTTTATCTTTATTAATCTTCTTTTTCTTTTAATTTCCCACATAAAATAAATGCAAATGCTATTATCTTTCAATTTCTCAATTTTTATCTTTGTCTTCTGTAAACACGAAGAGTCTCCTACTATTTCATTCCTTGCGCATTCTAATTTTAACAGAAGTCTTGTTTCATTATCTCGTTCCGTGTTTTCAAAGCTTCCAGTCTTTTGTGTCTCGCTTTTGTATATAAGCTGCCTTTTTTTCTTCTTCTTCTTCTTTTTGTTCTTCTTCTGCAGTTCCCGAAAGGGCTCCGTTTTCTTCCTCTTCAATGATACCAGTGAAGACAACTCTAACTCGTGTATGTAGTATTGGAAAGGCATCGCAACCTGCTATTGTCATGTAAACGTTCTTTTGACTCACTCCTCTTTATCTTTCAGTCCCTTTTATTTCACTCTTACACTCGGTCTTGCTTGAGTTAATCGTCGTTTTTTCTTTCTTTTTTCTCCTTACGTTCTGTGTCTGTCTGTTGTTCTGTCATTTTTTTCGCATTTCTTTCCTTCCATCCAAACACACTCTTTTGCTCCTCTGAGTTTCTTCTTTCTTTCTTTTTTTTCCTCGCATTCATCTCGCTTCTCCCTTTCTACTCCTCTATGTTTCTCCGTTTATCCCTTCCCTCTTCCCTCCACTCTATCTTTGTTGTTTGCCCACCGAGTCCTTTTCATCCCTCCTCCTCCTCCTCCTCCTCTTCCCTCCTCCTCGCAGTACAAAGACGCACACTATCAAAAGCTCGTCTTTGTGTACAAGTCTGCGTCAGTAATTTCTTGCAGATGTATGAAACGTGCGTCCTCATCGTGACGTGACCCACATCAACAGAGGTACAGTACGTTGGGGACACCTGTACTGACTCCTGTATTTCCATTAGTGTGAGGTTATTATTATTATGCATCTGTAAGCTACATGGAAAGACTTTTTTTATCGAAGTTGAATGTGGAGTTTTGTTTCTCTCTGCGTTCGTTTTCGGTCTACTTTCGTTTTTTTTTTTCTTTTCTTTTCTTGTGTTCGTTTTAGTCGTGTTCATGGACTCTGGAGAGGATACGCCGCGTGCATGGATCAAAGAAGACAAAAGGTTGTGATTGACTGCTGTCTTTCTTTTCTTGTGCCTCTCTGTGTGTCGTTTTGGGCTGATTAAAAGTCCGTGATTCCGGTGCCTGAGGACGCAATGGGGGCTTCATATACTCCGCCCCCTCGTTTATCTCTCTCACTCTCTTTTTTTCTTCTCTCTCTCTCTCTCTCTCTCTCTCTCTCTCTCTCTCTCTCTCTCTCTCTCTCTCTCTCTCTCTCTCTCTCTCTCTCTCTCTCTCTCGCACACACACACACACACAATTAGAGTGTAATCAATTTTTAAGTGGATAATTTGTACAATAATTGAAATTTTCGGCCAATGTGTGGATTGACTGACTCACTCAGCTTACAAATTAACTACGTTGCATACAGTTTACGTAAAAAAGGAAATATTTGGTGGACTTTTTCACATGTTTACTGGGGCTTTTGACTTGGTTTATGTCCAAAGGGAAAGAATCTCAATCCTCCCATTGTTTTGGTCAGGAAAAACAATGATTTCAGTAGTTTAGTAGGACCAAAAAAATTCCTTTATGCACAGAATCATACAACATGGAGCTTAGCACGTGCCTTTTATCCAAAACTCAATTCATTCACGTATTTTTTTCCATCACACACTACATTAAAAGTGGCATTGTTGTTGGTGGTGACAGTCATCACAATGACGTAAATTTATTTCCAGTTTCACTCTGGAATTTTATAATAGAATGATCCTTCTTTTTTTTTTTTAACTATAACCAATAATATTGTGAAAGTCTTATGGTAGTGTATGTTCCAATTTTAGTTTAGTATATGTACCGCCAAACCAAGATATTGTCAATACACTTTGTTGTTTGTTAGCATTACGTGCTCAAAACTATACACGCCTGAGGCTCAGAATGGCCTCACTAGTAGTAGTTTTATTGGGTAAATGTAGACGAAATATGAATATAACAGAAGTGCGTTTTATTTAATCAAATGGATGCATTGATTATGTGATTATGTAGCATCAAACAATTGTTCATTACGTTTTGATGGTTGCAAGCATACAACATGCACAAACATTACACAAAGTCCAACTTACAACTCCTTGTCATTCAAAGTTTGTTAATAATGATTTTTGAAAACACAAACTTGTCAACGCATAACCGTGTTTCAAGCCTCGTTTTTTTTTCATCAGGTTTCGAAGTAATTAGATTACAGCATATTTCTGGAAATAACCTTCATTCCACGTTTATGATTAACAGCTCGTGATGATCGCAGTTGGATTTGATTTATGATATTTTCCAACTGATTGCGTAATTTTTAGTCATGTTTCTTATCATATTATAATTGGTCATCGATAAGTAGCTGTTGCTGAGCTAATGAGAATCTGATGCGGGACTCACTCCAGCTGAAAGTTAATTTATTTTTTAAGTATATACATTATTTATATTAAGTATGTTATGTGAAATAGTAAGACTTTTTCTGTTTTTTCTCTCTTTCTCTCACATGTTGTTATGAGAAGTTTTCGTTTTTTTCTACACCTTTCATGTATATAACTGTTAATTGCGTTGTTAAGTAAATCTCTATTAATATTGATTTTTCTTTTCTGAATAATCATCAAATCAAATTTTGGGCAATTAAGGGAAGTAATATAGGTAAATATAACCTTTCTTTAGAAATAGGGGTATAATAACTTACTTCTTTAAATTCAAAGGAAAAAAAATAGCACATCGATAAACACTAAAAGCAAGAAAATCGTGCATGAGCCACAAAACCCTCACATCAGACAGGTGGTGTAGTTTAAAGTCCCCTTGACGCCTTGCACCACCACCACGAACCACAACACCAACACCACGACTCCACGAGAGGTTCATTTTAGACCCAACACTCTCAGCATAGACTTGGCACGTGCCTCCCCCCTTCAACTCCCACAAGGATATCCCGAGAGTACCTACCTTGGCCCTCGCAGCAGCTCTGAGGCGCCAGCAACATCTCAGTCACATTGCTGCAACACCTAAGTCTCAGAATTTATGCGGCCAACTTGAGGTCTATTATCATAATGTATAAAACCACGTGGGGGTCTTTCTTGCGGGGAGTCACGAGCAAGTAAGTGTAGAAAGGAAGATACATCATTAATATATTTAAACACTGAACTGTTTCTTGGCTTCCTACATACAGACAAGGATTTAAGGCAGTGTAGAGGGTAAGCTTGTACGTTTTCTTACTGTTACATTTGTTATCATATATTTTTTCTTGTTGCTGTTGTTATTAATGTTCTTGTGGTAATGATGATGACGATTAAAATTAGGATGATGATTATTTTTAGCGAAATCATTAAGAAATCGTATAAGATCTTAACTTAACTTGCTACTGGATAAGATGATACGTAAGATGTCATTCGCCTCAACTTTCAACAGTCAACTGATAACTAAAACATTCCTTTCCCCCTCAAACACAACTAAACACCCCATATACTATAACGGATTCCTGCATCTACAGCGAAACCAAATCAGTGTCTCTAATTTAGTGATAAGGAAGGAATCGCCGTAGGGAAATTAATGTTACCGAGGAAGCTGAGGCAATATCTGTAGAAGGCTTCGTCATGGAGAAAATTGGCTTCCTCGGAAATGGGCTTCATATGCTGGGGAGGGATCGAGGGTGGTTAAGGAAAGTAGTAGAGGAGTGGAAAGGGGCCTGAGGGTAGAGAAAAGGATAGATGAGATGAGCTCGCGTGTAGTCGTGTGGAAGAGGAGGAAGAGGAAGGAAAGAGAGGTAGATGTGGGAAGGTTTGGAGAGGCAAGGGTTGGAAGCGTGTACTGTATGTCGTAGGGATGTGAGGGTGAGGAAAACAGTGTGATAAAGCGTATATAATAGTTTAGTGAGGAATTAAAGTGTTGTTGTGTCAAGGAAATACATAATAGTATGAGGATAAACAGGAAAAAAATATGTCATTACTCCCTCGATTTCACAAAACTAGGAGAGGTAATGAGTGATCTTAATTAACAGTGTTTGAAGTATAAGTAGTAAAACATTTTGATCAAAGTTAGCGTAACATCAACAACAACTCTCCGCTTTGGCCGACACTGCTGTATTTTAATTATATCATCTGATTTTAGAAACTTTTACGTCCTCTCTTGGCAAACTTGTTTCTCGTGTCTTGTTTCCAGCTGGCAGAGTGTGTGTGTGTGTGTGTGTGTGTGTGTGTGTGTGTGTGTGTGTGTGTGTGTGTGTGTGTGTGTGTGTGTGTGTCACCAGGGAAAGTATTAGTGTCATAATATCAATGAAACTTTGACACATTAGTCTATATGCACACACATTTATCCTTCCCTTGACCCTCATCCCACCCATCGACTGGCTTAAAATGAACCACATATTGCCCATTACACTGCCGCTTTCATTGCAGTTTCGTGTCGAGAGGATAAAGCCGGCCACCAGTGGTCATTACGGCTGGCTAAATGCAGTACAGTCCATAAATATAACATGTGCTTCTGTCAGCAAAAATAAATGAAAATGACAACAAGCTCTGACCAGCCACAGTAAAAATCAGGTAGATAGATGGGATGGTGGTTGAATAGTTCGATAATTTATAGATGTGCAGATGAATAGATAAGCATTTTGTAGATATATAAATGGTGATATATATTTTTATCAATGATGGAATGGAGACATACTTCGCATATTTTGGCGGCAAAATGTAGAAAATGCTGCTTAAGAAAAGAGAGAGAGAGAGAGAGAGAGAGAGAGAGAGAGAGAGAGAGAGAGAGAGAGAGAGAGAGAGAGAGAGAGAGAGAGAGAGAGAGAGAGAGAGAGAGAGAAACAAAGAGAGAGAGACAAAGAGAAGACCACAAAGGCGTTGCATAAACATGTTGTTTCACTAAGATGATGTTGAACGTAGCCATCACCGCTCGCTACCTGTCCTCGTTTACAGAAAAAAACCCACCGAAGATAAACGAGAATAAGAATTAATATTTTCAATGCCACATGATAAATGACAATTGATCTACTCTGCAATTTTGTTTCCTTCATCCATTCCATCGTAGCACTCATTCCACTGGTATAATGCATTGATAAAATAGCTGACAAACAATGTAGTATGTATTGCATTTCACTCCACACTCCTTGCATCAGAAAAGAATAACATTTGATAAGCTTAGTGCAATCCTTTTTGTATGAATAAAGGGAGGCTGTATAGTAGTGTTTCTTTATGTTCTGCTTAAAGGTGCACTGCTAGAATGTATGCCGTGTGTAGTAGGTATTCAGGTAAGGCTGTGTAAGTGTAAATGTATATGATGAGGGAAGGAAGCGTCCCAGCCTCCGTCTTAGCTAAGCCTGCCCTTTATACACTCTGAGGACAACCGTTTTCTATAAATACCTTCAAGGAGAAATACCCAAACTCCTGGTGTGTGGCCACGTCATGTTTCACTTTCTCCTCCTTATTGTTAATGATTCGTAGCTTACCGTTCCTATGTATTCTTCACTCCTCTCTCCATGTTTTAGAACCTCTCATCCTGCCACTCCGTCATCAAGGTTACTCCCACAAACCTTGCTGATGTATTATTTTCCTCCTTAGTAAAGTCACCGTTCGAAAAAGCAAGAACAAAATACATAATACCTGTACGTTTTAAAAGGTATCATACATAAACGTGGATATTTTTGTTTTTTAAGATGCAACATTTACTTTTCCTTTATCAATTACTTACTTAGATGATTTTCTCTTTACACATTTTTTTTCTTCTATATTTTCTTGTTTGTTGATGTGTGGAAACTTATACTTAACCTTCCTCTTATTTTTTTGTTTTTATTCACGTATAGTAAACTCGGTTAATGTAATCATGTTTACCTATTTTTTGTGAGGGGATAAAGGTTAGTGTTTATCTTATTATCAAAGAGAGAGAGAGCGAGAGAGAGAGAGAGAGAGAGAGAGAGAGAGAGAGAGAGAGAGAGAGAGAGAGAGAGAGAGAGAGAGAGAGAGAGAGAGAGAGAGAGAGAGAATAGAATTAGAAACAAGTTAGATAGATATTAATACACATAAGGAGCAAGAAGATAAAAGCAAAGAAAGAGGTCACTGCGCAAACGAGGACAAGGAGAAAGACGAAGAGAAGGAGGAAAAAACGGAAGAAGTTGAGGAGGAGGAGGGGGAGGAGGAGGAGGAGGAGGAGGAGGAGGAGGAGGAGGAGGAGGAGGAGGAGGAGGAGGAAAAAGAGGAGAAGGAGAAAGTCAAGGAGAAGGACGGCGAGAAAGAGGAGGACGAGGACGAAAAGGAGGAGGAAGGGGAAAAGGAGCTTGAAAGTGAAGAGAAAGAAAGGAGAATGAAGAGATGATAGAGAAATACACAAGAGGATTAGACGAGGAAGATGTTGCGAACAGAAAATGGGAAGCAAGACACAAGCAGCTCGTGCATCGAATAAAGAAACAGACCCGATGAATGATAATAAGAGAGACCTATAAGACTAGGTAAGAGTGAACAAAAAAATTTCAAAAAAGATACATTAACAGGAACAAAGTTTATTGGAGAGAGAGAAAAAAAAATAGAGAAAGCTAGAGATAAAGTAAGAGATAAGAAAAAAATTTAGTGTCAGGAGCATGTTTAAAGATATACACAAACCTACACAAAGACAAACATTTCATTAAACAAAAACTAAATCGTGAGAGAATAGCGAAAGATTATGCTACATAGAGGCGTGGAAAGCCGTCTACACTGAGCCCAGACAATGCAGGTGAGCGGGATGCAGCTGCTGGACCTCCGTTTGAGATGATCCGCACTCCCGCTTCAGTTAAGTTGGCTGAGAACTCTGGGTTAAGCTCGGCTCACTTGCCTCTCCATGGATGGTGGCGAGGCTTTCGTAACGCTTCTCTACCGGAGCCGTGGGTCTGAGAGGACAGAGAAGGAGGAAGAGAAGGAAGAATAACTGATAGTGTGTATAGTGAATTGTGTAGATAATAATGGCAGCAAGATTTTTTTTATTTCACTATTGTATTATAAGTAAAGTAAATATGTTTTCTTCTTCATTCAAGCTATTGTTTGGCATCATTTGAATATACATCAATATCATTATAGTTATGTGTTTAAGATTATATAATGTCTTTAAAACCATAACTATGACATAAGCGTCTTTACTATTTAGTGGGCGGGACAGACATACAGTACCTCGCCTACGCACAGGTAGCATGTCAACAAATCCCAGAACGAGGTGCCGGGAAGGTTTGGATGAAGGGGAGTGACGCATCCCCACCCTCCCGAGCTGCCTTGAGTTAAAAAGCCTAACACAATTACTGTTTAGTTTAAAGTGTTTGTTGAGTCGAGTCCTCCTCGCGACTCCTGTTTACTCGCCGTCTTATTCAACAAAACCAGCTACACGGACAGCTTGAGCCCGTCTCACAGACTTACTCAGAAGGAGAATTTTTTTCCCGTCACAAATTTTCCTTCCTGTGCCTCCTCTCTCCTGTTTGCCCCATTGTAGTTAATTAGCTCCTTGACATCTTCGTGAAATAAGACAATAAAACAGTAAATGTACTATAAGAGTAACACACTGACAGGTGGGGGGTGGGGAGGGGGGAGGGACAGGGATAATGGGTGTCTGATACTTATTACCAACGTGCAAGGGTTTGGGTCTAAGGAACTGCTATTTTTTTTTCTTCCACATTTCAGTCGCCAAGAAAGCTTTAGATTCTGTTTTTTGGCGCAATGCAACACAAACACACACACACACACACACACACACACACACACACACACACACACACACACACACACACACACACACACACACACACACACACACACACACTTTAATATCAGCGTCTCCAGTCACACGCACCAATACAAATCAGCAGCAGCCGCAGGAGGAAAGCGCTAGCGTTGCCTTGCTGAGGGACGCCTGAGGAGCCTTCCCCATCCTCTTATTATTATTCCCAAAGTCGTGTGGGCGTGCGATGCTACTCCACCTTATTGTGCTGATCTTGCTCCCCTGTGCCCGTGCGTCCTTGGCTCTCTTTTTCCTCTATTCCCCTTACTCGTCTTCCTTTCCTCCTCCTACTCTTGGTGCCTTTAAGACCTCCAATCCCAACGCTTGCCTACCTTCCTCACCTTGTCATTCCTAAGCGTGGCACGTCCTTACCCCATTGTCGACCTTGTACCTCTTTACTCTCCTCCCTTCCTCTCCCCTTTCCCTGTTTTCTTTTTAGCATTTGTGTTCTCATTCGTCTCTCTTCTTCTTTTTTCTTTCCTTCTTCTATGTTTTTCTTTCCTTACCTTCTTCTTCCCTTCTTTTCTTTCTTTCTTCCCTCCAACTTTTTTTCTTGGTAATGTTCTTGAGGAAATCGCAATGCAAGAATTTACAAGCACACTGCATGACTGTATTTATGTTCAGTGTATGTACACAAACACAAAGGAAGTGCTTTAGATACGTACATGGTCGTAAGTGTTGTTTATAATGTGTACGACACCATAAACACACACACACACACACACACACACACACACACACACACACACACACACACACACACACACACACACACACACACACACACACACACACACACACACACACACCTACACATTCATTCATATTAGTGCATAAAGAAAGTCGCAGCTATTTTTTACTATTGCAAGATATTGTTTGTAAAGAACAGTAACTTGGCAAGAGACCAAGGTGAAGGAACTACATGAAGGAGACAAATTTAAAGGAAATATTAAGAGGGTAGATGCTGTTGCAAGATATGAAATTAAAGTCAACATTTAAGTGAGTTTAAAAAGAGCATAAATAGGTAAAGAAGAAAAAGAAGATGAAAAAAGGAAGTAGAAGAAGAGAGAAAAAGAAGAAAAAGAAAAAGAACTAGAAGAAGAAGAGAGAGTGAGAAAAAAAATATATATATATAGAAGCATCAAGTTTTGTCCTGTTGTAAACTATTTGATGATAATGTTTACAAGAAATATTTCGTTAGCATGATAGGCAGTAAAAAAAAAGTACCATCATTTTCAGTCCTCTTGTTTTATGCTTTGTTTTATGTTTTTCTTCTAAACTTTCAGGTATTTCAAGTCAGGTGTTTTGTAATGTCAGGAAGCATCGGTGTTTTTTTTTTCCTTTTTGTTGTGTGTTGTTATATCTTGACATCTAAATAGTTCCCGGAGACAAGTACTTAAACTTCGTTGCTCAGTTTCCGAGGAAGTTTAGCGATCCAGAATGCTTCAGAATGTTTCATGTGTTTCATTATTTCAGTGCAGAGGATTATTAAAAAAAAAAGTATATATATTCAAACATCAGAATTTTTAGTTATTTTCAACACACCTCCATAAGCTAAAAGAAAACAAAAGAAAACAAAAGGGAGATATAAAGAAAACGTAAAATAATGAGAGGGATTTATAGAACTTGAAAAAATAACGAAAGGAGACGAAACAAGTCAACGAAAGAATGGCTTTAGATCTCAAAGGCAGTTACAACATACTGTATCCCATCCTCTGTCTTTGTTCCCATCCCAGCCAGCCACCAGACCATAAAATGTATAGTAACAGAGACGACAAGTTGGCAGAGTACACGTGTGTTTGCCCTGTCTTCCCCTGCCGCCTCTGTCACCTTCCCCATAACACATCACTTAGACAACTCTTCTCTCTGCAAACACTTCCTCGACCATCACTCCTTCCTCATGTCGTTCCTTGCCTCCTACGACTCATGTTAGTTTTTTTTTCTTATACCCCTGCTTCCCACGCCCTCATCTCCTATACAGCAGGACTAAGGGAACATGTATTCTGCAGCAGGGATCCGTCAATAGTACCAGAAGCCGCTTTTGTTTCATTGTGTCATCCATCCGGCTTGCTCTCGGACTAACCGTAGCTTATTCATATTCTCTCTTTTTTGGGGGGTGATTAATGGAACTATTTTGGAGATGAGGTGTATGTTGTCCCAGAGTTCATGTTTTAGTCAGTTTCTTAAATCTCCTTGAAGTAGGTTAGTGGGGTTTTTTTATCCTCTCCGGAGGCTGGGGTGAAAAAAAAAATCAAGTAAAAAAGAAAGAAGGGAAAGTAAACATGTTATATAAAAGAACAACATCGCCTATGAACGCCTCTGTCTGTGTGTCTGCTATTTTGTAGAAAGATAGACAAACATTAAATTGAAATGTCCCACAGTTCAAAAGTAAAACAAGAACAAAAGAAAAGATAGTAATAAGAAAACAATTACAATTTAAACACACAATATAAATGGACATGAATGACAACAAACTATGACAGAATGCAGTGTTGGACAGAAGGACAAACAAAACATGATGAAAGGAGGAAGATTGAGACAGGGATGAGGCGAGTAACAGGAGGCAGGAAAAACAGTCCTTGAGGGAGGTGACAACGGCGGGAGACAATGGGAGGAAGGAAGGATGGCAGGAAGGAAGGAGGCAGAGGTGAGTGGCAGTAATGTTGGGTGAGGATATAATGGAGGAGGAAGAGGTCGGGGGTAAGATGAGGTAGGATGAGCAGCGCGTTGCCATCAGGTGAAGGCAGAGGGACCCGATCGGCAGTAATGAGATAATTTAGGCAGATAAGGAAGAGATAGGAAGCTGGGACTTAATGGCGGTCTGGAGTGAGCGTCCATGACTCTCCTTGATCGGGAGGAGGTGGAACAGGCACGATGGGAGGCTGGATTACTTGTTGTTATTATTACTTATATTATTGTTGTTAACACACACACACACACACACACACACACACACACACACACACACACACACACACACACACACACACACACACACACACACACACACACACACGCACTTAGTCTTACATCTATATTCTTATAACTGAAAAAAAAAGATCTACCGTGTGTTTGTTTGCTAAAGTTTCCGGTCACCTGCGAGTGATGTAAGTCTAGCTAGGGCATCAAAGAGAGAGAGAGAGAGAGAGAGAGAGAGAGAGAGAGAGAGAGAGAGAGAGAGAGAGAGAGAGAGAGAGAGAGAGAGAGAGAGAGAGAGAAAAAAAAACCTGCTGAAACCGTTGCTTAGAAAGAGACAGGAGGAGGGAGTGAGCAGGACGGACGGGACGGGTGAGGTGACGGCGTGCTGCTCTCTTCCTATATGAGTGCCTCTTTAAGGGATGGGTCTTAAATCGCACTGAATCCCCTCACCAAGACTGCCTCTCGCCGCAGCCTCGGGCAAACACTCCACGCGGCCAGGGAAATGGGATGCCTTTTCCTCCACCAACGGGACACCAATGACCCCCTCACGTTTTTCCTCGAATCCAGAAGAAAAAATGTGAAAAGCCGCCGCGAGGAACTGAGATGAAAACGAAAAGGTACCAAGAAGAGTGGATGATTTCAAGGAATGTAAAGGAATGAAACGGAAAATTTTGAGAGTAACTAAAGGGAATGTAAAGGAATTGTGAGGAATTTGTATTGATAGAATGTTACTGATCCCCATTTATTTGTTTTTATGATGTTTTATCGTCTATTTGTAACTTGTTTGGTATTGGTTCTGTTATTCACCGTCAGGAAAACAGCCAACGGTGTGGAATTATCGGGTATGATATTTGAAGGATAAGAATTGCATCTGTTCTATACCCGGCTGTCGTTAGTCTTGTTTCCTAATGACTGTTTACATATTTGTGTTGTTATGTAATTAGATACTGGAAGAACTGCGTAACCATTGTATTTACTGTTAATATCCTATGTTTTATTCATTTCATCAAACGTCAATAGTCAATAGTACCTCAATATGTTGTATTATATCGGAAGGGAAGCTCTACAGTTAACAAATGATTTACAACTTCGAATTTTGCATCTGTATTAAAACTATTTTATTGGATATTCATTTAGGTTCACAATAACACAACTATAAAAGCGTTCACAGGTGTTGTCTCAGTGTCAGAGGTCATAGCAGAGCCGTGTAGTCAGCCAGATCTCTTCTAGTAAAAAAAAATTGTAGGGTTTTCCTCCCTCCTTCCCTCCATCAGCCTTTCTCTATCACCCTCACTCCTCCTGCTCTCTCCTCCCTCCTAGCCATGAATGGCTTTCCTTTCATGCAGCACCAACTTGGCCACGTGCAGTTTCTACCCTAAGCGTCTTTGTTACAATAGTCAAGTGTCAATGGTAGGTACGAGGGGGCAGAGGTGGGGCGTCGGAGCGTGGAGGGGAGGAAGGTAACAGGTGTGTGCTGGTGTATTGTCCATTTCTGACGTGTTGTGATGATGATCTGCGTAATACTGAAGTTTCCTGGGTTATCATGTGTCATTTTCACGTGGAGTTATGATTTTCTATTATGCGCTTCCATGTTCTGTCGGACGGTTGTGCGTCTCTCAGCATAAAGAGAAACTTCTAACATGCTTTGGTCGCTGTCAGAGCCTTGCATGTAGTAAATAATGAACAGCGAACACTTGTGGCGCTCATTACATGTACAGTCTGAATTATTGAGGCAAACCCACACCATGTTTGGAAAAGAAAATACAAAAATGAAAACATATAGCGACAGTCCACCACGGTAAAATTATTTCCTGTTCGATCAAACATCAAACTGTTCCTCACTTTCCTTGTACAGGTGCAGATTGTATATATTGCATATCTCCAGGACTTCGGGATTTGTTTTATGCATCATGTGTGCAGTGTAAAGGGTCTATTATGTGTATGGAGGGCGGGATGTGTCTTGTTTAAGGGCGGGGTGTTTGGAGAGGCATCGAGTCTCAAGGTGTGCCGAGGGACCAATGTGAGATAGACGATGCCACCCAAGAATGTGTGGAGTGTGCATTTGGTGTTAGATGTGAGCAGCGAGGGTCAGGTTAGGGAGGCTGGATGAGAAAGGGGGTTGCACTAGTTTAGCAAGGAGGAGTCTGAATGTGAGCAAAGAAGAGTGTGAGGAGGGAGTAAGGAGATGGTGCAGGATGTCAACAGCGAGGGCCGCCCCCTCAACAGCAGCAGTGTAGCAGAGCTGGTCCCGGGCCGTGCCAGGGCAGGGGAGGAGGGAGGCAAGAGCATCTCACTGTTACCAGATACGGGAGCAACACCGACCTTTTCAGAGCTCCATTTACATATTTTTTTCGTAACTTTGATTAAAGTCAGTCAATAGGAGTTGTTAAAGATCGTTGTAAAAATAGCCTGGAAAATATAGTAACGTTACAAATCATAATAAAAATTATATTTGGTAAGTTTTAAGGGATTGGTTGCTCTTGGTAACAGCGTTAGGCTGGAGGAGGACGGGGCGCGTGGCACTGAGTGTCAGGGGCTGGGGCTGGCTGTACAGGGCCACCAGTGTGCCATCGCACTTGTGTGCCGGCGGCCTCAAGCTCTCTGCTTCCCGGTACCCGCCGCCTCGCCGCCCAAACGCTGCCTCATGCAAGTCGATGGCGGCTCCGGAATGTGCCGCAATGACGACAGGAAATTGTTCGGAAGTTAATAAAAGCTGCAGGAAGTTGATCGGAGATGTGTGGACGTACTGGCGAGAATCAAATGCAGGTTATGAGACCTTGATGAATATTAGTGTCATATGATGAGTGATAAGGGACAGCATGAACACTGAAAAGAAGGATGAAGTGGAATTGAAATAGTTGTCCTTACCTCACTATGAAAAGTTTGAATCTCGCGCAACATCGAAAGTATCTGAAAGAAAATTGGTGAAAAAAAAAAACTTGAATCCTGCCAGGTTGCCGCACCGATGCACTGCCTTGGCTGACCAGTGGCTGTATTGTTGACAAGAAAGTAACTTTCAGAGTGTCTTTATAAAGTATTATTGGCTGTGATTAGACGGTGCGTCGCGCCAGTGACTGTCATCATAAGGGTGGTGGTGGTGGTGGTGGTAGTGTGCGGGGTGGGGGGTGGGGGGGGGGAGAGATGCCGACCGACGCTGGTCAAGCCACCATTAATAACACTCATTTCCTGGCTTGGTCATTAGCATAACATTTTTCAATGGAACTCGCAATCAGTTTACCGTGAATAGGAATGCATTGTAAACAGTTGCAGATTTTTTGCGTACTTTATTTTTTGTTGTATTTTGTTACTATAGATGTAGATATAGAATATATATATATATATATATATATATATATATATATATATATATATATATATATATATTTGTATAAAGAGAGAGAGAGAGAGAGAGAGAGAGAGAGAGAGAGAGAGAGAAAAAAAAATATAAACGGTAGATATGATGCATTATAGACATGTGCCTAGACATGTATATTGACATGATAATCCTAAGATGGTGACAGGAATGGTGTGCGTTGCCTCGCACCACCGAGGCTCGTGGAAGGAACACTGACGCCTCTTGACATGCCTTGGCAGCTCAGCATTACACGTGTCACTTATAACTTTACGTGATACAGAGGCACCGAAAGCTGTCGTCAATGTAAGAGAAACACTACAAACATACAAATACTACCGCAAAATATGCAACACACGCAAAATCCACATGAGGCTCTTTATGGACAGTGTGCCATCAGCAAGCTTGTGCTGGTGTCCTTACAAGTACCTGCAACGTGGCATTACCGCTGATTGGTGTTAAAAGTCAGTTCAGTGTCCTTCCGTCGACTAGTGGTTTTTATTGAGCACAATCAGGCCCCACAGCACCCTCTTGATGGCTGTGTCTACTTTATTTTGTGTTAATGATACTCTGCCGTTTTAAAGCTTCTCTCTCCTTGCTTTTCACGGTGTTGTTGTCTCACGGCCAGTTTTCAGATGTAACAAAATGTCTTCCCTAACGGGATTGATGGTTTTAGTCCTCGCTAGTTCACTTGCCGAAGACAGCAACTCAAGCTGAAGATGTATGAACATTTCTTTCTAACTCAAACATGGACTCCGCTTTGCTTATTTATTTTAATTAATTAATTAATTTATGTATCATTTCTATTTATTTGAACAAGATAAAAGGATCATTCGAATAGCAGAGTTAATAGGAGATTCTGAATCATAAAGATTACTACAGTGAGCGGTTCAGAAAAAATTTCCTACACAGTGTAGGAGCCAAGGCCAGAACGATGGCCATGCTGGGCTCTTAAATTCAGGGAACTTGCCTTGCCTTGCCTTAGCACCAAGCATATCCTGCAGCTGACGGGCCTCTCTGTGCAGCATGAAGGGTCAACTTAGCCTTTCCTTCGGCCCAGGAATTTTCTTGTACATTTTTTGAGTATAAAATATTAAGGTTTCTGGCCCGTATTAGTGAGTTGCTCCCGTGTGAGGCGGTGTGACCCTCTTTGGCCGGGACTCCTCCTGCAGGGGCGGTGCCGTGGGGCTCCAACTAAGGGCGTCTCGGTTCCAGTGAGATTGACGTGCAGATTCCGATATGCGACGAAGATGTGAAGTTCACGCATCGCATGGGATGGTTGGTAATTAGTTGGCGAGGACGTGGTTGTTTCTCATGGAAGGGGGAGCGTCGGGCGCGTGGGCGAGGGAGGCGTGTTGAAGGGAGGGGGATGGTTGTGAGAGGGAGCCAAGGAGGGAGGGTGGCAGCCGGCGTCGTTGCCCAGGGTAGCGGTGTTACTTAAATACTGAAGGTTAAAGGGAAGGTATCAGGACCTGGGGCTGGACGGTCTTCGGAGCTGCAAGTTGTGGAGGCAATAAACTGACGGTGAAGATGGAGTGACCTTGTGGACTGCTGCGTCTGAACTCACTTAGAAAATATTACAGAGTTCATAGTTACAGGTTTCATTACGACTTTGTGTTCTAAATGCAATGTTTAATCGTACTTTCGAACGATTCTTGATCCCATTACACTTGAACCAAATAACTGATTAGCATAGGAACCCAAGATGGCTAAAAGTGATCCTGAAGTCTTCATTAAGAGTGATAAAGGAAACTGACTTCTTCATAGTGATGTTACTGCAGCAGGTTTGGGATTCATATCAGCGCATGAGCGGTATAAGTCCCGACCCCAGGCAACCTAAATAGTTTATCAACTCTCTCTCTCTCTCTCTCTCTCTCTCTCTCTCTCTCTCTCTCTCTCTCTCTCTCTCTCTCTCTCTCTCTCTCTCTCTCTCTCTCTCTCTCTCGCCCGCCGTCAAACAAGGTAGACAGGGTAAAACGGCTTGCGTCGCGGGCCACGGACACACACCAGTGAACAGAAACTAAGTTGATTATGTGTGCCTCTATGCACGTGTTACATGGCAGCGTGATCCTGCCCTTCCCACTTTGTTGAAGGACCCTGCCTTCCTCCACCCCTCCCTCCCTCCCTCCCTCTCCACTCTTCCCTCCATCCCTCCACTCTTCCTCCACTCTCTCCCTCTTCTCCTCCATCATTGGGCTATGAAGTCATTTATCCTTCTCTCCTTCAGTCTTTGGTCATATTCCTTACTCTGTTATATATAGCATTGTCAGACACCTCGTGGTCTATCTTATAGTGTTCAAGTCCCTTACCCCTCCTCCTCTTCCTCTTTTTCTTCCTTCTTCTCTTCTTCTTTTCTCCTTTACAGTGTTCGGTTTCCTCCTTCCTTTTTTATAATATTGCCACACTCTTTCTGTATCCCACATTGTATTGTCAAAACCCTTCTCCCTCTCTCCCCCTCTCTCTCTCTCTCTCTCCCGTCCTCCTTCCTTCCCCACCTCTGGGTCTCCCGCCCTCCCTCACTCTCTCCCATTCACCCTTAAAGTGTCATCATACCTCCCACTTCCTGTCACGCCCCCCCCCCACCTCTCTCTCTCTCTCTCTCTCTCTCTCTCTCTCTCTCTCTCTCTCTCTCTCTCTCTCTCTCTCTCTCTCTCTCTCTCTCTCTCTCTCTCTCTCTCTCTCTCTCTCTCTCTCTCTCTCTCTCACCCGTGTCCTTTCCTCCTTCGCCTGCTGCCTCGCCATGAATGCTCACCTTAAGGCCTAATATGGTCGTCCAAGTAATGGTGTGTATAAGTCACGAACATATTGAGGAAATACGACAACATTTGTATTGTTGATGGTCGGCGGCGGAGTTATTATCCCATAGAAGGTGATGATAAGTCAGGTGTCATTGTGGTGTAGCGTGTAGGGTATTGCCATTAATCCATTTTGTATGTGATGGGTCTTATTTTTGGGGTGTCGTGTTTGTAGTTGGTTGAATGCTTCTATTTTAGTTTCAGAAATGAGAAACCAAAGCCATAGTGACATTAAAATGGCTAATAGATAAGATTTGATAACTAGACCTTCTCGTTTTTTATATATTTTTTGGTTTTGGTTTCGTGTTGTGGTGTGTCATGTGTGCGTGCATGTGCGTGTTTGCATGTGTGTGCGACGAAGGGCTAAAGAGACAGTTAGTGGTGTCCATGTAAGCACTACACAGACGGCCGCGGTGCCTCGTCGCCCTGACTACAAACCGAAAGGAAAATGTTGTGGCAGTGAAAGCCTGATGGTGAAGGTGGTCTGGGCGTGACCTTGAGCCAATCATGAAGGAGAGGTTCAAGAGGTGGCTGTGTGCGTGACCCGAGGAGGTCCTGACGCGCCGCACAGGTCACCCCAACTCCCACCACCACCACCACCTCCTCCTCCACCTCCTAAAACCTCCAGACTCAAGTTTTACCGGAGACAAGGGAACAAGGTACTCTAGGCGCCATGTTTGCTATGACAGAGTACCTTGGTGACGTCGGCTGCAGATTGGCGTAAGTTACCGACCGTCTTGGGTACGATTCTCAACAAGTAGTAATGTTTTTTTTATTTAATTTTTTAACATCTAACTATAACTATAACTATGATAAATGTTGAAATAAATGCAAGAACACAATGTTAACGGAGTGTTTCATAAATCAGATGAATAAAACTCTTTATAAAACCTAATCTCTAATTTCTTTCTTAATATCTCCGTACGTTTGATGTCCTGTAAATAAGTCTGGCTGGCACACGTATACGAACCAAAAAACGGAAGCACTAAGGCATAAGTTAAAATTTGTTCTTCACCTTGAATGTACAATACTATAGTGATCCTTAATATGCATCCATTCTTTTATTCAATATGATCAACCTTAACCTTCGATAGAAGAAGCAGAAAAAAACAACTCCAACACATCATAATTACTTCATCATGTAACAAAAGAAAGAAGTTAAAGATCTAAAAAAGGACGACTCAATATTAAAGGAAATGCCGTCATAACAACCATTAGTTTTACCCGACGTGAACAACACCTTAACGTTCTTTACTAATGAACATATGAACGGCTTCTACACAGGAGTATTTACCTTGAGACGATGCATCACTCTGAAGGCGACTCATTATAGCGAGGTGTCACTCTTACCTGCAAGTGCTGTGGGCAGAAGCAGTGGGTGTTGTAACGTGGGAGGGGATGGGAGAGGAGGTGTTAGGTGGGAGGCTGCGAGGGTTGAAAGGATGTCGTGGTGGCTGCGCTGTGGGTCAGAAAGAGTGTTTTTGGCGTGGGACGGGGATGGGAGAGCTGGCTGGCATTAAGGGGAAGGGAAAGGTGAGAGAATGGCATGGTAGTGATGGTGGTGGGCTGGGATGAGTTGTGTGGTGGTTGGTTGGTGTTGTGTTGTAGGGAATGTTGAGGCTGTGAGGGTTGTATGGTGACTCAAATTAATATGTAAGAGAGCCACGAGGCTGTCATCGAAGGTATTGATTGACATTTGCATTTATAAGCACTGTTGTTTTCTTTATACATTTTTTTTCTTCTTGCTATTGTTGAAGAGGGACAAAAAACTAACGTAGATATAAACTTTAGAAGCTGACAAAAAAACAACATTCACCTTATATCCAAAATAGTTTCATAAATCACCTAGCAAAAAAGACAGGATTTGAATAAGCTGAGGTTAGTCAGGGAACAAGCCGGATGGATGACACAAAAGCGGCTTCTGCTCCTGCCGGTGGGTTGTGGGATGGAACGAGGTAGGTGGTGGAAGGGATTGAGATGAGAGGAGTATGTTGCTTGGATGGGGGGACTGTAGAAGGAAAAAGAGTGGTGTGTGCAGTGAGATGTTGAAGTTGTTGACTGGAGAGAGTGCTGCGTTAACAGAGGAACAGAACAGGTTTAAGATAGCTTGATACCGTTAGCTGCTGAATTTCAGGAATAGTACAGTTAATAGCATCATCATCAGTGATTCAACAGTAAATGAAGAGACAGAGGAAATAAAATTGAATCAGAGTGAGTTGGCGGAGACGAGGCGGCCTGACGAGATTTCAGACTTTTATTCCGAGACTGTGACGAGGTGTTGGCGGGAGACTGTCCTCTGTTACCATCCTCTTTATATCGACCTTTGCGGCGGTGAGGTCACGGACCTCACCGCCGACCTCACGCTGACCTCCCTGGCAAGGCGATTTACTCATCTTTTACATCTGACGAGCTTGTTAGCCGCTGTGTGTCGCGACCATGATCAGCCAAGTTCAAGGCCATTTGGAAAGATTGATGTCATTGATGATAGTCTGACCTTTTTGTGTAAAATATGGTGTATATATTTTAATGTGAGTGTGTTGGCATGTGCGTGCGTGTGTGTGTGTGTGTGTGTGTGTGTGTGTGTGTGTGTGTGTGTGTGTGTGTGCGTGTGTGTGTGTGTGTGTGCCCGCGCGTGCTTGTAAGTGCGCTCGTGTGCGCACGGACTCGCCCTTTCACAAGTACTCCCCAAGGTCATTATCAGACTAGTTAGTGTCTTGACTTTCCTTCGCTTTTTGCCTCCTTGCTCTTCCTTTGTCATCTCCTCCGTCCCCTTCTCACCGCCACTCCTTCCACTCATCTGAGCAAGGACCTGGGGCAGCTTGGGGTTGTGTTGTTATTGTCGCAGTGAACAAGTAGCTGCGTGGCATCTGGCAGAGGGCCCGCTGCTGTCCCTACACAATCTGTGCCTCCACGCATCCCTCATCTTCATGACTCACGTGCACTGTTATAAAACTAAATATATTTCTTCTACATTTCAGGCATTAAAGCGAAGTTGTTTTTTTTTGTATAACATATGATAACAATTTATTATTATTGTATTTTATTAAAGCTTAACAAATTGTAATAATTTCATTAAGAACTGTTGCAATATTTTATTTAAAGGAAAAGAGTTTATTGCTCTGTTACAGAGAGAGAGAGAGAGAGAGAGAGAGAGAGAGAGAGAGAGAGAGAGAGAGAGAGAGAGAGAGAGAGAGAGAGAGAGAGAGAGAGAGACTTAGAGCAAGAGAGTTAGATCAGGAGAGTAAAAATATATATAAACTTAAAACATGAGGAATTCTTGGAAGAAGAGGAGAAGAGAAAGAGACGAAAATAAAGATAAAGGCAATTCAAGTAGAAGTGTGTTTCTGTACACACACACACACACACACACACACACACACACACACACACACACACACACACACACACACACACACACACACACACACACATCGTCAAACACCTTCACCCCAAAAGAGACTGACACTAACTTTACAAAGGCTGAGACAAATCACTCAGAAACTTCCCTTCCATGAACCGTTGGCTGTCCTCCTCTCTCCCTATCTCCTCTTCCTCTATCCTCTATCCTCTTCCTTCTCCTACCCCTCCTCCTCCTCTTCCTCAACACTGGTGGCCCGCCATGGACACTAGCATCACCACACCAGAGCAACACCGAGTAAACAAAGCTGTGTTACCGCTGGGCTTTGCTTAATTAATTCAATATCCACCACCGTCCAGTCTGGCCACCTGGTTTCAATTATTCCTCCCCGTCCACTGCCTCTCCCCTGTCCGTTGATAGTCTCACTGGTTCTCAGAAACGTATTAGCTATCCTCTCTCTCTCTCTCTCTCTCTCTCTCTCTCTCTCTCTCTCTCTCTCTCTCTCTCTCTCTCTCTCTCTCTCTCTCTCTCTCTCTCTCTCTCTCTCTCTCTCTCTCTCTCTCTCTCTTTCGTTATCGGTTTTGATTTATAACTATTATTTGTTTTCTTTATGTGTGGTTCTGTTTAACTTTTATATTTATTAACATATTTATTTGTTTACCACATGTATGCATTGATTTTATGTATGTGTGTGCGTGTGTGCGTGTATCGTACGGAGGTGCAAAGTTAGATTTCTTCGAACTTGATCCACAACAGAAACTTTGGTATGTATAGATAGATCAATTGCACATGATCATATTCTTTTTTTTTGTGGGGGGGGGGATGTTGGGGAAGAAATTATGAGTTTAAAAAGTCTACGGAACAGGTATATTTTTATAATTATTTTTTTATATTATTCAAAGACCGCCCGACCGCAAAGATAAAATGACTCCTGGAACACACATAAGAAAATTAATCATTATTAATAACTAAGTCATGATTTTACTGCTCTCTCCTTCTTTCCCGCCAAAGAGTAGAGTGAAAAAAATCCCTTTACATCTTGCTCTTCCCGCACTTTCTCCTCATTCATTATTCATCGCTGGTGGCTGCATTTGTTTAAAGCGGTCTTCGTCGTCGGGCTTGAGGCAGGTTGGACGGAAGTGGGAGTGGAGGCTGAGGATCAAGGAAGGAAAGGAGATGAGAAGAAAGTGTGATTTGCTGTGTTGGGAAGGTAGCGGTTAGAGGGTAAACATGTGATAATGAGAGGCGAAAAAGGGTCTAGATGGGTAATAAGAGGATGAGGGCAAGGAGGGAGTAGTAGTAGTGTGTAGGAGGCGTGGCGGTGTGGAAGAGGAATAGTCTTTTGGTCTTCTTGAAAAGTGATGCAACAAAATATACGATTGCATTAAGACATATTACAAACATTATCAATTAGATATAGATTACTATATGTATGGATATATATATATAGATAGATAGATATATAGATAGATAGATAGATAGATAGATAGAGAGAGAGAGAGAGAGAGAGAGAGAGAGAGAGAGAGAGAGAGAGAGAGAGAGAGAGAGAGAGAGAGAGAGAGAGAGAGAGAGAGAGCATACGAGCGAGGAAAGCCCTGTTCTGGATGCGGAAAGTTCCTTCACTTTGACTAACTTCTCTCTGCAATGTTCTGTCAGTGACCCTGAAACTAGTAAACTCAGTAGAGGATGCAAAGGGGACGAGGACGGTGGCACAAGACCAGAAAAGGACGTGGAAAGAGGTATGCAGGGGGCAATGAGAGAATAGAGACGAGACGAGACCTCACTCATAGATTTCTGAACACGTATCAGAGCTTATGTTATCCTGAATAAATGTCAAGATAATTTTTCTCTTCATTTTCAAGCCCTTCATCTCTGTAAAGAAAATTCTCCGCTAAGATAAAGCAGTTTACGGAAACTAAATTATTTATCTTGGCTGTCTGCAAAGGAACAAACTTTGGAACTTCACTTAATTGCGTTCGTGAGTTGCCAGAAGCGTGCAATCAGACAGCAAAGACCATCCCGCCCTGCGACGCGCGGACAGTCCTTCCTCCGCCTTTGACATCTCACTCCACTTGATGGAAATGCAAATTCGTTACATTAATTTCAGAATATTTTAAAAACCTACATATTACATCTAACAAAAAGGCGGCGTAAAAAAGGACCTACACTTATTATTTGTACATTTATAATAATTACACGATATTAATAATTTCACATCAGCTATGCATTATTATTTTTACATATAACACATAATTGATATTAGTTCTGAATCAAACTTACCTGTGATAATTGTCTTGTATTATTCATGGAAGCGCTTTGCCGACATCGTATATATATATATTTTTTTTTTTCTTTTAATAGTTTTGGAGATGTGTAAAGGTCATCTTGAAGCAGAGTGTTGGAAGGACCTCAGAACACGGCAGAAAGAACCTCGCTTAACCGTGCATTAACCTACCTTGTATTACCGTTAACATGTATATATATCTTTGTGGTCAACCCTTGAGTGTAGGTCAGCTTTGAATGGACTAAGTTTGTCTCTCTTTGCAAGGTTTTAGTTGCTCTTATACACTGCTTTATTTAGATTTTATTTTTTTTTTACATATATGATAGTATGCTTCATGTCCTCACTCCTCTATGTCCTTTTTCTCCTTCATCTCGTCCTCTTCCTCCTCTTCTGCTTCTTTTTTTTTTTTTCTTCTTCTTCTTCTTCTTCTTCTTCTTCTTCTTTATCAATGTCTTTATAGTTGTATTTTTTCGAATACTATCCTATCCTCCCACTGTCCTTCGTCTAACTGTTCATCCCCTGCACACACCTCATTCTCTACCCTATCAGTCTCAATTCTTTTCCTTCTCCTCTGCCCCAACTTATTTTTACTTTCACGCTATCCCTCCTCCTCCTCCTCCTCCTCTTCCTCTTCCTCCTCCTCCTCCTCCTCCTCCTCCTCCTCCTCCTTCTCCTCCTCCTCCTCCTCCTCCTCCTCCTCCTCCTCCTCCTCCTCCTCCTCCTCGTCCTCCTCCTCCCTCGAGCAGTCAACACACAAATGTAGAGCAGCGGACATTAGCATTACTCGTTACCTTACGTAAGTGTAATTTCCATCTTCCTCTGTCACTCGGCGGTTCTCACTCTCTTACTCCCTTGCTCGTTACGTTTGTAGCCTGACATCTGTTTCAATGAGAGAGAGAGAGAGAGAGAGAGAGAGAGAGAGAGAGAGAGAGAGAGAGAGAGAGAGAGAGAGAGAGAGAGAGAGAGAGAGAGAGAGAAAGAGAGACCTTATGTATTGTTATCGTGCAACAAGTGGTCGTAATCACCATATTTTAGGAACGTTTCAAATGTCCTTAACTTGTATATCTTGGACACCTTTCCTTTGACCTTCATCAACGTGGTTTTGATGCCACAAGGACATCAAGGTGCTTAGGACTTCAAACACCTTTATACCTTCACCTCCTTGGGGTCGCTGAGATTAAGCCACTTATCGATATCAACAGCGACGACGTCCAGCGAATGACGGGCAGCTTCAAGGTCCAAAGTAATGCATGCGAAGCTTCCCCTGACCTTCTCACCAGCAGGGAGAAGGTCAGAGGTGCTGTTGCCCCCCTAAAGTTCACGAGGGACAGTGGCGTGCGCGGAGGAAACACACTTCTGGCCTCGGAAACAAAGTAAGCGACGCGGCTGGTCAATACGAGGCGAGGTCGAGGCTTTGATGAGACAGACGGTACGTGAGGTTCAGATGAAAAGCAGCCCATCGTGGGTCACTTAAGGTCAGGGTTCTCGTAGGGCTGTGGCAGGGCTGGGCGGCCTTATAATGTTTTTCAAGGCATTCGTAAGAAATAATGAAAAACTGAGAAATATGGTTGTATGAACTTTTGATGAGATGTGTTTCATATGTTACTGTGGATTTTCAGGTATTTATTTATTTGTTTATTTATTAATTCATATCTATATGCCATTATCTATTGATTTATTTATGTATTGGTTTATTCATTTATCCATCTCTTTATTTAATGATGCATCTGTGTAATTCCGTTGATTGAGTTTTTCTTTAGGATCAATCAGTATTACTCAGTGAGTGTACTATATATCTGTGTGTACATACTGCATGTACAGTATTTACAATACTCAAAGGCAAAAATGAAAATAAAGCTATAAGCTTAGGCTTATTCTATCTATTGTTTTGATGGTGCCTCGTGGAGAGAAAAAAAGGTGTTTCAGTACCGAGTCAATATTCTATACTTACATCAAGGTACATGTGTGTTGTTAAACTTATACATGGATGTTAAAATGCAACCCTTGTTAGGACACAGTTGATGCGTTAAGAATTTCGATTTGACTAAAATTTAAAACAAATAAGATATGAAACTCAAATTAGGAAACAATAAAGGGACAAGGTAAAGGAATTTTGGTTGCTATCAATAGTTTACCTTACATCTGGAATGCAGGTTGGCGAGGCATTCCCATCCTCCTTTCCGTTTAACACTCCGCAAGATTGCAGGACTGATGGAAGCTGCACCTTGACGGGGGAAAAGGTGCATCGGGCGGCCCCACAGCACCATGATGCAGGCTGACGATCACTCACTCACTCACGCGATACACACACCCGCCTCGCCGCGCTAACGATATGCTCGTCATTGTGATGATGCTCCCGTCAGGATAGAAAAGGAAGACATGAACAGCTACATCACACATCAGAAAATAAACTATAGCGTGTCAGAAAAATAAGAATGCAGTTTGTTTATTAATATTCTAAGAAAAAAAGAAGGAAAATAGATAAGATTAAAAAAAACAAATATATTGATTTCGTTTCAGTGGCAAGTATTTACATATTTCATAGCAGGTTTGGGGCACAGGCGATGATCATGTCCTGTGCATGTGAACTGCCTTCCCGGGTCGTATTGTGGGAGAAGAAGGGTGAAGGAGAAGTAAGAAAGGTGCGGGAGGGGGAGCATGGTTCAGGGTGAGGGGAGGAAGGGAGAAGGCTGAGGAAAGAAGGTTTAAAGGATGGAGTCATTAGCGTGTGGACGGAAACCAGAGTAACACGCCCTCGCACGCCCTTCTCCAACTGACTAGTAGGAGGAGGAGGAGGAGGAGGAGGAGGAGGAGGAGGAGGAGGAAGAGGAGGAGGAGGAGGAGGAGAGGGAGAAGGAGGAAAGGGGAGAGAGGGAGGAAATGCAACGTGCGTCCTCGACTTTTAGCTGCACCGTGTCCTCTTGCCGTCCTTCCCACCCTGCACCCTCCTTCCCTCCTTTTCCTCCTTCCCTCCTTCCCTCCTTCCCTCCTTTCTCTCCTTCCCTCCTTCCCTCCTTCCCTCCTTCCCCTGCCTTCCCCTGCCTTCCCTGCCTCTTCGTTCTCCTTCAATTTATTTTCTTGCCTTTCTTAACAATTCCGCACATATGCGTCCACATATTCAAGGGAAATTAAAATACTGTATCGCGCTGCTGCCTCACCACTGCCTTGCTGCTGCTGCTGCTGCTGGCTTGAGGTCACGGGGAGACGATGCTATTTCTATCACTTCACTGTTGTCCGTCACGAGTCCTTAAGTTTCTTGAACATTAATATTAAGAACTACATCCACGTGAAAAAGGGTATTACCATTTTTATTTTGTACGTGTTATGTGATTATAGAAATGTTTGAGATCACTTACTTTGCCTTGACTAAACATGTATAATCTAAAGAAAGTTAATACCAGCTTGAATTGACATTGATAATTATCCTATCGTGACTATCTCCTAGCAATAACTTTCAAAATAAACCTTTTTTTTATATATATTTCTTCGTTTCATCCACTTGAACCCACCACTCACCACTCCCCTTTCGTACGTTCACCTCCTCCAACGCCCTCACAAAATCTACAAGCGCTACCCTTCCCTCCCTCCCTCTTTTCCCTCCAGCACCCATTACCTCCACCATTACTCTCCCTCCGTCTGTAATCCGGGCTTTGTTGTGTCGTCCATTACCTAGGGGACACGAGGGGGCGGCGTGAAGCAAGGGAGGCGATATTCACAGAGGCTAGCTGGATAAGGTGTACATACCTCTTCCTTTCCTTTGATTACTCAGTAGTTCCCCCTCCTCTTCCACTTCCTCCTCCTCCTCCTCCTCCTCCTCCTCCTCCTCCTCCTCCTCCTCCTCCTCCTCCTCCTCCTCCTCCTCCTTCTCCTCTCTTCGCCATCGTCGTTGTCATCGTTATCGTTGTCGTCCCACTTGTCATGTTCCTCCTCGTTTGGATTTTCTTCCTTCCCTCCTTTCTCCTCTTTCTCTTCCTCTTCTTCCTCCTCCTCCTCCTCCTCCTCCTCCTCCTCCTCCTCCTCCTCCTCCTCCTCCTCCTCCTCCTCCTCCTCCTCCTCCTCCTTACCTTTTACTGCTCCCAGGTGCTATTGGAGGTTCAGGTTCCTTCCTCGTAACCTTAAGTCGAGAAGTACAGGATTTTAACTCCACATTTTTTTTTTCCCTGTATCTTTTTCAGTTTTATTTTTTCTAGTTTCCCGTCCCAACCTGAAGGTAATTTTAGGTTTTATACTCTGACTATTTTCTACCGGTTGAGGTTTTTAATGGACTTTTTCTCTGTTTTCATTTCATTCTTTTTTTATTTGCTATTTTTTATGGTTGACTGAAACAAATGCAAGACGTTGTACTGTACTTATGTTTGCCTCCAAGGAACTTATTATAGTGACAAGTCTTATACTCTCTCTCTCTCTCTCTCTCTCTCTCTCTCTCTCTCTCTCTCTCTCTCTCTCTCTCTCTCTCTCTCTCTCTCTCTCTCTCTCTGCGCATAAGCTGTTAATAGAGATAATCGAGGTGTGTTGTGTTTGTATAGGTGTGTGTGTGTGTGTGTGTGTGTGTGTGTGTGTGTGTGTGTGTGTGTATGTGTGTGTGTGTGTGCGTGTGTGTGTGTGTGTGTTCAACTTTTTCTTATTAATATTCATAATAAGCTCAATTTAATCTTTGGCAAGTGCTACATGTGACTTTTTTTTTTGTATTTGTTGTATATTTGTGTGTACTTAGACGTTAATTAATGAGGTTGAGCCTAAATTTAGGTCTCCGGGAAAGAAAAGTTATAAATTTTATGGTAGAGAAAGAGAGGAAAAGTTTGCTTGTTAGCTTCTTTTCCAAGGGTGAACTATTTCGAGAGAGAGAGAGAGAGAGAGTTGTAATATCTGTATTTATTATAGTGTTCGTAATACAATAATGAATGCATGAAGCTGAAGTTTGTTTACTTAATACTACGATAAATAACAGTAATCTATCCCATAACAAATGTTTCTAAATGTTCTTCACTCGAATGGTATAAAATTAAACGTGTGAGCTAATGAGTAATTCAAGTAGACACGTAAATAGAAAATAGGAATGAAAAAAACGTTGCAATGTTAAGAATTAAATAAAACATAAATTCAAAAAAGATAAGATATATATGTTTGACAAACCATGAAGAAAGAAAAAGAAACATTGAATTTTCACAGTTTTCGTTTCCTTTTACTTACTGAGACTTTACATTGAACCATAACGTCCTGTGCTATTTTCAGCGTGCGTAGAGGAAAAAGAGAGAGAGAGAGAGAGAGAGAGAGAGAGAGAGAGAGAGAGAGAGAGAGAGAGAGAGAGAGAGAGAGAGAGAGAGAGAGAGAGAAAGAGAGAGAGAGTGTGTGTGTGTGTGTGTGTGGGCCGTGCAGGGAGCCAAGACTATCAGGTGTGAAGTATACACTCTCACCTTCACACACTCTTAAATATCCTACACTCTCTAATATCAACTCCTTTGGCGACCTTCTCTTTGATACCAGATGATGTCACCACCACTACCACCACCACCATCATCATCACTTCAGATATGTCTCGCTTATTTTGCCGCCTCCTTCATCTTTTTCTTCTCTTCCTGCTTCTTCTCCTCTTTATTTCCTTCCATCTATTCTCCCTTTTGCTCATTCCCATCCACGTTATATTTTCCTCTCGTTCATATTTTGTTTTCTTCTTCATATAATTTTTATTCTTTTCTGGGTTTTTTTTCCCTTCCCTCTCTTCAATTCCACACTGTTTTTCCCTCCAGACGAGTGTGTGATCTGTTTTCCATTCACTCCGCAGGATCACCTCATTATAAACTGAAGGAGTCATTATTCTTACACATGTTGTCCCCTCACACCGACACTCGTGCTTCTTCCTCACCTCCCTCCTATTCCCTTCGCAGAATGAGAGACGGAGTTCACACGTCCGACAAAGAATTCGACTCCTGTTAGTATTCATCCGTTTTATTTTTTATTCTCCATTCTTTCCCACAGTTTTTTTTTGCTGCTGCATTTTTTCTCCTTCCAAGGAAGCATGAAGCAGTGCACCCGAGTGTTCAGTCTTAGAAATACGCACAGGCACAGCGTGATTGCAGAGTTATACATACACGCACATCATATATTCCACCCAATTTATGTTCCTTTTTCTTCGTACTCTGCGATATGTTACGATAGAATAGTATGTTTTGCTTGTATGTACGTATTGTGATGTAGTGGTTAACGGGCTTGGCTACGAATGTTCGAGCCTTGGTTCGAATCCTTGTTATGGTTGTCAGTAAAACCAACCATTCAGGTGTTTGTTCTCCCCAGCAGGTTCAAAATGGTACTAGGAGACACCTGGGAAAGACACTGTGGTAACCCCGAGGCATTGCACAGTTTAGTGGACGCTTCTTAACCTTACTATACCTGACCTTCAGTTATAATGTGTAGCCCTTGATGGCACTTGCAGATATTTTGTGTGTGTGTGTGTATTTGTGGTGGGGTAATGCTGCCCGTTAGGACCGTTTGAACTAACACCATTAACTGAATTTAGACCAGTGGCTATCAACTCATCAAAAATAAGATAAGGAATAAGAGAATAGAAGGTGCTATTTTTCCGTATATTTTCCTGCCCACAATAACGTTACTCCCGGATAAAAATTTGGAGATAATGTGTAGAGAGTTACATCACTGTCTACTTTGTTCTTCATCCTTTTCTCTCGGAAGAGGAAGCACAGAAAAATAAATGAAGAACGCAAACCTATGAAGTTAATGTGCTGTATACGTGGTCCAGTTTGCATGCGCCACCTACATAGTCTTTTCTTTATTCTTTTTTTTTCTAAAGAGAACGAAAATTTACCTTAACTCAGTTTTTTTTTTCTTTCGTGTATGAATTGTATCACCAAAGAATATTCCCAATACTGCCGATTTTCCCTCAAATTTCCTGAAGCAATGCCTTATGTGTAGCTTAACTATTCTAGCATAGAGATTGCAATTAAGTGAACCCCATTTCAAAAACCGTTTAAAACATTTATTTCTCCCCCTTTGGAGATGCTAGCACCCAGGCTTCAGAAACATTGCCGTAGAAATTCTGGCAATGGTACAACGTAATGAGTGACGTAGCGAAACAGGAGCCTTGGTAATTGGTTCCTGAAATAACTTTGTCAGATTGTTAATTTGCAGTCAGGTGTTGTGGGTGTGTATGCAAGGGCATCCATCCCTCCTGGCGCCTGACCAGTCCTTCTCATCACCTCACTCAACTTCCCTAAAATATACACTTCTACTGCTCGCGCACACACACACACACACACACACACACACACACACACACACACACACACACACACACACACACACACACACACACACACACACACACACACACACTTAATCTGTTGACCACATTTATCTGCCAATTTCCTCTATTATTGTTGCACATGTGACCATCATTGTGTTTTTTTTCTCTTTTTTTAATTGATTACTTACATATTATGGGAAAATTTTACCTTACTGAGCGTACCTAAGAAGTTTCCAAAATTAGACACCTACTTGTATGCGGGAATGTGTAGACGCTTGAGTGTTCGAGATATTATTCAAACAGTAATAGTGAGAGAAAATTAAATTGCTGTTTCATGTATCTTGCATTTGTGTTTGTTTATTTTCACACTCCCTGAAGCGCAAGGATGTTGTGCTTCCTGCTGTGTGAGTTTTACTGGAACATAATCACATTAGAGAGAGAGAGAGAGAGAGAGAGAGAGAGAGAGAGAGAGAGAGAGAGAGAGAGAGAGAGAGAGAGAGAGAGAGAGAGAGAGGGAGAGAGAAAAAAGAGAGAAAGAAAGAGAGAGATAGTCAGACAGACACACAGACAGACAGGCACACAAACAGACAGACAGACAGGCCGACAGAGGAGGAGGGAAAGAGGGAATTTCCTCCACTACCTCTCTTATAAATGCCATTTAATTAAAGTGACAGAGAGGCCGCAAGATAGATACTCCTACGAACACTGATAAAGGGTGGCCAGGAGGCGAGGAAGCAACACACACACACACACACACACACACACACACACACACACACACACACACGGAACAAATAGAGGAGATTAAACAAACATAGACACAGCCAAGCAAACAGGGAGAGGTGTGGTCAGAGTACTCAGCATGACACACACACACACACACACACACACACACACACACACACACACACACACACACACACACATACACTTCGGTTTGCTGGATAGGTTACGCACAGTTTTTTTTTCTCTCTCTCTCTCTCTCTCTCTCTCTCTCTCTCTCTCTCTCTCTCTCTCTCTCTCTCTCTCTCTCTCTCTCTCTCTCTCTCTCTCATCACCTTTCGCTTCACACGTCCCTTTACTATTTCTCTACCACTTTCTTTGGTCCTTATCCTCGTTTCATGCAATTTCCAGATAAAATCCCTCTGGGCTAAAGTTATCCAAAGGGTCTCATTGTGGTCTTCCTCGTGTGGTCAAGGAAACAGAAGAAAGTGAGTCTTCATGTATATATTTCTTCTTTTAGGTCTGTGTTTTAAAGAAGGTTGACTAGGGGTAAAGGAAATATTAACTAATTTTCTTATGTGTGGATGCTACAAGTGAAGCTAGTTCGTGTTGTTAATGGAAGGTACTTGTATGGCAATGTATCTACGAGAGAGTGATGGTTATGGGATGAGGAGCACTCGAGTACGAAGAAGGGTTTTTTATGGGTGGGTGGGTTTATGGGTGTAAGTGGGTGGATGGGTAGGTGGGGTCGTGACGCTGTCTTTCCCCGGTGGTACACTTAAGGGATCTGTGGCTCCATGTTTCCACTTACCCTTAAATTCTTCAGCAGGACCACACCTATGTGCTGGCTTGTTCTTCTTTGTATTTTGTTACCCTTTTCTAGTTTCATCTATTTTATACAGTTATAATTTCATGAAACACCTCTTTCTTACTAGGATCTATATGATGTCTGGCTGTCTGTTTTGTTTTTCTGTTTGTCTTTCTCTGTCTCTCACTGTCTGTTTGTCTCTGTCTGTCAGTCTCTCGTTTTTTTCTCACTCTCTCTCTCTCTCTCTCTCTCTCTCTCTCTCTCTCTCTCTCTCTCTCTCTCTCTCTCTCTCTCTCTCTCTCTCTCTCTCATTCTAATTTCGTTCCGCATTACTTTAGTCATTCTTTCAGTATGTTCTTCAAGAAAACGCCACAGCGAAGTGTCATGGTTCAATATCAATAGATAAATGTGTTTTAAAGTCTATGATCATTTCGTTTGGTAGGTTTTCAGGATTTTAAAGAATATATTCTTATCGCCTTTTCCGGCTCACAAGCAGACAATACTTGGCTGTGATTGGAGGAAAGAAAAAGTTGTGGGAGGGGCGGAGGCTGCAACTGCGTCACTTCCAGCTGCCGCCTCTGCAGCAGCCGGACGTTAGGGGCGTGAGGGTGCGGGGGAGTCGCGTCCGGGTATGCAAATGCTGAGAAACAGTCTGAGACCCTCGGCTTGCTGGTGAAGACTTCAGCCAGTATTAGGTATTAAAGAAATGCTTATAGGCAATGTTAGGGAACATGGAAATATATGTAAAATGAATCATGGATGCCTCAGAGAAGTAAACTCTGTATCGTAACAATTTTCACCTTGTACGAGACACAAAGGTACAAGGGGAAGGCATGTAGGAAAGGAGTGTCATGAGTAGCCTAGCCTCAGACACGCCAAATTGAACCAATAGAAGCATCCATGACTATCACGTCTGGATATTGCTCTCCTCTCAGGCTCAAACGACCCACACCACTTATCAGCACCTCCAGTCGACCCACAGTGAGCCCAAGTTGGTCCAGGGCCGTCGTGCCACTGATGGACCGGGAGATGGAGAAGTTTGGGGTAGCGTGGCAAAGAGGAACCGAGTCAGGACTATAAAGAAAAGAAAAGCGTTTGTTGAATTTGACATTTATAAGAAATTACATTATATGGGTATTCATGATATGTAAGGAACGCTATCCTTACAGGAGGAGGAGGAGGTGAAGGAGGAGAAAAAAGAGGAGGAGGAGGAAGAAAAAGAGTAAGAGGAGGAGGAGGAGGAAGAGGAGAAAGGAGAAGAGGAGGAAGAGGAGCAGAAGCACGCCGTGAATATATGAAAGCTTAGGTTTTCTGTGTTATCAGAAACCTGCCAACTGAGAGAGAGAGAGAGAGAGAGAGAGAGAGAGAGAGAGAGAGAGAGAGAGAGAGAGAGAGAGAGAGAGAGAGAGAGAGAGAGAGAGAGAGAGAGAGAGAGAGAGAGAGAGACTTATTTGTTGTAAGTAGTCGGCGCAGTGTTGAATGTGTAATATATCTTTATTTGTGTCTCACGACTTGTATGTCTGCCTCTGTTTGTCTTTCTGTATGTTTTTTTTTATATAGTACGTCAATCTCTGTCTGCGTCTCTCTCTCTCTCTCTCTCTCTCTCTCTCGCTCTCTCGCTCTCTCTCTCTCTCTCTCTCTCTCTCTCTCTCTCTCTCTCTCTCTCTCTCTATCTATCTATCTATCTAGCTATCTACCTATCTATCTATCTATGTATCAATTTATCTATGTATCAATATATATATTTGCCTATTTATATTTATCTATCCATCTATCTTCCTCTGATACTTTGCAAATCCTAAAGTTTCAAGTAATCTTCGTCCTGTTAGTGAAAAAAATGTTTTGTTCTTAATGTTTAGTACCATTTACGAATGACAACGTGTATTTATTATTGATTTTATACCTTTTTATGATGATGAAGATATATTGGTGTGATGAAAATAGCGTTTATCAGGTCTTCTTAAAGGATTATAATAAAAACTTTAAAAATCCTTCTGGTGTTATGTTTACGTAATCTAAATACAGACTTTGTGTTTGTAATATTGTGCATTTCAGTACAGCAAATACGTGTGCCAGCTATGCTAGTTATGTATTAATAATGCTGTAAACCTAAATACTGTGTTTAATCCTGAATATTTATTGGTGTTTTTATTAAGTGATAAGGTACATAAAACATGTGTATTAAAAAGACCATTAATTAATATGAATGTTATTAACCATATTTATTTAACACAAAGCAAGGAATAACAACCTGGTGCTCATTCTAGTCTCGTCTCACCCTTTCCGCTTTGTCCGTCCAGCAGGACCGTCCATGTTGGGTGAGTTGGCGCGCCGATATGAGCTTGTCGGTGCCACTCTGCTCAGGGCGGGCGTGGAACAGGCGCGGTCCCCCACATCACTAAAGCTGACGTGGCGTGGAGGACCGCTTAATGTGCAGAAATTAACAAAGAAATATCAGTTGTAAATTAGTATATTTATTCCCTGTTATACCTATTGGATTATAATGAGTGTTACTGTGTTGACGTGTCATTCCATACCACCCTCTGACGCGTGTGTGGTGGAAACAATGTATTGTTACTAAGATTATTTTCTTGCACACCATGAGTGATGCTTCCCCTGTGTGTGGGCACTAGGCCCCGGCACCTCACCTTGTACTGTTGCTGCACCTCCCCACGAAGGTCCTCTTGTTGGCTCTCTCTGCTTGCAGCACCATACTCTCCCACCTCAGCACCATACTCTCCCACCTCAGCACCATACTCTCCCACCTCAGCACCATACTCTCCCACCTCAGCACCATACTCTCCCACCTCAGCACCTCCTGCACCTCACACTTCCTCAGCACCACAACCTCACTCCCTTCCCCATGATCCTGTATGCTTGTCTCATAGTGTTTTTATGTATATACATACATACATATACACATATATATATATATATATATATATATATATATATATATATATATATATATATATATATATATGTATATATATGTATATATATATATATATATATATATATATATATATATATATACATATATATATATATATATATATATATATACATATATATATATATATATATATATATATATATATATATATATATATGTATGTATGTAAATATGTATGTGTGTGTGTGTGTATATATATATATATATATATATATATATATATATATATATATATATATATTTATATATATATATATATATATATATATATATATATATATATATACATTTATATATATATATATATATATATATATATATATATATATATATATAAACACACACACACACACACACACACACACACACACACACACACACACACACACACACACACTTATTATTTGTTTATATTTGTTTTGGTTGCAGAAGGTCCTTGAAGAAGGTAATTATATGATAAATACATGTGTAATGAAACACGTCCTCTTTTGGCTGTTTTTTCTTACTTATGTAGAACATTCAATCAAAATTCCTTCCCCGTCTTTCGCATGTGTAAGAGCAAGACAAACCTCTGTTCATAATGTTTATCCCTCGCAAATTATCTATCGTTTACATAGCGTTTAAGCTTTAATTCACAGTGAAAAATAATTTAGCTTAAGATAAAAATGTTTCTAAACATTGCATAATTGGATCATCAATCGTCATTAATGACGCAGCCAAGTGAGGAAGTATTAATTACCTACAATTACTGGTATCGGTAAAGATATAGTTGTGATGCAATTCAGCATTCCTTTTAGTATGTAATTTATTTCAAATTATTTTCATATTATTAATGAAACATTTTCTTTCAGGTAAGTACTGTGCTTGCGTTGGTTTGGTGAACGGACGTAGCAGTACAAGTAGGTTTGTGGCAGCTCTGCCGCCCTGAGCTGCACTGCGCCCACACCTGCAAGGTAAATCTGCTGCATGGGCTCACTCCTATTGTGACTCATTGTACGTCCTTCTTACCTTAGACTTACGTATACGTGACTTGTCAGGCTATGTATTTCTTGGTTAGTGTAACTTGTTAAGTGCCGGTGGGTGGTGGTATGCTGTGCAAGGCTACATGTGCCTCGCCCGCCCACTCATGTTTGCCTCAGTCTCCCTGCCAACTTCACGATTCTCTGTTAAGCTCGTCAAGTTTTCTCACACTGGAGGGATTTTCAAGCGAATATACTGTGTTAATGCTGTCTATGGTTTCTAAAGTTATCATGATTGTTTTTTCTGATTGTTCTAAAATTATTTCAAATGTTTTGTTTATTATGTAGGAAAATAAACTAAAAATTAAAAATAGTTTTGACGTAACATTTTTATTTTCCATTAGAATGATATTAAATAGAAGGAAGATAATGCATTTATTATCTTCAAAATAATTCAAATAACTATAAAGAAAACATATTGGTACCAATAAACAAAGAAAAATAAGAATCTATGATTCTGCTTTCTGATTTTTCTAAAATGTTTATAAAATGATTTGTACCTTATTAAGGAAAATAAACTAAAAGCGAGACATTATTTTGACGTAACATTTTTTGTTTTGCATTAAATTTATATAAAATAATAGGAAGATAATGCATTTATGATCTTCAAAATATTTCAAATAAAAATAAAAAAAAACATATTGGTACCAATAAACAAAGAAAAATAAGAATCAATGAACAATAACCGAAAATATGCGTGCAAAATTATTAGCTTGTTTAATATATATTCTTGATTTCTTTGTTTATTCAAGCATTATAAAAATATATATATATAACAATCTAGCTAAATGTACAATACCATTGGAGGCAGAATGTTGGAATAAAACAGAAAGGAAGCGCGCCTGGGAAGTGCTGCCACCTGGCGCCTCGTGGCATTACTGAACCTAGCCGCCAAGGGGTAGTGTATTGATCTGCCATCTAGCGACAAATATTGGAACCAGCAGTGCGCCTGGCTATATAATTAATACCATGGAATTAATGACTATAATATGTTCATGCGAGTAAGTTGTATAATCACACAACTTGCTGCAGCAGTCTGGTGGGCGGGCTGTGGGCGGCTGACTCCAAGGCTTGTGAGTAGTCCTCTCACCGCCGCGTCAAGGCAAGTTCTTGAAAACTGCACCGTTGCTTTCTGCTGCGCGACACATCAACTTTAATGAACAGCACAGTGGCCGTAACCCCGCCACGTTCATAACACTGTACAAGAGTTTCATCCGCAAATAATTAATGTTGAAGTAAAAATGTATAAGTTGTAGCCATAATCATTTCTCTGGCTTCTAGCAATAGACATGCATTCCTCTCTTACTCGGTGAGGGATGAGTTCTGCTTCGCTCGACCTTAAAAATATACCGTGTTAGTTTACTGATATGATTCTTATCCAACTCTTCGCCTCCCAAAGACGCCGATTGTTCAGTTGTTACAAAGGTTAAGCAAGACAAAAAATATACTTAGACGACAATCATAATCAAATCAAAGAGTAACAGACACATGGATAACAACATTAATAATTATATCAATGACAACAACAACAACAACAACAACAACAACAACAACAACAACAACAACAACAACAACAACAACAACAACATCATCCCACCACTAAAACAATAATAACAACACAACAAAACTAAAGTCCATCACCACAACACTAACAACAACATTTACAATTCTAATAACGAAAATAGCGACATCATCAACACCACCAACACCACCAACACCACCACAAACAACAACAACAACAACAACAACAACAACACAACTTTAATATCAGTTTCATTTACCTCTTGGCTTCGCAGACCCTAGATATTTTTTCTTTACATATTTACGTACGTCCACATCCTTGGCTTGCGTCTTGCCTGTGTCCAGATTATTACTCCTCTCCCCAAGACCCGACCCTGAGACGCTGTGGCTCCTCCGTCAGATAGCTTCCATGCCAACAGAATCTTGCATGGAGACTCAAGGCGATGAGGAATTTTGCACTTACTTTACTTTACCGCCTTTTGCATTAAAGTTAGGGACACTGATGCTTATTTTGGCATTGTTGGCGGTGTGAGTTTTATGCTTTATGGTAACGTAAAAGTGTTCATGTGTCGGGAAAGTGGCAAGGTTCACCAGCCATGTGCATGTGAAATATTGTGGCTATAAATACAGGCACTACAAACAAGCTATGTTGATACACCATCTCTCTCTCTCTCTCTCTCTCTCTCTCTCTCTCTCTCTCTCTCTCTCTCTCTCTCTCTCTCTCTCTCTCTCTCTCTCTCTCTCTCTCTCTCTCTCTTTACGCGTTACAGGATTATTTTCCTTGAAAGGAAATTAATAGAAAGCTTCAGTAATTCCCGACGAGTGTGTGTGTGTGTGTGTGTGTGTGTGTGTGTGTGTGTGTGTGTGTGTGTGTGTGTGTGTGTGTGTGTGTCTCTGTCTGTCTGTGTGTGTTTTTGTTCGGAATTCATAATAAAGGCGAGGAATGACTGCACCCTCTAAGGAGGAAAAGGAGGAAAGGGAAAAAACTCAAAATAGAAGTGAGAAAATGTTAAGACGAGAGACAAAAGAACATGGAGGAAGGAAAACGAAAGCAACTAAGTGAGGTCAAGGTGAAGAAGGAAGAAAGAAAGGTGAAGGGGTTAGGTGAAGGGAACGGGAAGGGGAGGGGATTCCTAGCTTTGACCTTAGTATTATCATGAGCGGCTCTAATTATTGTCCTGTTTAAACGAATGTAAGAGCCCATTACGTAGCAAACATACTTCCATACTAAAGTTTAATCATAGGTAATTATATAGAGATATGAAACTACTAATGGGTGGAAAAAAAATGAAGAAACTACCAAGTTATTGATGTAATTTTAATAAAGGCTTTCGTAGCTTGGAGTAATTAGCATTTGTATAGTTTTGGTATGCACCAATGGAATAATAGCGAATGTTAATGATGATGATGATCATCATCATCATCATTATGATAGCAATGATATTGATAATGATAATGATAATAACTATATATTCATCATCAACTTTAAATTGAATAAAATAGAGGAAAACAAGAAGATGAACCAGGAGAAAATGTCTAGTATACAAACTCCTATTTTCTATGATCATAACATTAGCATAACATTCCATACCAAATTCAATGGTAATTTGTTCCCTGTTCACAAGTGTTGGAAAGAAGGCATTGGAAGGCAGATGGAAGGGTGGTATAAGCAAGAAGAAAAGAATACAATAAAAGAAAGACAAAAAAGTAGGGCACGGAGAGGAAAGGAAAGGAAAAATACTGGCTTCCTTGAGTCTATTTTCTCAGTTACGCAATGCAGTAGGGAAGGTCAGTTCAAGCGGAGTGGAAGGACTGCAAGGCGAATGGGGGAAACGGGCGGCGGGCGGGATGTGGGTCTGGTGAGGGTGGGGAAGGACGCGTTATATGCCGGTGATGGCTAAAGATTCAGGAAAGTTTAGCCTCATAATACCAAGCAAATCGTCCCGGTGTCTAGACTTTGAATAAAACTTCGCTGTATATTTGTTTCTATGGCTTCTTCCTTCCTTTCCTTCCTTCCTCCCTGCCTTCCTTGCCTTCCTGTCTTTCTTTCTTGTCCTCTGTAATGCAGCTCCAAGTTTGCTCATAATGTGTCCTGTTATTTATAAGCTTACTACATTTTTTACAGTTTGTACTCCATTTACAGTTTGTTATCTCTTAACTTGTTCTTGTTCCCAACACACCAACCCCCTCGTCAACTAGTTTTGGTAGCTATCTGTACTGATTCACTGTTCTGAGGGTCGTCAAGGAATAGGTGTGGTTTTCCTCTTATACCAACAAAACTGATGAAAAAAAAACAGTAATTCTGCAAAACTTATAATTACAAAGAAGAAAATCCTTAGGAACGGATGTGATTTTAATGAATTTTAATGGAAAGAGTTTTTGTAAGCTTTCCAGGGGAGACAGAGAGGGACAAAGAGAGAAAGAAAGAAAGAGAGAGAGAGAGAGAGAGAGAGAGAGAGAGAGAGAGAGAGAGAGAGAGAGAGAGAGAGAGAGAGAGAGAGAGAGAGAGAAGAAAAAGAAAGAAAGAGATATTGAAGCTAACAAACAGACAGACAGACCAATAGATATCCATAGCACCAAGTTATTTAAGATATTAGGACAGCCTAATAACGAAACCAATTACAACCCTTATGATGATTTAAAAAAAGAAAGAGTTAAGTAGTTAAGGAGCGAGTTACACAATATAATGAAGGAGAGAAGCGTGCAGGGAAAGTCAAGGTTAAGGGTGTGAGAGGGTAGAGAGAGAGAGACAATCAATTAAGAAACAATAAACCAACCCAATAAGTAGGAGGGAAGTGTTGCGTGAGGTGTTAGGTGTTAGAGGAGTGAGGCACCGTGTGTGTGTGTGTGTGTGTGTGTGTGTGTGTGTGTGTGTGTGGCCAGGTGAGGTTGCCAAGAAGTCTAGTACATATATGGTAGGTTGATGAATGATAAAGATTGAACAGCAGGGAAAAGCAAGTCAAATATAACGTTAAAACGGTGCTATGAGGTGTGTGTGTGTGTGTGTGTGTGTGTGTGTGTGTGTGTGTGTGTGTGTGTGTGTGTGTGTGTGTTAAGTACGCAACTCACACAACTCCTTGACACTGGACTGACTGGTTGGAGGGGAGACAAAAAACATACATCACCATCACATTAATATAGTGTATGTTGGCTTCCGTCACTTCCTTGCCACACCTTACCTTACCATTACCTTACCTTACTTTCTACTCCGATCCCGTAACAAACACAACCACGAAAGTAAAGGTTTGTAAACTACTTAAACGAGGCGGAAAGACAGTGATGCACGAGGAAGAAAATGATACAGAGAAGCGAGGTTAAATAGTGATAAATCTTGAACACTTTAGCACCAAAGCGATATATATGAGCGAGGAAAAGAGCGAGAGAGGCCTTTGTTGTGCTCTATGAATGCCTGTCAGATATAATAATGATGACGACGATGATGATGAGGAAAGGATAAGGGGCGTGAAAGGTGTTTGTATGGCAACCAGATAACGGAGGAGCGACAGTGATGGATAAGTATAGGAAATTAAGTGCTCCCTGATGGTTTTTCATAATGCTAGTAATCATGGCTTATGGTTTTAAACGCTTGGTATAATAATGACATCGTAATTAAGTAAGGATTTGGCAAAAGTACACTGTTATAGATTCTAATAATCGCTTTTTTTTTTTATTGTAGTTGGGATGAAAGGGAACATAATCATTTTAGTGTATTTAGTCGGGTAATAATTGTTCTGGATAAAAAAAAGATCCATAAGAATGAAAGATCTTGATGGTAAGCCTATAAATAAGTGCTTTAGGTAATTTTCCAGTTAATGCTGCGTGTTAAAAGATTATAATAAGAACTATAAACAGAGAGAGAGAGGGAGAGAGAGAGAGAGAGAGAGAGAGAGAGAGAGAGAGAGAGAGAGAGAGAGAGAGAGAGAGAGAGAGAGAGAGAGAGAGAAAGAAGAAGAAGAAAAAAGAGAGAGAGAGAGAGAGAGAGAGAGAGAGAGAGAGAGAGAGAGAGAGAGAGAGAGAGAGAGAGAGAGAGAGAGAGAGAGAGAGAGAGAGAGACATTCCCACTACCCTGAAAAATTCTTTGTAGGCTGCAGGATGGGAACGGAAATGATAGGAGACAGGTGTCGTGCCTGCCTTACGCCGCCAGCCCTGCTCCACCCCACATTTACATGCAGGGAAATGAAAATATTATAGTTTTTATTCGCAGCAACTGTTCTTACCAGACGCCACTAAACAGGGTAAACAGAGGATGCCCTTCCTTGAGTCGCTAGTGTGTTGTTGAAGTGAGAGGTGACAACGGAAGGTGCAGGTTGTTGGAGGTGGATTGATGGGTGAGTGAGAAGGATGTTTCGTGTTCTGTTAATGTGGGTGTAATTCATTCATGCACTTGGCGATCACGAGTCCAGCGTGTAATCCTCGAGACCGTGAAACACACACACACACACACACACACACTACACTACACTACACTACACTACACTACACTATTAACCCTTCCCTGATTATATTCCTTCATTATCACATTTTCCTGAACGGAGTCTTGGCCTTCGTCTTAGCCTTGATGAGCCCCGATGGGTGGCGGGAGACCTTAATCTCGACCACAGCTCATTATGTACCCACCAGCTTCCTCAACTTCCTTAACTTGTCAGCCGAGAGAGAGAGAGAGAGAGAGAGAGAGAGAGAGAGAGAGAGAGAGAGAGAGAGAGAGAGAGAGAGAGAGAGAGAGAGAGAGAGAGAGAGAACGAGAGAGAACTGTGTGTCTGTGTCTCGTTTTCTGTGACTGGTGTTTGGGGACAGTGGGGATGGGGTTGTTATCTGCTTGAAAAACTGAGCTACCTATGGTTTTATATGTTTGGTAACTCTTCTCATTTTCTTTAATGGCACAATTCACTATATTTTTGTCTTATTAACTTTCAACAACATCAAGTTGGATATGGCCGTATTTTTTTTTATCGTTTGTGTCATTTTCTTTTATGTTGAGGAGGAACTTGAGATTTCGTGACATTATTTGCTTTTTTATATATTTTCATGTGCGTGTTAAAGAAGGAAATAATGGCCGGATAGGAGACGACCAAGTGAGTTATCGACATGAAGGTGTTGTTAGGATACTTTTTATTATGTTTTTTTTTTTACGTGCTATTCATCCCAGCATTGATCTGAAACTCAGCACTTTCACCAAACTAGAAAATATTGTGTGTGGAGGGGAGAGAGAGAGAGAGAAAAAAAAACAGGGGTACTGAGAAAAAAAGTAAAGACAATTATATATGAAAGAGTACACAATTTTTTTTATTTTAGTATTACAGTTGGTTCCCGGCAGCGTTTCACTAAACCTACTTACTTTAATTGGTCAAGGAAGCAGCATTGCACCGTAATAAACACACATTCTTCCATCCCTTTGCTCGTAGCCATCCTTGGTGCATTTTTAAGAGTATATAATTTTTGCAAAGATCGATGTACACTCTAGTATATTCACTTTGATTAACAGTAGTAAAAAAACATCGAATGCACGCAGTCCCTTAAACAGAGTCTCCTTCCCTTTTGTTCCTTGGGGTGTGAACAGCTCTGAAGTGGCATGAAGCAGCCAGCATGAAGTTTCCTTCCCTTGTTTGTGTATATGTAAACTTAGGTTTAATTTAGTTCAGGAAACGTAATTTCAAACAAGATCACGAAGTTACTTGCAGCCTATTGTTCCTTGCAGCTGCTGCATCACCATGTCTTTTTTTAGTGTGTGTCCCTAAGTAATTAGTGTTAGGGGAGGACAGTTATTCTTTGAAGTGGATCTCCCAAGAAACTACGATGAAAGTGATACATGTATATGCACTACAAATATTTGTTTCTTAGATTTATTTGTCTATAATTATTTATACACTAGAGTTGAAAATATGTATATTGCAATTTTTATACACTTCATAATTACAAGAAATGACAGTCACAAAACAATTATCATAGTTTACTCAAGAAGAGACTCTCCATTTAATCAAGTTGAATGATACATTAAATTAACACAAGTAGGTCACTCTTCCGGGACTTGGATTTTGTTTGGAAATATTTGAGCAAGTTTAGCGAGGAGGATTTTCGAGAGAATAATTACATGACAAACCTCCAATGTTGATGAAAGAGTGAGGTGGAAAGTAGAGGGAGGAGGGCATAGTTAGGATCGGTGAGGTTTAGCGTGAGGTGTGGAAGACGAGAAGAGTGTTTGGGTTGAAGGAGAGGACAGTTAGCAGCAGGAGATGAACAGAGTGGATGGACAGGTTGGTTTATCATACATGAAACATACCTTTGTGATTATGGACTTTTCCCACGTGACTCCTGCGTGCATCGTGGAATAACTGTTCTTTCGTGATCCTTAAACACCCATTAGACTGCAGGATGTCATCCTGCAGTCTAATGGGTGTTTAAGGATCACGAAAGAACAGTTATTCCACGATGCAGAGGCCGATAAAGTGTGAGTTTTAGAATTAGTCGTGGCCAGTGGTGAAGGGTTGCCTACTGCTTCACCCTTCCATAACACCCACTTTCATAGAGGCTTTTAATTTTGTGAATTATTATAACACATTCATGCATGACTTTTTTCCTTGGCTGGCTTTTAAATATTGCTATAATACCGTAGTAAACTAGAGTAGGATTGGGTAGAAAACTAAACTAAACCTCATGATTTAGTGTTGGATGGGTTAATACAGATGAAGAAACTATGCAGGACAATGTTATACAGAACATTACGCAATACATATCAGAGTAATGAAGAGAAATTCCATAAATGCATAATCAAGGGATCATTAATATATATTTTTTAATTGATTTGCAGTACGCCTTTAATTTCCAGTAATCTAATATATATGTGCGTACTAATTTCCGAGTTGTGTTGTGTTTAGTCTATTTTTGTGCCGATTATTAGAAGGGTGGAAAGCCGGTGAGGAGTTGAGGCGAAGGGAGGAAGGGAGGAAGAGAGGCTTTGTCCTTAACTAAATGCTGTTTCTCCTTACCCAGTTCCCCCATTTATTTACCCATCCTTATTTTCCCTTCATCTGAACCTACTAGTGTTATTTTCCTTTACGTATGTTTTCTTTCTTTCTTCATCCTTCGTACGCCCATCACTGTTCTCTACATTAGTTTCCTCCTTTCGTCTCCCCCCTCGCTGCTTTTCCACCTCTTTGCCTTTCCCATCCTATACACTTTTCGTTCCCTCCACCTCGTCAGTTCTTCTAAGTAGTACCTAGTTATGCCGTTCATAGAGATGTAAGATGACAACAGTCTAACTATATTCTTATTTTTTTCCTTATTGGCATGGAGCAATAGGAAATTTCAATGGGTAACATAACGTGAGATTACATATGTATAGGTGTAAAGTGTTATGGTGGTTGAGTGGTTACAGGGATTCACGCAGGTGATTCACGCAGGTGATTCACGCAGGTGATTCACGCAGGTGATTCACGCAGGTGATTCACGCAGGTGATTCAATTGTTTGAAGTGCTTCACGGGAGGTGAATCAACTAGGTGGGGGAGAGGTTGGTCAGAGGGAAGAAGTGGTGTTGCGGCAGAGGTAGTGTGTGGTTTCTTGGTAGGGGAGTGTGGTCCTGGATCAGTTTTGTGTTGTGCCTAGCGGTCTAGGCTGTGGTTGATCGAGGTGAATGAAGTAGAGCCGGTCGTGTTTGTGTTTGTTGATAATTGTCTCCAGCCATCCCTGTTCGAAGTGCCTTGCTACCTGGGGTGAGTGTTCTACATTTACTGTTATCTTTATTTATTTAACGTCTTCAAGGTGTGGTTTTAATAAATTGATGGGATGGTAGTTATAGGAGTCTTATGTTTTATCATAATAATCTAAGAGTGCTAACTTTAAGTTGCTATCCAGCGGAAGTATTAACATTGATACATACGATTATGTAAGCTCTACACATATCCTATAATACAACATGATTTATAAATGTTCATGTAAACTATCCTCCTCCTCCCCTCCCCAACCCCAGGAGACGTCACTACTTTCCGTCTTCCGTCAGACATACTGTTACCAGAACCATGCCGCTCTATACGCCTCTATACTAAAGGCTGCGAGTTCGCTCCTGGCCCACGGCCACATCTTGGTGAGAGAGGTAACGCTCTCGCGTTAACCCTAGCAGAATTATATGGTTTATGGATATCTAGTTTTGGGGAATTATTTAATCCTTTTTAATCTATTTCAAATGATAAATAAATCATAAATAAATAGTCAATCATTAGTATAGTGATAAATATTTATATCGCCTTATGTATTTAGAGGTATTCTCTCTCTCTCTCTCTCTCTCTCTCTCTCTCTCTCTCTCTCTCTCTCTCTCTCTCTCTCTCTCTCTCTCTCTCTCTCTCTCTCTCGCACGCACACGTACGTACGTACGTACGTACACACACTGCAGCAGGCCCGAGATTCCAAGGCCAAAAATAGCTGGGCGTCGTTCTAATAGTGAGTGCGGGGGTGAGGCGGGTGGTCCTCTTGGCTACTGGTCCATCGATTCCTCTTTATTTTTGGCGCTTTCCTCCTCTTATCGGATGGCACGGACGGCATCAGCCAGTATGTTAAGTCTTAATTAGTGACAGCAAGTAAAGGACAAGGTTAGCGTGGCGTGGCGTGGCGTGGCGTTGTGTATTACATCACTGAAAAATTGTACATTTTTAGCTCCTCCGCATTAGGGAAGAATGTTGAGTCAGAAGAGTGGTTAGTCAAGGGCAAGGTGGCTGTTAAGAATGTTTTGCTTGTCAGTTGCAGTGCGTGTAACCAGCCTTTACTGTTGACAAGTGAAGCGTTCGTTTTCACCTGCCACTATATTTTATGTATTGCGAAACGTATAGTCCCTTAAAATTTGACAATATTAAAGGGAAAGCAAATGTATTTCAATGCCAAAGTAGTATTACTCGTAGTCAACCTTTTTTTATAATAGGATTAGATACGTTAAACGGATAATGTCTGCAAAATACGAAAATATATGTTGTGGTGTGTGTCAATATTTGGCGTCGTTGAAACGAGAAAAATATGTAAGTTTTTGAGGGTCCGGTGTGCTGAGGGATCATAAGGGACACTGAGGGCTGAGATTGAATCCTGCCGAGGTGTACCAGAGGGAGGTGGATGCACTCGCTTCACTTATCCTACCATAGCAACCCACATCCCCTGCCCCTGGCTACCGACCACCTCAGGGACTCTCACACACGCCCACTGGATCACTGGCATACTCGCTGTAAATATACCCCACACAATAATATCATCCACTAGGACTTGCATAACTTAAATTCAAGGATGATTAATTATTTGCAGGAGTAATTAGTATCGGTCATATTGGTTGATTTATGTGGTTGTGTAACAGTGTTGTGGTATGTGTGTGTGTGTGTGTGTGTGTGTGTGTGTGTGTGTGTGTGTGTGTGTGTGTGTGTGTGTGTGTGTGTGTCGTTTGGAGAGGCCATCAGCAAGTTTTAGTGTGTAACGTAGTGATAGCATGTCCTTGACCAACTGACTGACTGATTGATTGACTGATTGACAGGATGATAACACGTATACTTTTTTGTGCGACCGTCCCTCATTAATCACTGTACTTGTCCCTCATTCCGCCCCCACCTTCCCTCACCTCCCTCCCTCACCACTCACTCCACCAACCCCTGCACTCCCTTCTCCATCACCATCACCACCATGACACAATTTTGACCTCCTCTTCTTATGTTTCTCTTTACCATCACCACCGTCATCACCATCACCAAAACAAACCCTACCCCTCCTTCTTTTCCTTCACCACCACCACCACCACCCACGCCACGGGGCCATCTAACGCTACTAGGTCACCACTATCGCTTCGTCCCTCAGTGTTGGCAGAGACTTACAATGTTTATCAGCGAGTCACCTAATAGTAAAGGGAGCAACGGACTACACAACCCCACCCAGCTATCTACAGACCAAGATAGGTTAGAGAGGTAATAGTAGAGTAGCTTTGAAAGACGTACTACTACATCTATCCCACTACCACTACTACTACTACTACCACTATTACTACTTCTACTACTACTACTCCTACTCCTCTCACACTCCCTCTTTGCCAGAATAATGCTACAGAAATGTCACTTTGTAGCACAAGTTCTCACATATAATATCGTTGCATTTAAGTCAGTATTTTATTTTTATATATTTTTTTTTCTCTCTCTCTCTCTCTCTCTCTCTCTCTCTCTCTCTCTCTCTCTCTCTCTCTCTCTCTCTCTCTCTCTCTCTCTCTCTCTCTCTTTCCCGGTTTTTTTTTTTTATGCTCTCGTTTCCTAATCGTCTGTCTTAGTCTTATTTTCCACTCAACTCCTTCCCTTCAGAGGTTTTCGCAACATCACGACACCACTGCTACCTGACTGAATTATTTTGGTGGTGTGTTCCCCCTTATTTCTTTCTTCCTTCCCCTCCCCCACCACCCACCTTTGCTCTACTTACCTCGCCTTTACTTTTTTTTTGTCTCTTCCCTTCCCTTCCTTTCCTTTCCTTTCCTTTCCTTTCCTTTCCCTTCATTTCACTTCATTTAAATTTTTTTCACATTGCTCGACTCCTTTGCATTTCGTTCTCGCGTTTTTATTTTGTTATATCTGTTTGTTTTTCCTGTTCTTGTTTCTGTTCTTGTTCTTGTTCTTGCTTATTTGCTTCTTCGTCTTCATCTTCTTTTTCTTCTTCTACTTCTTCTTCGTCTTCTATTGTACTTTTTTTCTTTTGCTTATTGTTCATCCCTTCCTCCTCCTCCTCCTCCTCCTCCTCCTCCTCTCCTCCTCCTCCTCCTCCTCCTCCTCCTCCTCCTCCTCCTCCTCCTCCTCCTCCTCCTCCTCCCTATTGTCTCCTCCATTTCCTCTCCTTTATCCCCTTTTCTTCGTACCTTCTTTCCTGTCATATGTGTCAAGGTTAACCCTCCCAAGTCTCGTCAGTGTCACCTTCGTTCACTGTTTTTGTAGTGTGTGTGTGTGTGTGTGTGTGTGTGTGTGTGTGTGTGTGTGTGTGTGTGTGTGTGTGTGTGTGTGTGTGTGTGTGTGTGTGTGTGTGTGTGTGTGTGTGTGTGTGTGTGAGACCTTGAAATACTCTAAATACTTCCCTCATTAGGATTTATTTATACGAGGCTCCTTGGTTAATGTATGTATGTAAGTGTGTATGTATCCTTGTTTTTGTATTATTAAAGGAGGACATTCCTTTCTACACTATGAGGCTGGTGTGTGTGTGTGTGTGTGTGTGTGTGTTGTGTGTGTGTGTGTGTGTGTGTGTGTGTGTGTGTGTGTGTGTGTGTGTGTGTGTGTGTGTGTGTGTGTGTGTGTGTGTGTGTGTGTGTGTGTTCACTTAATGAGGCTACTTTTCTACCAAACTTATTCGAGTACTTACCATCTCTCTTCCTCTCCCTTTTCTTTTCTCTTCTTCTTCTTCTTTATACGTAAGAATTCTGATATTCTTCTTTGTTCTTTTTCTTTTGTCTCTTGGTTCTCTCTCTTTCTTTCTCTTTCTTTACCCTCCTTCTTTCCTGCAAATATGTCTTTTAAGCTTATCTACCTCATCTATCCTTCCTACCTTCTTCCTCATCCTTCTTCCCACCTTCTTCCTCATCCTTCTTCCTCATACTTCTCCCTCCTCCATCTTTTCTTATTATTTGCCTTATCCTCATCTCAATCAAATTCTTTTCATTTCCTTCTCTTTTGAAGTCATGTTTATCGACTTATACTCAGACACACAATTTCGTTTCTCTGACTCATCACACGAACCATTTCCATTCACATCACCAACGTATTCCTCTTCCTCCTCCTCTTTCTCCTCCTCTTCCTCCCCCTAGTGTCACACTTCTTTTACTCTATCCTGCATTCCTCTGCTCCTCTCCTTCTTCACCTGTTTCTCCCCAGCATTCAGTGGTACCGTTCTGTGAGAGGAAGAAGAGGAGGAGGAGGAGGAGGAGGAGGAGGAGGAGGAGGAGGGGGGAGGAAGGAGAAGAGAGGAAGTGAAGGAGGAGGAGAGATGGGCAAGGAGTAGAGATGGGGGAGGAGGGGGAAGCAGAGGGAGGAGAAAGGCGTGAGTGAGTCAGGCTGGCCCTTCCCATACGTCGTGTGGATCCCAACACAGCCACAAGCCCGCCACCTCGCCGCGCGTGAGCCACAGTTTCGACCTCAGTGAAGGAGAGGCAGCAGGAGGCCATGAGGAGGAGGAGGAGGAGGAAAGGAAGGAAGAAAGAAAGTTATCGCTGCACTCTCCTCGAAAACATTACAATTACTAGTGATGTGTAGAAATCCGTCATGGTGTTAGTGCATTGGATGTAAGGAATGTTCGACACCTGACTTATTTGGAATGTTATTCGAGGTGCATCTTTGATCAGTTCTAGCTCTCCAAGTGGCTAAAAGGTGTGCGGGCGGGAGCGTGATAAGAAAGGAGGTGCCATTAGAAGAGTGAGTGAAGTGCCATCAGCAGGTCCACTTAAAAGTTTAATCCCCTGAGGAGTTTCCTGCAGATTGTACCTGTGGCCCTGAAAGTTAGATAGAAGACCCTGACCAGAGAAATGACTGACCATTTGTGAGTTGGAAAAATAACTTCCAAAGGAGTGACTATTGAGAGCTCGTTTATCGGTGTTAATGGTGATGGACATGTCACTGTGTTAGGTTGCAAAGACGTGCTGGAGGTACACGAATCAGAGAAAATAACGTGTTAAACAGATCAGAAAGTGGCTGGAGTTTGTAGAGAGAAATAAAGAAAATAAAAGTGTTGCGGAGAGCCTTACCAATTAAACAAACGCGCCGTAATGCAGGTGACAAGGAGACGATGTAGTGCAGGTGTGGGGCGTTGGTTTGGTGGGCGCGTGGTGTGTGAAGATAAAGAATGCTTATTAGGAAAGATTGTACAAGCAAGACGCATGGTTGAACACGAGGGAGGGAACATGCGTGTTATATATGTTATACTGACGTGAAAATTGCGGTCGTTCTGCGTATCGACATGTTAACTGTTAGGTTCGTAGAGGAAAACACATGTGAAGGGGAGAGGAAAAATATGTGAAAAAACTTGAAAATTCTGTGATAAAAGTATCTGTCTAAAAAATCTCTCAGGAGGTGATATAAAATTCCTTCTATTATAGCAAACGAAGCGAATTTATATATGTACTTAACCATTAAAAGGTCCATTTACGGCAACTCAATGAACTGAAAACTCGAAGAAGAAAAAAATAGTGCATGAAAGGGTTGTAGTAAATCCATTGAAACTCAGTTAGCAGAAGGACTGACGGAGTGTCAGCTGGAGGGCGGTGCTGAACCCTTCTCTTCCTAGCGGCGAAGTCCTGGAGGTTCTTTGGTGATGACAGGAGAGAGAGAACGGTGGGCCAGAGGGAAGGGCAGGGAGGAAAGCAGGGAGAAACCTGACTAAAATGTTTATCAAAAAGATGTGTGTGTGTGTGTGTGTGTGTGTGTGTGTGTGTGTGTGTGTGTGTGTGTGTGTGTGTGTGTGTGTGTGTGTGTGTGTGTGTGTGTGTGTTTGAGAGAGAGAGAGAGAGAGAGAGAGAGAGAGAGAGAGAGAGAAACAATTTTCCGGGTCTTATTTCAGTGTACGCCTCTGGCACGACTGAGTTATCGTCGAAACTTTAAAGAAGATAAGAAAACAAGGGTGAAGGAGGGATAAGAACATGGGTTAGGAAAGTAGGTCTCATGAAGTAGAATAAAGGGGAAGTAAGGGCGAAAGTAGAGGGTACAAAAGTTAAAGTGAATTAGGTGATATAACATGGAGTCTTTACCTCTTACGTCTATCGTGCGGCAGAGAAAAAAAAAGAGAGTCCATAGTCTTACAAGGTCGTACAAAAAATAATAAAAGTAGAAAAGATCGTGTGAGGGTCAGCATGGCAACCACACCCGGGGAGGAAAAGGAAAGGAAAGGAAATATATAGTGAAAGGCATTATTTTCATTGTCTTCCGGCATTGTCCTTCCTCCTCCTTCCCTTCTTCCTCCTCCTTCCTTACTTGGCGAGCTGCAAAGGGTACACAACATATATAAGGAAGAAGGTAATATAAGGAAGGAATAGCCACTCAAACTTCCCTTGCACTCAAAGTATTCATTTTTTTTTACTTAACTCTCCTCACACCACAGTCTCATCTTCTCACTTCTAACACTTTTTCTTTTTCTCCTTCCAAACACTTATTTGTATGCAGTAATGACATGCATCTCAGAGTGGAGTCAATGTATGCAATTCACTTACTTATTGCCTCATTACATCAACCTTTCGTCTCTCACTGAAGCCTTTCCTCTATCCAGTATTAGCCAATGACAATCGTATTTTCCTTCTTACATTACTATACCGCCTTCGCCCATTTCTAATAATTTAACATTTTGAAAAGGCGGAACAATACATGTAGTTGCATACTTACAATGTTTTTAGTAATAGCGGTGAAAGACAGCTAAACGTGAATATCATTTTCTATACATCCTGAAATAACTTAAATAAACCCTGTGAATAATAGACAAAGTAAATGAGAAATGTGCTTATGTAAAATAATATTCATATAACGAATAACGTTGGAAGTCTTAAAGATAAGAAGCAAGTAGGAAGGGAGGAGGAAACCCGAGCCGCAGCAAAGGAGGTGGGAAAGCAGAACATGAGAATGCATAAACGGGCGTCCAGAAGATTGATGATAAGAAAGTGAGGAGCTGGGAGAGGCTCGTAAAGACTGCCGCGGGGAGGAAGAGACGACCGTCACCACTTCCTCCCCTCGCAACACACACACACACATTACTTCCACCACCGCCGCCATCCTCACTTCTCTCCACCACCACCACCACCACCACCACCACCACCACCACCACGCGAGATCACATACTGAAGTTATTGCATTCTCCCTTAAAACGCGGTGGAGCTGGTTGAGTAGAATAACACATATATTATTCTACTATTATTCTTAATCGTTGTTATAGATAATTATCATTACATGTTGGTTTGTTAAAAGTAGAGTGCATTATTTATTATTAATCTTACAGCTCTAAAGAAACCAAAAGAAATAATTAATGTATATATTGATCACATTTACTGAACTGTGATTGAACATATCTTTAAAAGCAGACTAATAATTCGTATTTTCCTTTAAAAAAAGAAACATACTCATTATGATTCTTCTTATATTGGCTTATTTTCCAGCATCTTTACCATGAACATTGAAGGATTAAACTAGAATGCACTGGTAGTGTTTATATTATTGTGAAATTAACTTTTTGATTCATCAGAGAGAGAGAGAGAGAGAGAGAGAGAGAGAGAGAGAGAGAGAGAGAGAGAGAGAGAGAGAGAGAGAGAGAGAGAGAGAGAGAGAGAATATGAATGTCCACACACGCAACTGTCCAGTCCTTTCTCTGCTTTTCATCTACATCAATATTCAAACTTTCGTTTAGAGTTACACGAATTCAATATTGGTTTGCGTCAGACAAGAAAGAAAACAACAAATAAAGTTTTACAGTGACTTTTATTCTATATTTTCGACAGGTTATTTGATTCTCTCTTTCTTTCTTTCTTTTTTTCTCCTTTTTTTTTGTTTGTGCGTGTGTGTGTGTTTGAAATGGTATGCTTGTGCAATTCTCGTTTCATATGTCCTAGTGGGAGGGAAGGGAAGGGTAAGTAAGTCTATCGAGGAAAGTTGAATAATAGGTTTTGGGTGAAATAAATGAAAAGCAGGGAATGGCGGCAAGGGGAAAAGAGGGAAACCAGGAAGGAAGTGCTGCAAGTGCTGGGAGGAGGAAGGTATTTCAGCTGAGCGAGGGAGGGGATGGAAATTAGTTGAAGGAGAGGATATGGAGGCTGTTGAAGGAGCCGGGAAGTGAATACGAGAAGGAGGAGGAAGAGGAGGAGGAGGAGAAGGAAGAGGAGGAGGAAGAGGAGAAGGAAGAGGAAGAGGAAGAGGAAGAGGAAAGGAGGAGAAGGAGGAGGAGGAGGAGGAGGGTCATATGAAAACCAGCAGAGAACAGGAAAGGCAAGAATATGTTATCTCGTGGAGGCGGAGTAAGGGAAAGGAAGATGTTTGTAAGAATGAACACGGATGCATCATGAAGTAAATATTGAGATGGGAATACAATAGAGAGAGAGAGAGAGAGAGAGAGAGAGAGAGAGAGAGAGAGAGAGAGAGAGAGAGAGAGAGAGAGAGAGAGAGAGAGAGATCTGCATATGAGTTTAGAAAGCAAGGCAAGAAGAGAGAAAAAGAAAACCCAGTGTAGGTAAGAGAAACGGAAAGCAGACTAGGCAGGTGGAAAGGCAGGTAGGAAAGTAATGTTTAGAGTCAGGCTCGAGATGTAACTCTGTAGGGAAAGTCAGGGAATCATAACTTCAGATTCGTTTTAAGGTGATAGCGTCGTGGATTGCAAGTCGAACGAGGTAATAATGGCTAATACAACCTCTGAGTGACGGTGACGGGGGCGTAGTGCAGTGCGGGATCAGGAAAGTGAAAGGAGGAATGGTGAAGGGAAGGTTCTGTTAAGCTGGAAAAAGAAAGCTCACCAGTATCTGTGTGCATGTGGTTTTCATTACAATTCTTTACATTAAATGGCCAACTATTAATGCGCTTAAGTAGAGTGTAGGAGTCAAACACTCATTTATATGTATAAATTCATGGTTTATGCCTTCCGTCTGCATATATTTGCCTCTATATTATTAATCATAGTAACTTTAAGGCAAATTCATGGTGGAAGTGCATGAATATATATAGTTATGAAAGATAATATATTTTACTTGAATGTTATGCTTGTTGTTTACCGATACAGGCGGTGAATAGGAGGTAATAAGTTAGTTCGAATTGAAAAGGAAACCAACACACACACACACACACACACACACACACACACACACACACACACACACACACACACACACACACACACACACACACACACACACACAAAGCAATCGCAGTTCACTTCATTCACTACTAATAGGACAAGACTCGCACAGGTTCCTCCCCTTAGCAACCTGTAATTACCGTGCCCTAGAGGGAAAGGGAGAAGCATCTAAACTCTACTCCATTTAACTCACCATTTTTTTTAAACTATCTTGCATGATGCTTTATCTAATATATTTCTTTTTATTCTAATATCTATCACATTTTTTTCTTCTTCTTCATAATAACGTAGATGAATTCACCGTGATTGAATGTTTAAGTTTGCCATCAAATGTAAATATATAGAACATTCACATTAATTTACTTCAGTTAATGGACCAGGAAATCAAGCGTGTAGATGCAGGTTTGTGGAAGAGGTTTAGTTCGAGGAAAGCGAGAGAGAGGGAAGGGAAGGGAAGGGAAATTAATGAAGTACAGTGAGAAAAAAAGAGAAAATGAAAGGAGTATATTTAGAGAGAGAGAGAGAGAGAGAGAGAGAGAGAGAGAGAGAGAGAGAGAGAGAGAGAGAGAGAGAGAGAGAGAGAGAGAGAGAGAGAGAGAGAGAGAGAGAGAGAGAGATGGGACTATAAACTCACATAATGTACAGGCATGAATTTCGTTACAGACTGTCAGACGTGTGTGTGTGTGTGTGTGTGTGTGTGTGTGTGTGTGTGTGTGTGTGTGTGTATGTGTGTGTGTGTGTGTGTGTGTGTGTGTGTGTGTGTGTGTGTGTGTGTGTGTGTGTGTGTGTGTGTGTGTGTGTGTGTGTGTGTGCCGAGGATTCTTGTGTTCATGGCAACATTCCCAGGCACTCCTGAAGCCTCGGTGGTGTGGAGGCCGTAACATTTTCATATATAAATATTAAAGTGTGTGCATTGGGTCTCGTATGTATATGTATGAGTGTGACCTCAAAAGAATCCGTCATTTTAAAGTCACCTATCTATCCATCTATTTATTTATCTATCTATCTATCTATTTGTATACTGCTGCAGCATATGAATGTCAAAAGTCGTCAGTTAACAAATATTTATTCAAGTCGAGAATAAAGACATTATACCCATCGGCAATGTGATGAAGCTCCCCGCTGTGTAACGGTAACTTCATAACGAAAAACCAGGAATATTGTATTGTGGATAAAAACAACTGGGCTTTATCTTTCCCCGCGCGTGGTGTGTGTGTGTGTGTGTGTGTGTGTGTGTGTGTGTGTGTGTGTGTGTGTGTGTGTGTGTGTGTGTGTGTGTGTGTGTGGGTGAGAGGTGGAGGAATGCAAGGTTTATGCATACAAAATTATCCACTACTAACTTTCTCATTCGATTTATGTCTTCCTCGTACACGTCTATTAAGTGTTGATGAACCTGTCAGGTTGATGAAGTTCTCCATCACTTGGGAACTCTTGACAAAGGATCATGTGGTCGTGAATCAGGTCGCGAAACACCGGTGAGCCTCTCTGCAGTATAATAATAAATAACACGTACCTACCGCAGGTCATAAGTATTGGAGAGTGTTCGTTCACTTGCTTTAAACGTGACTAGCGGCAGCACACTTAACGTCTCTCGGGAGCAGTTGTCGTAAAAGTAGCAGTTGTGGGACAAGAGTGAGCATGCCATCACGCACGCTGAATTGCCTTGAGAGTAATTAGCGTGCAGTGTAAAGCGAACAAGCTACATAGTGCTGCAGGATAGGTAGCTTAGGGTAATCAAGGACACTGTCTTAGGCTATTTTACAAGCCTGGGGTAAGGATAGTGCTGCAAATATAAAGGAGAAACGTGGGTTAGGAGAACAATGCCCTTTGCGCAGAGAGGCTGAAAGAGGTAGTAAATCAGACCCTTTGTCCCCAGCAGCACAAAGACAGGGGAGACGCGATTTCCTCATGTGCTCTTTTTTTTCTGCTAAACGAGTCATACATTGCACCATAATTGCCACGTGCACTATCTTACTTTTGTATATCGATGAGTGAAACGCTTGCTTTTACTCTAACTCTCTCGCATTTTATTATTATTCTCCCGCTGTGCAAATTCAATTAGTGAAGGTTTAAGTGAACTGTCTTGCAAACAAAACCGCTAAAACCTCTTCTCCTTACGGATGGTGGATGGAAATGATCTCAGTAAGACCTGCAAGTCGTAGTGCTTTATACAATTGTTTCCTTTCGTCTCCTTCCTCCATCCTTTCTCGTATAATGCGTATATAAAACAGCTCCCCCGAGACCAATAACATTCCCTGATGCTCATTTGTGGGTTACACCCCTCCTTCTTCGCCATCTTGGGCTCTCCTACCTCTCACCAACACTGTTGAGAAGTTGCCTTGGAAAACATTCGTGAATAATGCAGTGAGGGACCCAATGTGATGTTTGTTTTCAGTTTCATTTCAATTTAGTAGGTGTGTAAAAAATTTTATTGGATTTTAGTTCCCTGCCATCTGTGTCATCGCTTGGAGTCCCTAGTGACCACAGGTGACCTAACGAGGTGTGGTTTGCGTCACAACATTCCGTGGAAAGTGTTCTTTTCTTCTCCTAGACCATTATCCTCACTGCAAGATGACTTTTTATCTTTATTTGCTCGGAAGACCTGCAAAAATCTGGTCAAAACATTTCTTAACCAGCCTCCATCAATTTTATGTTCACCATCATACAGTTTACTTCTAAGACCAATCTTGAAGGTGTGAAAGGTGGAGTAATTAGAACATCTGTAACAAGAACGAAAATAATAACACGCATTTTTAAGCCATATTTGAATCGTTTCTTCTGATAAGTGAATCTTAAATTGTTATTTTATCCGTGTCACACCGCGGGTTTTCATCGCGTGTGGTAATTAGCATTTAACAGACTAGCTAGCGTGAGAAGACTTAAATACTTCATGTAATTATCTCCACTGCGTTTTCTCTCTCCTCCTCTTCCTCCTTCGTTTTCTTTTGGTGTCTTCAGGTTTTTATGGTGTTTCCTGAGGCGCAGTGGAAAAGGTGGTGATGCAGTAGAGGCACGTAAGTCGCTCGGGGCTTCAAGATATTGTGCAGATCCTGTTGACCGACACAACACACTGCTGAGGCTTTGCTGCTATTCAGTTTCGATGCATGTTCTGAAGATTTTTTTCTGTATACCTTTATACTTTTAACAGGCGAAGCAAGTCCATCTGTGCCTCCATATGCCTACTGGTGCCAACAGTTAATGATATAGAAAAAAAAAATAATAATAATAATATTCATGTTAATTATTAAGAATATTTTGCTTTTTTGGAAAGGATTTTTACACTTTTTATTTGAGGATGGGTTGCATAACCTCTAAAATTGACAAATTAAGATAATTATCATGAATTACAATATATCAAAGTCGGTAATTGTGCGCATTCTCGATATATATGAATATATATATATATATATATATATATATATATATATATATATATATATATACACACACACCCACACACACACACACACACACACACACACACACACACACACACACACACACACACACACAGCTCAAACAAGGCACAAACACAAACTAACTTCAATGAAACAATCTCGTGGTATATATATGTACATTTTGTTTACCCCCACGTCTATATTCACAACCATATGCGAGCTTTCAGAAGTTTGAAAATAACCACCATTCCTTACCCGCTGCTATATTCCTGTTAGTGAAGTTAATGTCACGTGTTCCTTTCAGTTTACATCAATTCCTTGCGATTACGTACATATCTAAACTGCCTCACTGTCGGCAAGGACCACTGCTTACTGAAGATGACGCCTGTGTTTTGGTTCTGCTCTTCCTCTCCCTCGTGTTTGTGTGAACGTAAAAAAACACGAATAGACCTGTCACTTGGCGGACTGTTTCTTGCTCCCCGGATATAGTGTGTCTTTCCGCCCCCATTATGTCATTTTTGATGATGATGCTGGCAGGGAGAACAAGGAAATGTGAGCCACTGGTTATTTGGGATGATAGTGGCTGCGTGTTTGGTGTTTGTGAGGTGTGATAGGAGGAAGAAGCGACATGGCAATTGGTAGCGGTAGGTTGGTGTAATTTTTTGGTGGTGGATGGTGTTGGCAGGTTGTGGGGGTGACAGGAGCAGTGAGTGTTGGGGTTTACGTCTCTGGTTAGTGACGGAATATTTTTAGAGGGATCGGAGATGGTGTGTGACGTGCAGCATATGTATGTTCAGACCATGTTGTGTGATCATTGGGAAGGATAAAACTTGAGAGAAAAAATATCCATTATTGGAACAGCGATCGTTAGCATTAAAGGAAAATACATTATATGATTTTTTATTTTTTAGATTAATGTAATTTCGTGTTTCATCTAAAAAATAATCGTACAAGGCCGTGTAGAGTTAACTACATATGCGTGTCATGAATATTCATAGACTCGTATAGGTCTGTTTAGAGGTAATGTAATATTTTCTTAACGACAATAATGAACCCTTAATATTTACGGGATATTGACTTTCTTCCAACCAAGACTGATGTTGAGACGACGCTCTTACATCTGCATAGGTACTCAACACATTGATGGGGGACTGAATTACGTTTGTTCCATTCATAATAAGTGATATCCTTCCCCTCACTACACCTGGCATTCAAAACCTCCTGACTTACCTGTATAGATTAAATTTCCTCTAGTGTAAATATCCACGTTTTCTGTTCCTCGTTCTTTATTCTTAAGCCATAAATCCCTGAGTGTGAGGGTTACAAGGAGGTGGAAACAAAGGGTCGCCGACGATGGAAACATAAACGGGACGACTTCATCTCGAGTCTCAAGTTGATGACGTCTTTCTCAATCGGACGGCGAGAGAGGAGAGCAAACACTGGGCCAAGAAGGGAGGGAGGGAGGGAGGGACGGGGTGATATGCTTCTGAGAGGTGCAAGGGAGGGAGAGAGGTGAGGAGGGATGGTGTGGGGGAGAGGAGGGAGAGAGGAAGGAAGGAAGGAAGGAAGGAGGGAGGGACACTCGCTCGAGGCCAAACAAACGATGGAAGATTCAGTTCAGTGGAGAAAGAGATTGTGTTCCTCTTCTGTGTATTGGATGAGAGAAGAGGGTTGGGATTTTTCAGTGGTGATGGAACGCTTACACACACACACACACACACACACACACACACACACACACACACACACACATCACACACACATCACACACACATCACACACACACACATATTGGTATTAGTTTCGCAGGTGGGGTGGGTGATGAACTACCTGACAAAGAACTCGCTATAAGAAAAGAAAAAAAGGGGAAAGATATAGGTTGCTTGCCCTCCCCCCCCCCACCCCCCCCTACACACCTCCCAACGCAGGTGTGGAGCCGCCAAGCACACTCACACGCACTTCCTTTCCCTCTCTCCAACCTCTTACCCAGTTTTCTCTTTTCTCTCCCATCATCCTCTACCCTTTTTTTTTCTTCCATTTACTCCCCTACTCACTCTTGCTCAACACTCATACCTTACCTGCCACATCGCTTTCCCCCTTCCCTCCTCCACCACCTCTTCTCCCCTCTCCTCCCCTCATACACATCTTCCTCTTTCCGCTTCTTTGACTCCGGCCACCTGTCAGGACGCCCGTAACACATTTTATGAGTATCTTAACCCCTCAACGAGGCTAATAGGATGCGCCTTCAAATCTATCTCCCTCTCTCTCATTTGCATACTTGATAGTCACGTGTATATAGCATAGAAACTTGGCGGTGTGGCACTCCTCCCCTCCTCTTCCTTCCTCTTCCTTTCTCTCTGTCTCCTCCCAGTTAGGAGACCGACGCCTCCTAGTCTCCAAGAACTTAACTCTGATCTGGGTGTCATTAATCATAGTGGAAGGGAGAAGAGAAGGGAAAAGGGGCGCTTAGCTCGATGGATCCTTAGCGGGGCTTGAATTAAAAACTGTAAACAAGAATGATAAATGCTGTGTGTTTTTTTATGGGAGTTCTGTCTGGTTATGTGTACTTTATACGTTTTTTAATTTTATTTATGTGTATGTGTGTGTGTGCGTAATTTTTTTGTGTGTATTTAACCGTGCGTAGTTTTGTTTATGCTAGTTTGTATTTGTCTGCGTCACCATGCGTTAATTATATGTATGTTCTATTTGTTAATGTAATTGTGAGCATTGGTAACATCCTAATCCCTAGTTTTTTTTCTTTGATCTATTTTATGTATTTGTAATTTGTAAAACCACGTTAAACAAATGCTTTAGTAACTAGGAAAAAAAACTTATTTATTCTGCCAATGTCCTCTCCACTGCAATAGCTGTTTTATTTTTAGCATTAATAAATTTAAATGACAGGTCTTTTGAGGGTATGGGCTAGTGGGCAGGAAGGTAGGGGAGGAGAGATTAATCAAGTAGTAACATTGCAGACTCCGACACAACCCACGTCTCGGTCCCAGTGGCAGATAGGAGCCGAAACTAATGTTACCAAACCTGGTGTCATGTTACCCTTTAATTAAGAGTTAAGACATTCTCAATCTCCTCGTGTCTAGCCCTCCTCAAACCTTTCCGTAATATTATTGATGCTCAGTAATATCTGCACTATTTTGAGTGGTTACTTAAGTTAACTAGATCATTCACTTCGACTCAGAGGTATAATAGGTACTCACCGCATCCTAGCACGGCTCAAAATTTACTTTGACTGATGTAAGTTTTTTTTCTGAATCTTCATATTTTGCAGTGATTTGTACATATACTTCCATGCGTGATAGTAGAAATTTTAGATATTCGTTTAGATAAAGCTAAAAGTATTGCATTGCACATCAAGTTTAATTTGATGAGATGTTCAATACTGTAAAATAAGAGTAGGAGGTGGGGAGTAAATGTACACAGTACCGCAGATGTGAACCAATCTTTCTGAATGAATTGAGAGCAACATGCGAGCCAAGGATGGGATTTTTCCATCTCTAACGTAAGATTTCTGGCATGCATGTGTTGATGTACATTAATTAACTTGTACTGAGGATGTGAAGGGCGTGAGTGCAGGGGCTTAGATGTGTGTGTGTGTGTGTGTGTGTGGGTGTGTGGGTGTGTGGGTGTGTAGGTGTGGGTGTGGGGAGGAGAGAGGTGTTTTTACTATCTTTGATCTTCCTCCTTCCCCTTCCCTCCTCCTTTTTTCACTCCTCTTCCTCCTCTTGCATGGTGGTGATGGTGCTGGTGTGGGTCAAGGTCACCTAAGGGATAATATTTCTGACCCCCTCTTCCCCCCGCCCATCAGCTCATAACACGACAGTAGTGGGTGTGAGGCTGCGTAGAGAGGGCCCAAGGAGGCTTTATCAATTACCAACAGCCTTATCCTCATAACACATTACTCTTTTCGGCAGACTTGTCATCTACGGTGTTAGCCTACTTATAATACGTTTATTTGTGTTAGGTTAAGTGCCGCTTAGTAAGTGTCACGGAAAAAGGGAAGGAAAAAAGTATGATTGATCTTACTCTTCTCTTAAAGTACTTTATTTTTTCTTCTTCTTCTTCTTATATGGGAGTTGATACTTTGATGGTAGCTGTTGGGTGTTGCCAGTGTATATTTTGTCCTACTAGTTATATAAGGGAAAAATATATTTAAATAGGATGTTCTTGAAGGAGCCTGTTTGGAAAAGTAAGATTAGCGTGCATTAGACACTCACAAGCAGGTGAA
>JAPQNM010000005.1:22101501-22116501 GCA_029783475.1 Metacarcinus magister | reverse complement strand
CAATCCATTTGTGATTATGTATGTTTTCATCTTTGTTTGGTTGGACGTCCGTCTCGATTCTCTTCGTTGGTGGTCTTTTCATGGGGTTGTCAGAGAAATATTAAAGCTTAACTATCTGAGATCTACAATGTAAATTTTTTTCTTTGACTGGAAAGTTGAATGTTTCTTTTTCCTGTGAACAAACCGAACTCAGAAGGACTTCAAAATATATGTAGTGAACACGTGTCTGTGGTGGTGTTGTGGTGTTGTTGGTAGAGTTGGTGGTGCTTGTGTGTTTACCGCTTTGAGGGAGCCGTGTGTAAGGTACCGATTAACCTTTTTACGTTAATGGAAAATAGCGGGCTCAGTGATCCATAACATTTTGATGTTAATGAGGACGTGACGAGGAATCTTAATTACAGCTTAGAGCGCCGATGTTGTGCTCTCATCCATCACAATATAAATATTATAAACGAAATTAAAAAAACTATATATAATAATATATATATATATATATATATATATATATATATATATATATATATATATACATATATACACACACGCACATGCACACACCCACAAACATGCACAAACACACGCACGCGCACACACACGCACAAACACACACACACACACGCACACACACACACACACACACACGCACACACGCACACACACACGCACACACACATACACACACGCACACACACACACACACACACACACACACACACACACACACACACACACACACACGCACACGCACACGCACACGCAGACACAGACACGACACAGACACAGACACAGACACAGACACAGACACACGCCACACACACACACACACACACACGCACACACACACACACACACACACACACACACACACACACACAGCACCAGTGTAATATTTTTTCCAACACACATACGAGTCTGCTGCACGAAACTCAACAATCTTGATGTGTCGTGCATACTTTGGCATTCAATAAATATGACATGAGTTTAGAAATATGCAATTAAAATTCGCTTCACACCAACAAACTTGGAACTACGAAATACAATTTAATGTATCCTGATCTTGAAATTTGCGAAAAGTTGACCTCAATTTTCCATTCTGTGTTTAGTATATGTCTAACAACATGAATCAGATCAGTCAAAGCTTAGTGAGAAAAAAAGATTGATAGATTATAAAACAAATGTGTAAAAAAGAAAATAAATAAATAAACATGCTTACCAACACAGTCCCTTTAATACAGAAAGTCAACGTACATATATGATGATGAAATTAAAAGAGATATAAATTGTCCCTCTCGTGGAATGAAACGTCTTGGAGGTGGCTGAGGAAGGTGTCCAAGATGAGCTGCGTTTCCCAAGCCTTTTCTTTTTTAGTGCCTTGCTGTGGTGGCTGTGCTTGAATGAGCTGTGGTGGGGCCACTTTTTATGAGCTTCTAGTGACAGTGAAAGTGCTGCATTGTGCTGCGTTTGTGTGTTGTGTTGTGCTTTTTTTGTGTGAGTTTCTTGCTAGAGGCCTTAATGATTTTGTGTGCGTTCTGCGTTTTGTGTGTGTGTGTGTGTGTGTGTGTGTGTGTGTGTGTGTGTGTGTGTGTGTGTGTGTGTGTGTGTGTGTGTGTGTGTGTGTGTGTGTGTGTGTGTGTTGCTTGCTAGGGCCTTAATGATTTTGCACGAGGCTGTGTGTTTGTTTGTTTTTTCTATGTGGAGGGATATGTTTTTGTCTGCGTGTTGCTTCTGGCAAGACTCACTCAATTCTCTCATACGAAGAAAAGGAAAAAAATTACTCCAGCTGTAAATGTACTTTACACATTGCGAATGATAGCATGGAGATTTTGACATCATCAATCCATCACTGTCATCAATATGTTTGTAGTGGATGTAGTTCCAAGTGTCGCAAAATGGCCCAAATTTTCATTAAAACGCACTATACTAAAACACTTAAGTATAACTGACACTCGAGTCAGGTAAACTGCAACGCCACCACCGAGTATGCATGAACGAGGAGAGAAAAAAAGCGATCCATAAATTGTTGACTGATCTCCATGATTAATATCATTGAGTGGTAAAAACTCATGCATCTTGTAAAGTCGGTTCCTGGAAAGACTAAACTTTTCCTCTACATTGGTGACGTCTGGGAGTAAATCATTAAGGAGAAAACAACGAAGACACCGAAGGAATTCCTAAGAATGTTTGTGATTCATTAATTCAGCGAGATAATCACCCGTGGTGCTGTAGGGGAGGGAGGAGGCAGTGTGGGCGAGGCGAGTGTCGGGTGGTGAGGGAGTAAAACACAGAGGGTCAGTTCCTCGTGCGTTGCTGGAGGGGGAGGTGGCGTGCTGGACGGCTACCTCCACCACCACCACCACCACCACCCCACCACCACCCCTACAGCCATCGCCGCCAGTCCTTGCCGCCGCCTCTCCCAGTGTTAACGCGGCCCCTGTGCTCGGTGTGTGGCGGTGCAAGCTACGCCTGGGATTTGAAATGTGGAAGGGAAACCCGAGGACTATATTGCAAGGCTGGTGTGCTCCTTGTATGTATGTTGGCGGGTGCGTGTATGTAGTGTTGCTCTGTGTGACGCTAACCCAGATACATTCCGTATTGCCCTAGAGAGAAAACAAAGTCTCGTAGGAACATGTGTCCTCTGTCCCCCTAACACCACCATCTCCACCGCGACCAACACTGGAAAGAAGAAAATAAAGAAAAAAAAAGTGTTCATGTGATTGTTTGCCTCAGTTGATTAGTTTGGTGGAGTGTTAATGTGGTTGGTGGGCAGCGAGTGAGTGCGTGAGTGCGTGAGTGAACCTTGAGTGATGTTTGTGTTGGGTGATGTTAAATTGCTTGACGCCATTGCACCTAATCGCATGGGATATCGGGTCACGCCTGTCCTCCCTACGAGTATGGTGTGGTGGAATAACATTGACAGTTATGACACGCAGCTGACTCATCGTTACCTAATGAACACTTCCAAACACTACGTCGACGGTGCATTTCCTCTCTGTTGTTACTGCTCACGTGTAAACAAACATGAGCCTCCTCCTCCTCCTCCTCCTCCTCCTCCTCCTCCTCCTCCTCCTCCTCCTCCTCCTCTTCCTCCTCCTCCTCCCATTCTGTCTGTTCTGTCGCCAAGTCTTCTCACTTTCTCTTACTATTTTTTTTCTTTTGTTTTCTCCTGTCCCCTTCTACCTGTCTGTGTTTGCCTGTTTGTGGTTCTGTATCTATGTTCCTGTAGATTTATGTTTGCTTGTTTATGTGTATGTTTATTTGTATTTGTGTTGTGTTATGCGTTAGATTTTAGGGTGTGTGTGTGTGTGTGTGTGTGTGTGTGTGTGTGTGTGTGTGTGTGTGTGTGTGTTGTGTGTGTGTATCAGTCTGCCTCTGTCTGACTCCTTGTCTATTTATCTTGTATGTTAATTTACTTGGTTTTTACTTCTCGCTCTTTTTTTTTCTTTTTTCTCTCTTTCTCTCTCTCTTTCTCTTTCTCTTTCTCTTACTTTTATTTTCTCTCTTCAGTACTTCTCGCCCATTTTCCCATACTGTGCAGTGCCTTTTCTTCTCTCATCCCCACCGAGTCGCGTCACTCCCTCAGCCGCCAACACAAACACTGCCGCTCCGGTGGTCTTCAAGGGAGTAATGGCATCTGCTTGGTATACAAAAAAAGAGAATGACAGCAGGAAGACCTCATGTGATCCGTCATTCTCTTCTCTTGCTACCCCTTTCTCCCCCTTGTCACTTTTCCACACATCTATCCTAACTTTTAACATTGCTTTTCTTCGTTTCTATTTTTAGTTCTTTGCTTGCTCTTCCATTATCTTTTTTTTTTTTGCTTTGTTGTGTTGCTCTTCTTCTTCCCATCTTCTCTTGTTTTCTTTCATCTTTGTTGCCTCCTTTTCTCTCAATGTTTTGTTTTTACTTTTCTATTCGTTAATAATCTTACTGTGCTTACTAATCCGACCACCACCATCACCACCACCAATACCACTGGTGGTTCTTCATCTTCATCTTCCTCTTCCTCCTCCTCCTCCTCCTCCTCCTCCTCCTCCTCTTCCTCCTCCTCCTCCTCCTCCTCCTCCTCCTCCTCCTCCTCCTTCCCCCCAGTCTATCACCCTTGCCTAGTGTACTGAAAGAGAAAAATAAATCCTTGCCAGGCATTATCTCTTTTCATCATCATGTCTTAAGATTATTTTCTTCTTCATCGTGTGTGAATCTCGTGTTCTTTTATCTGACTGCGCATTATGGCTTCACTTTTTTTTTTTAAGGTTGAAATGGAAGGGTGATGCTGTGTCTTTATCCCATCATCACCATTGGTTCCCTGCACGTGGGAGTAATCGTTAAATTCGTTCTTTCTCCATCGCTCCCTTTTTGTTCTGGGGGGTAATTTAACTAACGTCGCTGTGACCTACATTTCGCCTCCTACCTTACTGTCTTCCCTGTCTTTTTTTTTTTTATCCCCCCCCTCTTTTTGTATATTTTTAGCCGCTGTCTTTATTTAGTCTCTCATCCTCCCCCGCCGTCACCTTCCCGCTCCGACAATAGCCAGCCTTCCTACCACCTTTCCGTTCATTTCCTCTCACCTTTGCCACCCATTCACCGCCCTTGGGCTCACATTTGTGATTCCTATTTGGTGTTTAGCTACATAAGTCTCTTTCATCTCATTCAAGGCATTTCCTGTATGGGTAAATTTTTCATTTGTTGGTTTTCTTATTTAGTATTTTTCTGAATATTACCAGCATGTCAGGTTTATGTTTTTTGTATTTATTTTCGTTGGGTTTCGTCTGAGCTGCTTGCCTATAATTGTGTTGTGGCTGCTTTGTGGTGGCTTTATTCCTTTTCTCATCTTCTGGGTCTGTATGTCTGTCTGTTTGTTTGTCTGGGTGGCTGGCTGACTTGTTATCTCTCCTTCTCTATCTATTTATCTATCGATATATCCCTATTTATCTATCTATTTATCAACCTATCATCTTGAAATTAAAAAAGAAACATTTGAAGAAATTTGGTGTCATAGCTACAGTTTTATTTCATCAGATTTGGGAGAAAGTATTATTGTTTTTCCTTGTCGTAATACGTCATACATTTGGTCACCAGTAATCACAAGCAAAGTGTCAGTAATATTGGCCGTCACGCCGGCAAGACGCTGCCAGTCAGTCTACTATTATACTAACGATGATAAATGTATTCCTTAGATACGGCTTCCCGGTACATCAGAGTAGTACTGTATTTACAAACCATGTAATAACAGATAAAAACAACATGGTATTTGATCTAGTGGGTAAGAAACTTAACTATTATTACCCAACCATTACATTGACATATTTTGACCAGACATTGAAGAAGTATCATCGTGCATGTCCATCACAAGTTGTCTACACACATCACTAGTGATTAACAGAAAGGTTGTGACCAATAGACTTTCTAGTGTTATTGCAATGGTTTGATTGATGTGTTGCAGTTTACATGGAAGGAGGGAGGCTCTGTATTGCTTGGATTCACTGCCTGTGACTTATGGTGTCCATGTCAAAGGTTTATGACGCTCAGGAAGAACTTAAATCCTTCTGTCGGAAGTTTCACTCTATCATTGTTAAGGCATCACATACACTGGTAATGTTAATGAATAAAGTTATGATTTATATATATATATATATATATATATATATATATATATATATATATATATATATATGAATATATATATATATATATATATATATATATATATATGAATATATATGAATATATATATATATATATATATATATATATATATGAATATATATATATATATATATATATATATATATATATATGGACACACACACACACACACACACACACACACACACACACACCCACACACACACCCACACACACATATATATACATGGTTATCTATGTCGAGGCTGTTGTGTTATGCACGGTATGGTGGAAACGTCCCCCTCACATCTTATGTAATGTTAATTTTCCTAAGTTGTCTGGTTTCGTAAGAGGAAAGTGTTGGTAATGTGTATGTAATTCGAGTATCTCTCTCTCTCTCTCTCTCTCTCTCTCTCTCTCTCTCTCTCTCTCTCTCTCTCTCTCTCTCTCTCTCTCTCTCTCTCTCTCTCTCTCCCCCCTTTATCCGCGCACACACACAAACACGCACTTAATCTATGAATGGCTAAATAATTTGGCTCAACAACACGCCATTCAAGGTAGTGAGGCTTTTAACTATTACTGAAACACGACAGGTAATGGTGGGTATTTTAAGGAGGCGTGAAACATCATTTGCTTAATTTTACCTCTACCTTGCATGCAACCTTCTTTTTCTTGATCCTGAAACCGGACCTTTCCTCCTTCTGTGAGTGAGGACTGGCTACTGTTGTCTTCCCTTGTCTTAATGCTTCCCTAAGTTTCTTATTTCGATAAGGATAAGGAAATATTGCAACGAGTGGACTACGTATGTGTACTTAACGAAATTCGAGTTACTCTCTAAAAGATTTTGGTTTTGAAGGATTCTTGATAACTGAAGGAATTGATTAGTAGTTTACAATTATACATCTAATTAGGCTTAATTTTGGGGTCAGTGATGATTTTGGGGTTTTGTATCAACAAGAAAGGTATGAAATAGTAAAGAAAGGAAGAACAGGAAGAGGGAAAGGGAAAAAAAGAAAGTAGACGAATAGTGAAGAGGAGGGACGGGTAGGAGATGGAGGAGGAGGAGGAGGAGGAGGAGGAGGAGGAGGAGGAGGAGGAGAAGAGGAAGAGGAAGAGGAAGAGGAGGAGGAGGAGGAGGAAGAAAAGGGGAAGTAGCAGTGACAGTAGTGGCAAGGAATAAGAAACACAAAGGAGGGGAGAAAGAAGGATGAAAGGAGGACACATGAAAGGGGAACGAGTAAAGAATGGATAACTGAAGAAGGGAAGGAAGACAGGGGTAAAGGAGGACGGTGGTGAAAGAAAATGCTTGTGATAAAAGAAAGGTGCAATGAGTTCATGAAAAGATAACATTAAGTAATGAGATGAAAGGGTGGGAAGTATATAATGATATACTGCCGTAACAAATTCACCAAGTAAATGTAGCTGTTTTTTTGTTGCATTTTTCATCAACTGTTTATCTAGAGTGACCCAAGAACTCATCGAGTAACAACACTGGCATAACTCGCTTCAATAATTACGCTCAGGAGAGTTCTTGGTCACGAACCTCTATAACGGGAACGAACACTTGCTGCAGACGGCCGGCCCTTCCTGCCTCCTCCATGGTGACGTTACTTGCCTGAGAAACTCTCATAGATATGTATTTTTTTCTTGTGCTTTCTCCCCAGAAGTCATAACTTTCTCCTGATATACTTTGGGAGGCCGTGTAGCAGCTGTGTGGCCTCGCTCGCCTCCCTGCACTAGCGTGGATGTTGCCTTAAGCTCATACAGACACCGCCACTACTTCATAAATATGTGCTTACCGGCAATCCAGGTGCGTGTTATGTCTGCGAACATTAACGAAGTGTGTAGTGGAGAGTACCCGACGAGTGTGGTGTCATCCATGCTGTACAATGCCTAGTGTTATCCTCTGCCCAATATCCAACGTGGACACATCCATGAGAAGGTGAGGCCCCTCTGTGACCCCGCTTCCTTCACCTCGATGTTGTGGCTGTGGCTGATGGAGCTATTGGGTGTAGCGCCGCTGACACGCCAACACTTCAGGCCTGTGGCGGTGAAAGTGTACTCCTGACCGTACCACTCGTACACATACATGCACACACACCCACTCATACACACACACGCGCGCACACACACACACACACACACACACACACACACACACACACACACACACACACACACACACACACACACACACATTCACACACACATTCACACACACATACACACACACACACACACACACACACACACTTTTACCCACTGCTTTTTGCCTGCCAGACCCTAGTGGCTCACACGTGGCCTTGCTTGCACTCAGGCACTTTGGTGTTGATTGACGTTGTAACGTTGTGTCACCAGCACGTCTGTCCGGACTCATGATGTTCTTTTCTGTCGTAGCACGTATCGTACCCACTCACCTCAGGCCCGAGAGACACCTGTGCGCTTTATTTTCTAATTTATTTTACTACCATACATTGTTTCAAGAATCGTGCTGCTAGAAAGATATGGTGTGCACAATATTTTTTTCCATTTATATTTTTTTTGTGATAGCATATAATTGGTAACAAATACCATTTGTAATGTTATATACAATGAAAAAAATATACACGTTTAGGAAGTGTTGGTTCGTGTTGCTAGGACCGAAAATGTTCGTATAATTTTTATGTGATATGTTCTCCTTTTTGTGCATGAACGTGTTATTATAATTCGTAATCTGTGTTGTGGAATTTAGATTAAAATGTTTTACCTTACACACACACACACACGCACGCACGCACGCACGCACACACACACACACACACACACACACACACACACACACACACACACACACACACACACACACACACACACACACACACACACACACACACACACACACACACACACACACTTACTAAATGAATATGACTTTTTTAAATTTGTAGGATCATGGCGTTACAATTGTGCACTTTATGGATCTAAATTATTCTTTTTAATTAGATATACGTTTATTGAGTGACAATAGTATATCACATTAAACAATCACACGTATTAAATCGGGCAATGCGCCATGACTGTTATTTATTCACTATCAATGTTTGCACCTGTTTTACAAAAGCTTCACTCACTCTTGATTGTAAATGTAAGTAAATGAATGCTTAGGTGTATTTTCACCTTGACTGTTGTATGTGTTTTTTCCTTTTTTGTTTGTGTGTTTTTGTGTATATAGATGTCATGGATGATGTATTCCATGATATTATTAGGGGGGGGAGAGAGAGAGAGAGAGAGAGAGAGAGAGAGAGAGAGAGAGAGAGAGAGAGAGAGAGAGAGAGAGAGAGAGAGAGAGAGAGAGAGAGAGAGAGAGAGAAAGAGTGAGAGGAGACAAGATTAAGCAGAGGAAGATGTTATATTGCCTTCACAAGAGTGCCTCATCTCCAACCTCCTTTCTCTCTTTCTCTCTGCTTTCTCCTTCCACAAAGCCTTTACTGGATCCTACTCGACCTGCCTAAAGGGGAGAGAAAGGGAAGGGCGAGATATTACTTGTGCAGGATTGCCTGATTTCCACACTCCCAGCTCTGCCTAAGCCTTCTCTCTGTTTGTTTATCTCTGTCTGTGTGCATCTATTTTCCTTTGTCTCTATCGCTGCGTATGGTTTGTATTTTTTAGTTATGTTCATTTAAATAATAATATATGATAATGTAGTGTAAAGTAGAATATAATATAATCTCATACATTTTTTTTTATAGATTATAGGTTTAAAAGATAATATTTTTTTAGTTTTTTTTTTTTTTCTCTCCCTCTCGACTCACTTTTCATCTTGGACTTCTTACTCCTCTTTGATCACAAAACTATTTACTTATCCTCATGCTTCTCCTCAATCCTGATTCACCTGCCAAATTTCTCGCCAGCGGGCTCGTCTGTCTTCATCATCTGCTCACTTCCTAGTCAGAATTTCCGCCAGCAAAATCTAGTTCGGTCATGGATGGACAGGTTAATAAACGCGAGCACTCCTAATACATACCGTGTTCTTTATTTATTTATCAAGGAGGGAAGTGTTTAGCGGGGGAGACTTTGGTGTGCCTTATTGAGGTCAGCGTAAGTGACTATGTGTGTGTTTTTAGAAAGTTGAACAGATTTCGACCAATAGGAAAACAAGGGTGGTGAAAAGGTGTTGGAGAGCTGCAAGTGGAGAGTGTTAAGAGGGAGACGGTGTGGAGTTCGTAGTAAAAGGAAAATATTTGCTTCATTTCTTGTTAGTCCATGCGTGTTTGTAATTTTTCTTTTCTTTGATGTGCTTGTATCGTACATGAAGTACATTCTAGATTACATTAGTTCGGTTGTTTATTCCTCATGGAAGTAAAAAAGAACGTCAAATATACATGCACACTTTTTCAATATATACAAAAAATCTAAGGAATTGTTCTTGAATGTGTGTGTGTGTGTGTGTGTGTGTGTGTGTGTGTGTGCGTGTGCGTGTGCGTGTGCGTGTGTGTGCTTACGTGTGTGGCTTTGCGTGTTACGTAATGTGCGGAGTCCTTTTAAGATAACCATTCATTTAGGAAAGTCCGCCACAAGGTTAACGGTTGGAAGAGGGAAAAGTAGGGAGGAGGGACCCTCGACCACAGTTCCGCCTCCAACACGGAAGCTATTACGCCAACGAGGGGACGAGGGTGGGGTGCGGTGTTGGGGTGTGGCGAGGGAATGAGGTAAGGAAGGTGAGGTGAGGGGGCGAGTCGCAGTAAAGGAAGTTTAAATGGCCTTGAGTGACCTCGATTCATAATTAGTCATGCTTCGATGGTGTGTTAAGTTTATACTTTATTATTTTTTTCAACTCATTATTGCTTTTTCCATTTTCTTTTCTTTGTTCTTGTACTTTATTTTTATTTATATCATATTTATATTACTCGTATTATTGTTTACTTAGTTATTATAATTTTTTCCCTGTCTACATTATTAATTGTTCCTGTCACTGCCACAAAACGACAGGAAGGCAGAATGGACCTTAATAAACCAAGGATAATAGATGGAGTGTAATGCGGCAGGGAGGCACCTCTAAGATCGGTGAATTGAGGGAGCGAAACATGACTATATCTACCGTGGAGTTTTTTTTACGAATGGAATAATGAAACGTGGCATGCTAGGTACGTAGAGTTTTGTGCACGAATATCGGACTTTGAAGTTCATGAATGTCGATCATGAATATTGTAATGGTGCTAGTCCAAGTGTGGGCAGACATATTGTTGGGTGGTAAATCATAAGGAATCACAGTTAATTAGACTGTGTTTAGCTTAATTGACTGAAGGTTTTATTTTGGTTACCGTGTCGATTTCAGGAGAGCATATATTCGGAAAATAACATTCATATGTTATGTGTGAAATTTATCCTATTGCGATGCAATTTTGACAAAATGCAACTCATTCAATGAATATGTTAAAGGTGTTTGGGTTATGTAATTGTAACATGTTAACAAGATACCAAAAATTTCACTATCCCGAAGAAATGTGTTATTTATGATCTTCGAAGACCCATGGAATGTGACCAATGACTGTCTTCTCTTCATTAATAATTCACAAAAGCCTCACTGTCACGGACATGAACCAATCCATATGGGAAAGAAGTGTAATTGTGTCGTGGCATTAAAAAGAATATTGGCTGGTTGTCTATATTAACTTTCTTTTCTGTTTTTTTTTTTTACTTATGTGTACATTCCTATTTACTTTCAGGTTAGTGATTAACTTATAGTAAATTTACAATAGGCACGATGATGGAGAAGGATTACCTTCAGTAATAAAAGCAAGAAATTATAAAGAAAACACGGAACAATAAGATGTATTACTGGATTGATAATTTTATAGGAAAGAAGACAAAGTAAAGACACATAAAAAATATAACTATGATTAAAAAATGTCTTCTCCATTTCCTCGTAAAATATGTTCATAATGTATATAAACATGCATATATAATCATCTTTATATCTCTCACAACCACTAAGAAAATCAAATGTGTGAGAAAAGCTACAAATCAAACTTTAAAATCATAAAGATAAAACACGCGGTAGTTAAAAGGTTAATCCCGTTTACCACTGGCTTTCCAATATATTATTTGGTGCACGGGTTACGGAGCTTGGCACTTGTTTTTATGAATCAAATAACGTGAATGGAGGTTTGTGTTCGTTGGTGGCGCTTGTCAAGGTGATCGAGAGGATGTGGCTGAGGTGGGAAGTACGTGATTGTGGATTGGGAAAGGATTGGAAAGCTGTAATTGGAGCCTATCTATTCCGAGGCAAGAGAGAGAGAGAGAGAGAGAGAGAGAGAGAGAGAGAGAGAGAGAGAGAGAGAGAGAGAGAGAGAGAGAGAGAGAGAGAGAGAGAGAGAGAGAGAGAGAGAGAGAGAGAGAGAGAAAAACAGACAGAAAGAGAAAGCGCACACGCAAGCACGCACGCACATACGCACACAAACACGCACGCATGAATACGATAACCAGTTGCATGCATCAATATAGAAATAAACTTTCTGAAAAATGCAAAACAGAGAAGGAAAACTTTGTCCTGAGCTGACGTGTATGGCGACCACTACTTCCGCCACCATGCCATGAAGCAGTCGTGGAAAAAATTGAACCCTTACGTATTGTCTTTATAGTGATAAGACACGTTTGGGACATTCACTTTTCCTCCCGCCCTACCTAGAAGAATATTTTTACGATGAGACAAATGACACTTTCACGTCTCGAAGGAAAAGATTCTCCGACCCTAAATATTCTTGATGATATGGCTTGTGTCGCCTCGCCGGCCGCCTGTTTGTGTGTGGAGAGCTTTACTCTTCCATCAGCAGCCAAGAATGCAGCGTGCAGTGGTGTACTTCGCCTGCTGTCTTGACACCACACAGATAGACACGCAGACAGAAGGAAAGAAAGATCGACATACAAACGTACTGCTTGCATACATACATTCACACAGACATATGTAGAGGAATACACAGAGTCAGCGAGAGAGAGAGAGAGAGAGAGAGAGAGAGAGAGAGAGAGAGAGAGAGAGAGAGAGAGAGAGAGAGAGAGAGAGAGAGAGAGAGAGAGAGAGATAGACTTTGATTAAGTAAATGACCAACAGAGACAGACACGTAGGACAGGCTGGAAGTCAGCGACACACACATAAGCGCACGCGCGCGCGCACGCGCGTGCGCACACACACACACACACACACACACACACACACACACACACACACACACACACACACACACACACACACACCCACACCCACAAAGAACAAAGCAGCAGGTAGGGAGGTGGTTGAGCTTCAAAGTGGTGGCTGATGAAGCAGGTGTAAATGCTAATTACTTGGTCACTTCTGTGCATTATTTTCATTTGACAAGCTTTGCTACAGGCTGGAGAGAGACAAGCGAGCACATGTAGCATTGTCGTCACAATGCAGCAACACTAGACTTATGATGTGATTATTACACTCACTTACACATTCAACTGACAAACGCACTCATTTTACCACTATCAAGCACTTTCCTTAATTCCTCCTGTCATGCATGGTATGATAATAAGCAATTTGTGTTATTAGAGCGCCGTCAGATTATTTTATTGGCACGTCTTCTCACTGTGAAGGTATCCGGCCAACCCGAGTGTTTGTGTTCGTGAGTACGTGAGGGAGGCAAAAGCATGGCGGGGTGTTGCTGGAAGGGGTAAGGGAGGGTAAGGGGCGTATCGCGTGCCACCTCTTGTGATCAATAATGCGTCAAGTCACAGCTTCAGGGAGGAGTGAATGGCATGTAGCGACTCGTGGTTCAGGTGCTCCAGGACTTCATGTAACGAGCCAGGTAATAATCGGTTACCTGTTCACAGTGTTTGATATTACAGTGGTGTCATTGTTCTTGCCACTTAACCGATGGTGTGTTATGTAATACTCAAGATACTGGCAAGGGTCATTGTCCTGGTGTGTATTAATAACACAATAGGACGTGTGTGTGTGTGTGTGTGTGTGTGTGTGTGTGTGTGTGTGTGTGTGTGTGTGTGTGTGTGTTCCCTGCGTTTAGCCGTCACACCAGAAAGCCTTGATGGAGCACGGTTTGGTGATGACAAAGTTACGGGTCTGCTAACACGAGGCAAGGCGCCCGCTAGACTGGCTGTGTAGGCGGGTCACTAGTCCATCCGCTTGCATTGTGTTCCTCTCCACAAGTTACAAAGCACAAGGGGAATAGTTGGTCTCGGGTGCAGGCCTCGGAAGCTTAATAAAAATAGCATGAAATAGCCATTACCTTTAAAGTATGTTGCCGTAATTTCTTGTGCCCACCATCACCGCTGCTGCTGCTGCGGCTGAACCTCTGCTACCACCCGCCTCCTGCCCCCCCCCCTAGAGAAAGCTGAAGTATGGCCAAGGCTATGCAATAAATATTAATGCTCCCATTTTATTAAAGCACCGAAATATAATAAATAAGTTAGTGATGAATGGATGATATACAGCTCGCATGAACAGTACAGAGGTTGGAAGTTAGTCAGTGCTGTGTGATAATAGGATACACTGAAACTACATCTCTTTACACCATGAGCTACATTCCAACCCTCAGATTCGTACATTACATTTTAATTTCATTCATTTGTTTAATTTCACCTTTATATGATGATGCACATTTTACTGCTAAGCCCTTGCATATAAACATTGTAAGGCATTATTTAGCGGCACATACTCTGTTACCTATTGGGCATCACTAAAAGCACATCACATGACTAGAGAGATGAGGTTACAGATGCCAAGGGGAATAGGAGTTGGCATGTACTGAGGCCATTACCACGCCCACGCCATCTCACTATCACATCCTTACTACCACCACTACCACCACTATCACTACCTCGTCCACTCAACCTAGCATTTCCCACCCTCATACCACCACGTACCCCACTACACACCTCAAGTATCTCTCTTCCTATCACTATCTTCTCCCCCACCACCACAACCTTTAACCTCCCCCCACCTTCCACACCGGCAACATAACACCACCCATGACCTGCGCCCCTCCCCTCCACCCCATGACCATTACCTTCCTCACACAACCTACTTTTAGACTGTTAATTCAGACTTTCACCTCACCCTCCTACCGTACCTCTTCCTCCACCTTCCCTTAACCTCACAAAACAAAAACAAAAAAAAAAAAAAAAGGCAAAAAAATAAAATGAGAAAGAGAACTGCCTCAAGTGTTTTTTGGTTGTTTAATACATGAACTTTTTTCAAACTTTTTATTTTTTTTTTATTTTTATCCCACACACAGCTTTTCTCTTGTATTTAAGACCAATGTTGCAAGCAAGATAAACAGGAAAGGGAAAAGTTTAAATATTATGGTTTTTTTTTACCTTCCGTTCTTGCTTTCTTTCTTTATGTATAATAGATACTTGTTT
>JAPQNM010000005.1:22094001-22096501 GCA_029783475.1 Metacarcinus magister | reverse complement strand
CTCTCTCTCTCTCTCTCTCTCTCTCTCTCTCTCTCTCTCTCACACACACACACACACAAGAAAAGAGACAGTTACCTGCCAGGAAAGTCTGTAATTGCAACGCATATTTTTTTCTAAATTTTTCAATGGTGTGTCATTATTGCAACTCCATCTTTATGTATTTGTTGGTGATGCTCATTTTTCATAGAGAAAATCTTCCTTATGAAACGTATAATTCTATTTAATGTACATATTTATTGAAAGCTCTTTAATTAGAATATTTTTTTCTGATCATACTTTATCAACAAGAAAAAAAATGGTGAAATAATGCTGGGCCTGTCTTCATTCTTTCTTGTAAATCAATAGGCAATCCAATAACAGTTAATACTTGCATGTGGTGTATTAGTAATGGAAATATCCAGAGAATACGGATAGAATATAAAGTCAAGTAACGAAATGAAACCACAAAAAGCTACAAATAAATTAGCACCTCCATCGAATTAACATCTATATAATTGTTATGAAAAAAGTTAAATCCTTTTGGCACCTGAGCAAAGTGTTATTACCTAACCCTCAATTGACCTTCACTTGTTACATACCTGCCATTTAGTGAGTCACCCGCGAGTATCTTGCTTACTGCACGGCGGGAGGGAGAGTGTTTGTGGAGGCTGCGGAGTGTCATGATCCGCGGCTCGTCTCACTCCCGCCCTCCTGCACTAACTCACTAGGACCTTGGTGTAGAGGACCTTTATGTGTCCTCTTTATACTAAATGTAATAAAGGGATAGTGTAAAGGTGGGGATTAAGTCAGTAATTCCCTTTATTGCTAGCTTTTACTTCCCTCTAGAAGTCCCCGGCTTCCTCTCTCCGTAGAAAACGAACTTTCTTGCAACGCTAACGTGAGAGAACGGAATTCAAGGAGGACTTGGGATAACTTCCAGGATGCTTATCGTCCATCCTCCTTACAAAGGGTTACTGAATACCATACTATTCTGCACATGAACAGAAAACGTACCACTTGAAAATAAATAATAATAATAATAATAATAATAATAATAATAACTTCCGACGCATTAATTTTGTATATCAATATATCACATTTTCGTGCGTCAGACAAGGAAAATGAAATACTAATCAACTGTGATCCTTCAAATTCCTGTTTACATACGTGTGAGGCTGTGGGTGGGTGTGGGAAAGGTGAGGTAGCGTGGCGGTAGTGGTGCTGGGTGTGGTTTGTGTTAGCGTGGGGAGTGCTGTCAAATATTAGGGTAACGGTGTGAGGTGGCAATGGCTTTATGGTGGTGTTTGCGAGGGTGTCAGCTACATCGAGGCACCTGTGGCGGCTCGTCTTGCTGGCTGTAGGAGGGGGGGAAGTTAGGATTTTACTCTAAATGGCTTTCTTTCAACAGAATTAAGTTTTTTTTTTCCGTGCTGAGCTCACGAGTAATATTAAACTTAAATAGTGTTCATTATTTATAAGAAAATGTACAATATTATGATAAATATTGAAATTACACAAGGCAAATCAGTGAATACGTATGTTTGTCATCTACTTTCACCTCCACTGCCGGTCATGGAGTACCTGATACTCCTCCACCTTTGTTTCGGTTGTGTATTTGCACTCCAGTCACTAGGTTGACTCTTAACCTGGAATCAGTTACCCTTCATTCTAAAAAAAAAAAAATTCAAGAAATTTTCAAAGAAAACGTAGCCAAAATAAAACTGACTGTCTTCCCTCTTTAAGTCACCGCCGCAATGTTGCATCTTTATCTATCTTCTATCGCTACTTTCATGCTGACTGCTCTTCTGAACTTGCTAACTGCATGCCTCCCCCCCTCCCGCGGCCTCGCTGCACAAGACTTTCTACTTCATCTCATCCTTATTCTGTCCATCTACCTAATGCAAGAGTTAACCAGTATCTTCACTCTTTCATCCCTTACACTGGTAAACTCTGGAACTCTCTTCCTTTGTCTGTTTTTCCACCTGCCTATGACTTAAACTCTTTCAAAAGAGGAGTGTCAAGACACTTCTCACACTAATTTGGACTTCCCACATGTCTATATTTCTCCTACTGTCCTCTTTACAGGGTCTGGCGACAAGCGGGATTTTTTTTTATACTTAATTTATTTTTCCCTTAGCCCTTTTAATGTATAAAAAAAATAAATAAATAAATAAATAAATAAATAAAAAAAAATTTTTTTGACAACAGTAAAAGATAGTATTGATAAAATGGAATAGATTGAGATGTCTTCTACCGTATCATTTGACTGTTTATTCAAGATTAGATCATATGCATTTTGAAACGGGAATTTGCATGGAAGAAAAAGTAGGAAGGAAACGAGGAGATATTGTAGATGAAAAAAAGGACGGAAGAAAGAATAAGTTTATATCTCCTAATGCGTCCTTCTTGTTACCATTTATCATATTTTTCTTTCTTCTTCCATTTATAGAGTTCCAAACCCTCTTCATCTCTTTTTCCTTCCCATTTCCTTCTTTGTCAGCTCTACGCTTCCACGGTTTTC
>JAPQNM010000005.1:22064001-22081501 GCA_029783475.1 Metacarcinus magister | reverse complement strand
CAAGTGGGAGCGTCTGTGAATTTACTGATGTTTGTGTTTATTTCTGTTGTAGAATCAATAGTTGATTCACGTGTCGTAATTTCTTGGAAAGAATAGAGTTTAAATGTGTACATACTTGTTAAATGAGTGTGCACTGCGGGCCTCTGCTCTACCTGCACGATTATTATTATCATTATCATTAATAGTATTATCATTATCATTATTGTTATTACTATTCGTAGTAGTAGTAGTAGTAGTAGTATAAGTAGCAGTAGTAGTAGTAGTAGTAGTAGTAGTAGTAGTAGTAGTAGTAGTAGTAGTATAGTAGTAGTAGTAGTAGTATAAGTAGCAGTAGTAGTAGTAGTAGTAGTAGTAGTAGTAGTAGCAGCAGCAACCTTAGTAGAAGTTTAGTATAATAGCAGCAGTAGTAGTAGCTGTAGTAGTAGAAGTAGCAGTGGTGAAATAGGGACTGCGGAAGAAAAATATACTTAGAGCAAGAATTTTAGTATTCTGTTAAAACATGTACTCTATCGTGTTGTTTACGTACACTATAGGCTTAGAAAGACACCTGTTAGCAGCGTATTTTAAGCAGCGTGACATCAAAGTGACTCCCTCCGGTGTCCGTGGAATGGTGTGCTGTGGGCTGGCTTGGCACAGCAGGGTGAGGGGAGAAAGAGGGGAAGCGAGGGTCGTTAGGTCCCCACAACACGGGCAGCTATTGGATTATGCATAACACTGAGCTAGAATATAACTATTATGGGTAGCTACACTTCCTGCCTGATAGTTATGAAACCATGTATTTATTTTCATTTCGCTGCATTCAGTTTACTCGACGCGTTTATATCGATTCGATTTGTAGTAATAATCTTTGGGTGAAGTAATTTGTTATTTGGTGTGAAATGTTAGGTCACTGTTTGACTCAGTGTGCCTGTGTGTACACGTATGCGTATATACACCACTCTGCTGTCTGCTTTGTACTCATCTTATTTTTTCATTGGTGTCCGTGCATATCTCTGCTTCGTGTCCGTAGCCCCAGTACTTGGTGGATGTCCCGCCCACGTGTCCTCGACGAGGCCGCTCCACCGCCGTAATCCCCAGTAATATAGTCAAACATCACCGTTAAGCCAGACCGGTGGGAGTATTTTCAAGCGTCAAGCAGACCGTTTGTCAGGGTTGTCTCGACAGCCATTCGGATTTATGGCTCTGAGTTGAATTCATAAAGAATGATTTAATGACCTTCTACCTGTAGCACATTTTTTAATAATATAGAGTATCAATTAATAGTGTAATATAATGTAATATTCATACATGTAAAAATAGTAGAGGTATTGATAGTAATAATTACAACAAAATTGTGATTATAATAATAATAATAATAATAATAATAATAATAATAGTAATGATAGTAATTATGATCATAAGAATTATAATGATAATGATAATAATAATGATGATAATAATGTTAATAATAATAATATTATTAATAGTAATAATAATAATAACAATAATAATAATAATAGTTATAATAATAACATCAATAATAATGATAATATTGATAATAATAATAACAATGATAATAATAATAATGATGATAATGACAATAATAATTATATTAATAATTAAATGAAGAACAAGAGTAACTCATTGGTTCCTCGGCTTTAAATGTAATCACTTCGTCGTTAACTCGGTGACTCACGGGATATAAAAACATGGGTCACCACACTTGGCCTGTTGTGCAGCCAACTGACGGAGGTACGTGAAGGTAAAGTGACAAGTAAATGATCATTATCTAAGTCATTTCACCAATTACCTTCGATAAGTCAGTGATCACATGCCTATATAATGCAGGCAAATCTATGGTATAGTTAGTTGTTACAATAAATCAAGAAATTCAAGTTACGGTCAAAGTCTTTTACCTTGTATTTATTTACCTTGCTTCAGCTTGCAGCTGCATTACTATACTTCTGTCAGTATGATTATTCACTTTATTGAAATTAATTGAAACTTTTTATAATGAACCGATAAATTTATACAAAATCGACACCAGAAAATACTTGTGATACATATATACAATAATGTCCAAAGTTTAGATTTCTTCATTGCTTATTGATTTGTTTAATGTTTCATCATCACAGCCATACCATCATCATCATCATCATCATATCATCATCATCATCATCATCATCATCATCATCATCATCATCATCATCATCATCATCATCATCATCATCATCATCATCATCATCATCATCATCATGTTCTCAGCCGAGCCTCAAATCGAACCCTTGGTTGTTTGGCCTCCCGTCCTGCCAAGGTTGATGGTGACATAACAGTGATGGCTCGTCAAGGTTCATCCTCGCATAATGAACCTCGATGAGGAACCAGTGAGTCGTCAGCGAAGACTGCAAAGAAGTCCCCGAGTAAAGTGATTGCCAATAAAAGGTTCGATCCAAAGAAAATTTATCTCCGTGTCTTGTCTGGCCGTTGGAATATTGGATTACTTTGCTCCGCTGTAATTTGCATTGATTTGTATGTAAAAAGAATGTGTAAGTAATTGATGTTTGTGACGGAGTTGTAAAGAAAAAACTGTTCCTCCCCCACAATCTGTCATTTATCGGCAAACCAGGATCACATAGCTTCGACATTAACAAAGAAAAAACAGTTCTCATCTCCTCAACTAACACTAAAAACTATCCTTACAATGCAGTACATCATCAACGAAAAAAAATATTGTACTGTAAAGTTTTATGATTCATGTGCAGACCGGTTATAAAAAAAGAAATCCCTAACATCACCCGGTCAGATTTCTCCCGATGCCGTTGCCTGCGTGCGCCTGTTGATAAAGATCAGGCGGAAGATGTCAAGGTCGGTGAAAGACTCATCCCCGAATCAGTAGCAGCAAAGGTTACAGAGCCAAAACTAAAGGTCATCCCAGTAAGTCTGAAAGAAAGGAGAACGGCACTGACTCGTGGAGGGTGGTGCCAGCAGCGGTCATCGAGGGGGCGGGGAGAAATTGAGGGAGAGAGTTAAGGGGATTCAGGAAAGAAAACAGGATAAAATCACTTTTCTGTAATGGAAAGAAAAAAATAATCTAATGCCTGTCTGCAAAAAATATATTAATGTCTTCGTCCCCTTTTCTTTCTCTCAGAGGCTTTATCACCAGAGCAAAATGATTTTCTTATGGGTTACAAATTTTCTAAAGTTTATAGGAGAGACGTCTGGAAACAGGGGGGGGGGAAGGGGGAGGGCAGTCATCAGGGTTTGTGAGAAGGGATGTGCAGCCTGACTACGAGTACAAAGAAAACGTGCTATATATATAAACCATGATAGCGTGGATTTTCTCAGATATTATAACCAATTGTATGCTCACTCGTGACCACTCATCACGCGACAACTAAAGTAATCACCTACCACACATATAGAACAAACAATCAAACACGTGTATGCAAAACACATCCTCCTCCTCGCTCACACCATGCAAACAATTTGTCCACGACGAATGTAAACAAAACTGCACCTTTCGTTGACTACTCCCCAAAATGTAAGCAACCACTGCTCACCATACACGTAAACAAACTACTCTTTTCATACTGATTATGGATAACTTCAGCTCCTTGTCCCTAAATAAACTTAAAGTAGACATGCAATCCTACACAGTTCTTGTTAATAGACAATTACCATCAATGTAAGGAAACAATCCTAGACTTATGATGCAGAGAAAACTTCTGTATAAAAAACATGAGTGTGTGTGTGTGTGTGTGTGTGTGTGTGTGTGTGTGTGTGTGTGTGTGTGTGTGTGTGTGTGTGTGTCTGTGTGTGTGTCTGTCTGTGTGTCTGTGTCTGTGTGTGTGTGTGTGTGTGTGTGTGTGTGTAATGATAATAATAATAATAATAATAATAATAATTATTAACGGTTTATTCTTAAATTGCAGCCATAAGCTGAAAATATATATTATAATGTGTGTGTGTGTATGTGCGTGTGTGTGTGTGTCTGTGTCTGTGTCTGTGTCTGTCTGTGTGTGTATGTGTATGTGTGTGTGTGTGTGTGTGTGTGTGTGTGTGTGTGTGTGTGTGTGTGTGTGTGTGTGTGTGTGAAATGAAAGGATTAAATCTAGGATTTCTTTTTCTTTAAAAATTAGGTCTTTTTAAGTAAGGTTTGGATGTGCATATTTCAGTAGGGCGATGCCACATTCCGTTTGTTCCCCTTCCTCCGTGCGTGGCTCACTCCCGCAGTGTATTGATGGAGGAGTAAAGAACTGTATTGGTATTCTTTATGAGTAGATCAAACGCACGACGCTCAACTGAACGACCCACCTACTATTCAACCAACCAACCAACCAACCAACCCACTGACCTACTTACCTATAGAGACACACACCGACTGACAAACCGACTTACAAACCAACCTATCATTTCACCAACTAACTAACTAACTAAATTACTAAGTAAATAAATAGATAGATGAATAATTTACCAACTAATTTACTTATTAATTTACCAACTAATTAACTAACTAACTGATTGCTTTACTAACCAATTAACTAACTAACAAACTAAGCTACACACACACACACACACACACACACACACACACACACACACACACACACACACACACACACACACACACACACACACACACACCTCAATGCGGGTCTCACCTCTTCACACGTTCGTGAGTGCATGAGTGACATGAAAAAAGTGGCCATTAATATGTTTGATGCCTTAACTCTGAATACTGCATGAGGCTGTGGCTGCGGTGGTGGTGGTGGTGGTGGTGGTGGTGGTGGTGGTGGTGGTGGTGGTGGTGGTAAGGACTTGTGAGGTATGAATTGCTAGTGAGTAAATTACGCTCCCATGGAAGGATTTGGAGTTGAAGCGAAACATCCGCAGCACACACTTCATCACCTCTCTCACGGAAAAGAAAGTTAATATTGTCCTTCTATGCTTCCTGTTCTACGTAGACTAAGCACCTGGAAGATTGCATTTCTATCGCCTTGACAACTTTGAAAATAGTTATTGATATTTTGTTTACTGCTAGCAATTATTTTTTTTTACATTTTTTTATAGAAACTTAAACGCACCAGCTAAAAGTATATATGTGTGTGTGTGTGTGTGTGGGTGGGTGTGTGGGTGTGTGTGCGTGTGCGTGTGCGTGTGCGTGTGCGTGTGCGTGTGTGTGTGTGTGTGTGTGTGTGTGTGTGTGTGTGTGTGTTTATCGTTATGTTTGTGTGTTGTGTTTTTTATGTGTGAGTGAGTCCACCCTTCTGTGTGCACGCGTGGGCATTTTGAATATATTGATGACATTTTGCTGAACTCACTCGCTGACCTTCTCAAATAATGTCTGTCGTGTTTCATTGGTCTGTCCAGCAAAGGTCACCACCACTCCTCCTTTGCTGTACCCGGCTGGCACCGTCCTCTCTCTCTTTTTCTCTTTTCCTGACTCGTGCCGGAAGTATTGTTTGATAGACTGTCAACCTCAAAACTTCCCACGTGTTCAAGTCAGCCATTCATACGCAAATGACGCGGGGGGAAAAAAAATCATAAGTTTGTAATGAGTTGGAATGTTTTGTTCGATTTAGTTTAGTTTAAAGTTGTTGATGTTGTTTAAAGCTGATTTATTGTTTTTTGGTGAGGAGCAATGTTTTTCTCAAGTTAATATAGAAATTTTAATAGTGATGCAAATTCAAAAAGTTGATTGTGTTTGTGTTAAAGTTATGAGTGTTTACTGAAAAGCAGGGTCACAAACACACACACAGAAACACACACACACACACACACACACACACACACACACACACACACACACACACACACACACACACACACACACACACACACACTGATCCCTTTCGCTATCTCCTTTGCTTTCCCATCAAGTTTCTCGCTCCTGCAAAGCCTCAAGGTCGTCACAACACCACTTATTCCTGAGGGTGGAAGATACCGACTGACTCTCTCAACACTGGGGATTCTACACACACACACACACACACACACACACACACACACACACACACTCACACTCACACTCACACACACACACACACACACACACACACACACACACACACACACACACACTGCGCCACTCGCCTTCTCAGTTCATTCACTGCAGCTTACACAACAAACACACAAGGTCACCGAGATGAGAATGTGTTCACCGGATTTATGGGTAGAGAGGAAAGGAAAGTGGAGTAATAGTTAGCCTTATGGGTGTGGTTTGAGGTTGTAGGGAAGCCAGTAAGTTAGTAAGAAACGATCATTCAATTTTGTAAGCGCTTCAAAATATAAATAATAGGATTAACATTAGGAGTTTCTTTTGTTTTATCTTTGTATTGAATCATAGAAGTTATAGACGATGTGACCCTTTTTTTTTAGATTTTGTCACTGTACCTTAATGGAAGTAAAATATTTGTGTGCATTCCTTTGAACTTCGTGATGACTGTGTGTGTGTGTGTTTGTGTTTGTGTTTTTGTGTGTATAAGTTTGTGTGAGTGTTTATATGTACGTGTGTACGTGTGTGTGGGGGTGTGTATGTGTATAAGGGACTGGAGACATAACAAAATCAGCACCTCAGGATTTGCAGGAGACCCCTATGTGTGACCTGCTTATGAGAGGAGAGGAGAGGAGTGCTGTTTGTTTTGCCAAGTGGTGTTGAGTCGTGTTTGTCAGGATGTTGCACTCATTTCCATTCCCAATATGTTAAGCTTTTCCCTGCAGTGTTTGGGTGACTCCTCTGCATATGTGTCAGTGTGTGTGTGTGTGTGTGTGTGTGTGTGTGTGTGTGTGTGTGTGTGTGTGTGTGTGTGTGTGTCACTGATATAGCATAACCTCCTTCCATCCATGACTTTGTTAATGTTTTGGGGAACGAATGAAGAAAAAAAAGTTCAGTGATTATTTTTTTATTGGCATCATTAGACTTATTCGTGTCACATTATTATTATTATACTGTTTAATTTTTTGTTTTATTCATCTCAAAATACTGTGAGGGAGTGTTGTGATTTCTAAGTTATTTTAGGAGTGGATGGATGGATGAGAGGTATCGAACAACAAGCACTACAAATTCTACCACAACGCATTTAACTTTAACCATAGAAAGATAAACACGACTTGAAGAAAATATCAAAACATGCCCTCACAGAAATGTAAAGAATCGGAACTCTTTCTCTCTCTTTCTGAATTAAACAAACCGCACTTAAAAAGCCACAAAATACCACCCTTTCCTTACCTGGCATACCACCTTTAAGCCAGAGAGAGAGAGAGAGAGAGAGAGAGAGAGAGAGGAGGAGAGAGAGAGAGAGAGAGAGAGAGAGAGAGAGAGAGAGAGAGAGAGAGAGAGAGAGAGAGAGAGAGAGCATCCCTCAAAAGTTTTCATGGATCTCTTGTTGAATCATTCTCCTTTCCCCTCAAACTCTCTGTCCCATCCTAGTATAACCATGGCCAAGGTGGAGTCACTGCTGGAACACACTAGCCTTGCACCGAGTCTGTTCACGGGACATTTAGGTAATAGAGGAGAAGTTAAACGAGGAAGACGGCGCCAAGGAAAGTCTGGGTAGGAAGACAACAGTGCTACGACAAGCTGGAAAATGTGTTAAGAGGCGAGTAATTAGTCGCCTGCGATGAGGTTGTGTGGCGGATTCTTTTCGTGTTTCCTTCCGACTTGGTTTTATTTTGTTTTATTATTTGATTTCGAGTTTTGGATTTGTCATTGGAACCTATTATATTTCGGGCAGCTTTCACATTACTACTACTACTATGACTACTACTACTGATTTATATTTTCAATTGTATTTTCTACACACATTTTGAGTTTAATATTTTTATACACACACACACACACACACACACACACACACACACACACACACACACACACACACACACACACACACACACACACACACACACACACACACACACACACACACACACACACACACACACACACACACACACACACACACACACGTACGTACGTAACTAACCTTCTAAGGCGCCACCAGTAAGAAAGGGAACGGGAGGGGGGAAGGGGGGTGAGTAGGGTAGGAGAAGATAGGACCACCAGCCTCCTCCCCTCCTAGTACTCGTCCTCCCCTCACCATCGAGTAGTTTAGAATCCCCCTTCATGGCGTCCATTATCTTACGGCTTACATAGTGGCTTTGTGCCAAGGAGACGGCCGCGGATAGGCTGCTTGACGCCATGGAAGGAAAACCTGGTGCCCTGTTGTAGCTGTTACTTCTGTTGCTGGTAATGGATTCTTATAACATTGTGCGCCAGTCTCTTAACAGTGATAAACCTAACTTAACCACATCATAACTTTTTTTTTCACCTAATCCATGTTGATTGGAATAATATAATGACATGTTTGAACAGTTAATTAATTATACTGTTTTGATTCGTATTTTTACTTAATAGCAGTGACATGGTTGTTATACATACAGATCGAGAGGACAGGACAGTTTAGGTGTTAGGTTGGCTGGTGCCTCACCTTTAAGGATCTCTCTGTTTCCTCGTAATTCCATTGGTTACTGTGAGGGTTCCGGCAACTGTGGTAATACATTATTTGAATTATGAAACTTTCTCATACGATTTTGTCCTTGCCGCTCTCGTCGTACCTTATCTTCCTTTCCCTCCTTCACCCCCTTTTACCTTCCCTCACCCCCTTCACCCCTCCCTCACCCCCTTCACCCCTCCCTCACCCCCTTCACCCCTTCCCTCACCCCCTCTATCCCTCCCTCTCCGCTACTTTTCCTCTCCTGCACGTTATCGCCCAGTGTCACCTCATGTATAACTTCGTTACTATATAAAAGAAAATTTATGATCCATTAAAAAAATGCTTCCAACTTATGCTATAGAAGCTAAGTTTTGCGTCGTGATTTACTAAGCATAGAGTTGGCTTCAGTAAAGTTATCATCCTATAACTCTTTTTATTTGAGCTGTCACGTGGCAACTGGTACAGGTGTATGAGTATGTCTAACACACCTGAGGCACACACCAGGTACTCTACATCACACCACAGCGAGGTACACACACGGCTCCATTGACCTGCATCTACATCAGTTTTCGCCTTCACGGAAACAACGGTGTAATTGCAAAACTCCAAAGATTTGTTGTCTCCCAACTCTCTTCTTTAATTATCACCTCGACGGCGTCTTCTTGACTGGGATGGTTGTTACACTCGGCGGAGACAGGCAGGAAGGATGTTTAGGGAGATGCATTTTCTTAGCTGTAGTATAAATTCCAAAGCGATTTGCGTGAGAGATTTGTATCTGTTGGCAAGGTCGCTCTATCTTGTGATTTTTCATTTTATATGGATATAAATAAACACTGTAATGTGTGCTACTTTCATGAGCTTGCTTTCCTCTACTCCTTTATATCAGTAGTGTGTGTGTGTGTGTGTGTGTGTGTGTGTGTGTGTGTGTGTGTGTGTGTGTGTGTGTGTGTGTGTGTGGATGCATGTACACCATATATGCTTGCTTAATTGAATGTGTTTTATATGTCTGTGTGTGTGCATATCGTCAAGAAACAGAATAATACAACTTTGATAACACTCCATACAAAATCAACCCATCTCTGTATACATCACCGATAAATCTCTATAATGGCTTTCTGTGGCACTCGTTCCGCCTCGCTCAATGGTAATAAAACTGCCAGGATAACGTCACATCCCCGTACTACTTCTAATGGCTAAGTTTTTCCTCCTCAATGTTCCTTCACCAACTCTTCAAAATGTGTAAGAAGATAACATCACTTCACTCGCGTCAGTCGCTTGTTTGAGTAATCGACCGACCGTCATTTTATAGACCGTGACCAGAACTTCATCCTAACTCGTCTGCCTCTTGTTTACTTCATAGGATTGGTTGGTCTGCTGCTGGGTAAAAGTAACGCATGATGAGGTCTACGAAGACTCATCAAAACACATCAGTGAACCTTCCGTCTTCTTCCTTCTCTCAGCCACTTTTTTCTTCTTTGAGTTGAGGACCAAAAACCAATTCTGATAAATGTTTTCGTATATATTTATACATGTTTTCTAGTTTGATTATTTGGTCCAAGAATATACGTATTTATAATCCCCGTGTATGTTGACGTTCACCACCACCACGCACTCAGCTAATGACTAATGAGCTCTGGCTAATCTTTTAATGAACTTACGAAACACCGCGTGTGTCATTTGGGTGTGCAGTGAAAAATGACATTGCTCCTGCCTTTCATTCTGTAGCTCCACGTGGTTTAGTTGTAAACTAATGTAATTACAGTCTATGTAATTGTGAGGGAAAAAAATAGGAAACTTACTCTGCATCAAGACAAATGAGCTACGATAATGCCGCCAAGAATTTGTTTTCTTCTTTTTTATTTTTCTCGCGCTGATCGAAGACCATCCCCCCAGCAGTGTGTGGCGTCCAGTGGTCCGTATGCTGGTCTTGGCCTTCCTTGCCAAATATTTTGAATGGGCCAACTCTTAGTTTTATATTAAAGAAAGTTTATTGGTACAGTTGTGGACGTGTTGACGGTGACTGCTGTCCTGTGGAGGTCATTCTGACTTTTTACTTTCTGAAATCTTTGTCATTAGTTTTCTTCTCTCTCTCTCTCTCTCTCTCTCTCTCTCTCTCTCTCTCTCTCTCTCTCTCTCTCTCTCTCTCTCTCTCTCTCTCTCTCTCTCTCTCTCTCTTAACATAGGCTTTCGTAGTCAGTTAACGTTCAGATTATCATGGAAATAGGTCTTATAAATCTATTTAGCTTCTCAAACGTTTTATTTTTTTATTTATCTTTCCAGTTTATGTAGTTGCTTATTGGACTACTAATCAGCTTGAAAAAAAAAACATTGTTCGGGTCAACGTATTTTGTCACATTCCTGTTTTCCTGATAATACAACGATGGAGTTTGATCCACAAGCACACATGGCAGTGGAAGGAAGAGGAGGAGGAGGAGGAGAAGGAGGTAGGTAGTGCGGGCCACGAAGGGGCTGGTAGGGAGCTTAGGGTAGGAAGGCCAGAGGGGACTAGGGGAGGTTGCCCCGGGAAGGGAAGGGGAAGGGGGGTTCAGCGCGGGTAGACGCTGGGTCTCAAACTGTCCCTCGGCTCACTCGCTTCTGGACGCTCTCGCACTACGCAGGTCCCACACACTCCAACCTTACCCACACCCCAGCACGCATTTACCCTCTACCTCCTTCCTTACTCTTGGATACGTGCGAGTTGGTAGAGGGTGACTATATATGCGTGCTGTGTATGTTTACGTGTGTGTACGCGTCTGGATCAGCAGCCGGCTTGTGTTGTACAATGTGGATAACAGCGTCAGAAACAACGATAGTATAGTAGTGATTGATATACGATGAAGGGGAAGAACTGATTTCTATAGGAAAGGAAACTAATGAAAATACTATTATTGTGAAGCTCTACGTGAAGGAATTGCAAGCGGTAGACGGTGTTGGTGTTGGTGGTGGTGGTGGTGGTGGTGGTGGTGGTAGAAGTTACAGTAGTGGTGTGACGCTCTCTCTACCCTGGCGTGAGCCACGTAATTCGTGCTGCAAGTGAATTCCTGATGTTACAAATTAGGGGATATATTGTATTAATCAAAGAAAATTGCAAATATGAATAGAAAAAAAATATACTGTCAATGAAACAGGTGTGACACTTAAACATATTTGACCACCAACACCGAGTGCAGTGTGTGTGGAAATTGGTATTGTAGGAAAATGAGATCACGACGAGTAACAGTGTCAACAACGTACACGTTTTGCTGGATGAGTGTATGAACTGAAAACGTGGTGTACGTACATGATTAGGCGGGGTAGCCGGGCCTTGAAGGGGATGTTGCAGGGGTTTGGGATTGGTAATGTGGGTTGTAGGGGTGAGAGGACCGGTGACGTTGTACTTATTGTAACACGCTGCCACGCTAACACCATGAGTGCTGAAGTGGGATGAAGGAGCGTCAAACGTTGGCAATAGATCCTGACATCGATTGTTGCTTTGCGGCGACGAACACGCGGCCCACCAGCTGTGTGTGTGGGTGTGTGTGCGTGTGCGTGTGTGTGTGTGTGTGTGTGTGTGTGTGTGTGTGTGTGTGTGTGTGTGTGTGTGTGTGTGTGTGTGTGTGTGTGTGTGTGTGTGTATATATATATATATATGTGGGTGTGTCTGTGTGTGTGTGTGTGTGAGTGTGAGTGTGAGTGTGAGTGTGAGTGTGTGTGTGTGTGTGTGTGTGTGTGTGTGTGTGTGTGTGTGTGTTCGTGTACTCACACAGCTTACACCTATATTCTTATATGGAAACTTAAAATCATATGAAGCTGTATGTTGCCAAATCAATCACATTTTGGTCATTACAAAATATGTGAATAACTTTCAGCACATTCACGTAATTCTTGATGATAAATGTATTGAAGAAAAAAAAAACCATAAGACTTATTTTCAAAAAAATTATCATCCTGCAAATCTTGTATAGGAAGATGTGTATAACACACTGGTGATTGGTTAAAAAGTTCAAGCATACATGAAGACAGAAGCAAGTCATTATTTCCTGCAACTTAATATGCACAAACATATACGTGCACCCGCTTACTAAAGGACATGTGTTGTTGCATACATAAAGCCAAAAGTAATTATCTTGGTCAGCATTACGAATATGGCGAGACATAATCACCTTCTGTGGTTTTCAAGATGATAAGCTTCATTGGTTCTCAAATACCTCTTTACCATCATTACCAATTTAATTAATTAAGTAATCACCGTATTATGTTTCATTAACAACGCAACACAAACTAACTGACGCACCACCTTACCTCCACTTCACATTCGGTGCCCATGTCCTCCTGACCTGCACTCCCTCCTGCCTCTTCAACTTCACAAGACTCTGAGTAATATTAATGGCAAGGAAGGAATTGTGTTGATGACACCCAGAGATTTTCACAGAATTTTCGATCGTTGAAAAGTTATTTCAAGCTTGCAGCACTTGTTTTAATTTATCTTAAATGGCTTGTTAACGCCATTACTATGAAAATATGAGCTTACTTACATCCACTTTATTTATTTTAGTAATGAGGATAGTGCATCCAATTGTTGGACTTGTTGTCACCCGTGTAAGCATAAGTGTATATAGTGTTAGGAAATACTTTTTGGTGCTGAGAATACACATAAATCAGATGAAGAAAGTAAGAAAGCCTCACCTTGAGTTATGAGTTCACTGGGATTATGTGAGGTTCGTTCACAATGACGATGGGAATGAGGAAGTGGAGTGCATGTGTTGATGTCATTGAGGCAGCGAGTGTGAGCTTGGTGCATGCGCGTCGTGAACACCACGAGATTTATAGAGAACCTGGTTATGTGGGTAGCATTATTAACGACTATTTGAGGTTTTAAGTCGGTTAATCACATCTATATGTATGATAATAAAAATCGGTACTGTAATCATGAGTAATATTTTGTGACAGCAGTATGTGTGGGTGTGGGTGTGCGTGTGTATGTGTGTGGAAAGGGGTGTGGGTGGAAGAGTATATCACCGGTCGGACAATGTTCACCAATGGATATAGACATGATTATATCTGATAATAAAAACAAATATAAAAAATCAATCACCTCTTTTGAGTTTGTTATATAACGATTGTAACAACATCATCAGCGGATGATGTAAAACAATAAAAGTAATATAAGAAAAAATTTGAAATTGAATTACGTAAATTGTATGTAATGCAAAGTCAAGGTGATGCACAGCCTGTTCCTTTCTCGGTCATGGGTCTTCCTCAGTTCCTCACTTCCTCGGGTCTCAGTACGGGAGGAAGGAAAGCATGGCCTTGTACACTGCCGGCAGAGAACAGGTGTTGCCCCGCTGGTCTAGGAGTTGAATAAGCGAGAAGTTTTGGTGAAATTTCCGTAATACAGCTGACTCGAGATTTATGAAATGGTGTGTGTAAAAGTTTTTTGATCCCACGTGAACCCAAAATGTTCTATTCATTCCAAGTTTAGCCTATTCTTTTAAATAATGAGTCGTTGTAAAGGAAAAAAAAAGAAAGAATAAATGTTTTACCTTCGTGCTGTACATACTAAGATGGATAGAAAGGCTGAAGGTAATTATTAGTATGAAAAACAAATATTGAAAAACGCTTCAATTTGGTTTACTCAGGTTAGAGTGGACCACTGGAGGTAAACATTAAAACTTTTACCTGTAGTTCAGCAGTTGTTTGGCTGTTGTATTTTTTGAGACTCTTGTGTCCTTTTCGCTCTAAAGACGTAAAGGGCGTTGTGGGAGTGTCACAGTCCCACTCATATTGGCCTCTCTCTCTCTCTCTCTCTCTCTCTCTCTCTCTCTCTCTCTCTCTCTCTCTCTCTCTCTCTCTCTCTCTCTCTCTCTCTCTCTCTCTCTCTCTCTCTCTCTCTCATGTTCTGAATAAGGTAAACTTTCAGTCACCTTTTCAAAACTGCCCCCTCGTCCTTTTTTCATGCATGCCCTCCTTTTCATACTCTTCATCCTTTTCTTTTCTTCTCCTTCTTCTTCTTTTTCTTTTGTGTGGGTTTATTGGAGAGAGAGAAAAAAAAAAGAATGAAAGAGATAGAAAGAGAGAGAGAGAAAAAAAAGAGAGTGAGAGAGAAAGATCATTGCCCCTATCTCCTCACCCTGACCTTATTGTGGTATTTTGGTCCTCGGCTCGTAAATACCAGGTCAGTCTGCACTCTGGAAGCCCATGCCGCCGCCACAGTCCAGCAGGGAAGGGCTGGCTGGCCATTCCGTCCCTACTTCTTCCTTCCTCTTTTCCTTATTGCGGAATTCACTGGAAATTTTATTGTTTGAGTGTCCTAGGATAGAAAAAATGCTGCGGTGTTGTCATTAAAGAAAATGTATTTGTATCCTTTCAGTCAGGAGTTTTTGTATTGGATGAATGGAAAAAAGTATTCATTTTGTTACATAAGAGAATGTTATTAACTATTTGGATTCAAGTGTTGGGAAGAAATGTTAGCAGATTTCCTGGTCTAATTATAGGAGTTAAAAAATATTGACTTTAACCAGAATGAATGAATTGCGGCTTGCTCTTTCCTTAGTTTTTTTCTCTTTGTTATTTAAGTTTGTTTAGAATGTTTATGGACAAAAAAAAAAAAAGAATACCACGGAAGAGAAGCTCAGTAACACAGCTACAAGAATCTCCTTAATCGTCTTCCTTCCCAAGTAATTGCACACTTCAGCTGACTGCTTGTTGCATTTTTCTAACTTTACTTGTGGTCTGCCATTATTGGATTTTCCGTATCACTGTCATTTAAATTCTGCGGTTTATTCTAATTGCTCAAGATGTCAAAAAATGTTCCTCCAGCATCCACTCTACCCAAGAAAATACTTAATACGATGCTGGAAACAAGGATGAAGTAATGGCTCTTATATGGAAACCTGCAAAGCCTTCACCTTCTCCTCCACCTCCTCCAACACCTCCTCATCCACCTCTTCCTCCATCTCCTCGTCCTTGGCCTTCTCTCCTTGTACTCGTTGGGCCGGACTAATGAGTGAGGTTAAGACACGAAGACCAAGTTAACTCCTTCCTCTCAGTGTTGTTTCTCTTTTGTTATTTATTCTTAAAACTAAAATTCCCCCTTACGTTTCTCATGTCCAAACGAATGTATGTAATGTCATATATGTTTTTTATTTAATTGTCCAGTACCGTGGGAACTCGTGTATATGTAGTCATTGTTATTTTGTTTGTGTGTGTGTGCGTGTGTGTGTGTGTGTGTGTGTGTGTGTGTGTGTGTGTGTGTGTGCCAGTGTGCGTACGTGCGTGCATTTGTTACGTATTCTGCTTTTAGCCTACGATTTTCATTACCCACCCAAACAGCAACAACAACAGCAGCAGCAGCCTCTTAACCGAACACATAAGTCACGTCACTTACTAATTTCCTCGCCGCGACGAAGCACCATAGAGCAGCCAGTTATATATACACACACAAGGATCAACACTTCATTTATCTCTACCGGGCCGAGCCGTTAATAAAGAGAAATATAGGCCGTGTTGTATACGACCCTCATATTTACTGTATTAATCTCCATCTGGCCACGCTTATCGGAGGCATGCTAAACCCTTCCTCCTCCTCCTCCTCCTCCTCCTCCTCCTCCTCCTCCTCCTCCTCTTCTACTTCTTCCCGCCGTCCAACATGTGTCTTGTGGACGGCTGCCGGAGGGACGCGTTTCCTCCAGGTAATATCAACCGGCACTTGTCACGATACACTCCCCCTCTCCTTCTCCCTTCCCCTCCCTCTCCTTCCCCCAGGTGTTAGGCTTACATCGCCGAGTGTCCCCTCTCCATCTGTCTGTCAACATAACTCTCACTCTCTCTCTCTCTCTCTCTCTCTCTCTCTCTCTCTCTCTCTCTCTCTCTCTCTCTCTCTCTCTCTCTCTCTCTCTCTCTCTCTCTCTCTCTCTCTCTCTCTCTCTCTCTCTTTTAGCATGCTTCGGGGTCCTTGCAAACAATAAGGCAATGAATGACTCCTGTTTGCGTGATGCCACCTCCTCCTTTCACTTCCTTCCCTCTGGTGGTTTCCGATCACGCAACACAAAGAGAATCAAGCGCCAGTTTTTGTTTCCCTCTCGGCAGGTAGCCAGTATAAACAAGAATCTTTTTTATTCTATGGTAACAACAGTGCTGCTGCAACACGCTCGCCTTACATAATACGGTGACCTACTGTCTCTAAGGTCTATAGATTGTTTTATAATGTAGGGCAGAAAATCTGAGCATATATTTTCTAGCCCCGTTTCCGTGATTTTGTTAACCTGTATAGTTATTTAAATACATAACAGAACGAGGAAGAGGTAGAGTACTTCAAAGATAGGAGATAAAAGACGAGGAAGAAGAAGAGGAGGATGAGAAAAGGTAGAGGTGGTGGTGGTTGTAGTGACGTCTGAGAAATTAACGAGAACAATATGGCTTAGCTGCCTCGGGGTTTGGCTGGTGCTCGCCTTCCTCTTGTAAGGTGAGGCTCGTGAATGGACGTTACGCTGCACAGTACCGCAGGAGTGTGGGAGGAAGGGATGGGGGTGATTGAAGACACTAATTGCTTTCCCTTTATGGATAGCGACGTCTCGGTATTGTCTCAGTTCATGTGTGAGGAGGACGATTACGATGCCACAATGTGAATAAGAGTAAGGAACCGAAGGAAAACAAGAAGAATTAGAAGGTAAAAGTAATGGATATGATGAAAATGAAAGATTTAAAGAATATACTGGATTTTTAGATGCATTTCGGAGTTAGCTGTTTAATAGAATTTCTAACACACGTTAAAATTCGCTAATGAAAATCATATTCAAATTAGTCAAAAAACTGCATCCCTTCCAATTTATGTTTGCTTGTATATTAAATAACCAAAAGTGTTCTCTGTAACAAAGCATTGACACTAATAATTGGTGTGACGTATTCTTCCTATCTTGGCGGTGGGTGGCGGCGTGAACGATGTGCGCAAAACAAACATTATCTTCCGTGTGTTATCAGCATGTTAAATCATGTCTCCGATTGGGTATAAATTAGTCTTATCAGAACCTTTAAACGGGATGGCAAAT
>JAPQNM010000005.1:22046501-22059001 GCA_029783475.1 Metacarcinus magister | reverse complement strand
GTTTTTCATCCCTAAATGTGTTAAAACTATTCAATGATTGTTAGGATAAAGTGTTTTCTCGTAGTAGTTCGAGTCTAAAATGGATTACGATAGAGCTTAAAGAGGAGGTACTAGTAGGGGAACGCACTGGATGCAGACACAACCTTCATGGGGTGTATGTCGTGTTTGTTGTGTTTGCTTCTCATGTATACAACCATCTGTGACAAGGGAAGGTTGAAGTGATGGGACGATATTTGTTGTGTTTATTATCATAATTATTATCATTATTATTATTATTATTATTATTATTATTATTATCATTATTATTATCATTATTATTATTATCATTATTATTATCATTATTATTATCATTATTATTAGTATCATTATTTTATTATTATTAAATCATTATAATTGTTATGAGTAATATAATTATTATAATGGCGTGCTTAGTCATGGCAGATGTGACAGTTAATTTCAACTTAAGTTTTCACGACCATTTAAATGAGCATTCCATGTTATTTATCTTATAACTGAGCATAGTATTTTATTTCTGAGAAGGAAACATTTTCTCATGTCACTGAAAAATCCAATAAAATTGTTTCTATAATCGGATGCAATAACACAGAAAACATGGCGCACTTTGCGTAAAAACAGTGAAGGAGATAAAACAGCCAGCAGGGTGCCAGGGGCGTCAGGTGAAACAGGTGGCAGCACAGTGGCTGTCTGCTCATCCACCTTGGCACCTCCACCTTTGGGGTTGTGCTCCACGCCTCCTCCTCACTATGGGGAAGGCGAAACTAGAACAAGCAGGTGGCTGAAGGGCAGATCCATAGAACATAAATATTTTACTGCGTCATTGATTTTCAGGTGGCGAAGGAAAGTAACAAATGGTGTATTGATTGTGTCGGCACGTGACGGAAATGACACACACACTCAAGGACATGGTTAGCACTCCAAACGATGGTCTAGGGGTCTTGTGAGCGCAGGTCATTAACCCTCACTTCTTATTAGAGTGAACCGCTCTCACCACTTGCAAATAGATGAATCACGAGGTCATGGCCGGTGTGTTGGATGGCTGGCTGGTGTGGGTCTGCAGCTGACGATTCGTATGATATAAAGCATTTTTATCTTTATGTGCACGTGTTCGTGACTGACAATCTCTCATTTCGAAATTATTTGTTCCGCTGAACCTGGACTGCGTGAACCTTTTTACGTAATGGTGTGTTCAGGGGAGCATGTGCCGGGGGCGGATGTCACTGGGAGAAGAGGATCACTGGCTTACAATTAGCGAGCATTTTCTAGTCTATATTAGATTGAGTGTCACGGTTGAGTATAATGTATGTAAACAAAATCATGTAAACTTATCAAACAAATAAATTTCACGTAATCATGTCTACATATATCGTGAAGTGTATCATGTGACTGTTCTTAAACTATTTTTACCAGCATATCCAATTTGTCTAATGACTTTTCTGGACGTGTAAAGATAATGACTAGCGAATATATGACGTAGTTGCATTAAACTGTTGTCTTACATGTCGTATTATCATTATATAAATGAGAACACAGTGTTAAGTCATGTATGCATCTTGACATCACTGGTAAACACAAGGGCGTAACGGCAGTGTTGTGATCCTTACTTCAACACCAAGAGTCGCCTTGCTGATGCGTTTCCCTTCAACGTGTTCTTCTGTATTTACTCTCCCCATCACGACCTTACACGCCCCGCCAACGCCTCCACAGTGTCCCTAGTGAGGCGGACAGGCGTCTCCTACGATGTGCACTAGTGTCCCCTTAATCTGAATCAATACATCGACCATTGCCTTCTCGCTTCGACAGACTAGTTACTTAGCTTAGATTAACGTGAAGGAAGACCGTATTTCCCAGGTGTGTCTGGGAAGCTCTTTGCAGGCGTTTTCAGCCTTGTTTCCTCGCCTCTCGTCTCACATTGTGGCTTGAGTTACTGAAACTGTGTATATTGAATGGGGTTTGAGAGATTGCATTTTAATTCCTGAGTTATTTATTTTTTGTAGGTGTCTTTATTTTTCATGATTTAATCACTATATCGTGTGTGCATTCATATGTGTTTTACTGTTTTTTTTTTATAAACTGCATCGCGATATAGTGTTAAATTTAATTCCTGTATTTATGGTCCAACCTTGTGCATTCCTTCATACACACAGAGAGAGAGAGAGAGAGAGAGAGAGAGAGAGAGAGAGAGAGAGAGAGAGAGAGAGAGAGAGAGAGAGAGAGAGAGAGAGAGAGAGAGTGAGAGTGCGTGAATACACATACATACACATATACAAACACATATACACACACAGATACAAACACAGATACACACACACACACACACACACACACACACACACACACACACACACACACACACACACACACACACACACACACACACACACACATGAAACAAAGCATACAAAGCCGAATGTAGTTTACTTCTTTGGAAACTGGTTGACGTCATCACCTCGACTCACTAATGCATTTTTTTTTTCATGATTCATGTCCTCATATCCGTTTCCACTTCATCCCTGTAACATACTGCCGTTGTTTATTTTGTTTTCTATTCGCCGCTTGGCCACTCGTCATAAGTTTCCTTCTCATGATATTTGTTTTCTTCTAATCTTCCAATGAATCAACTTACAAAATTAATAATGGTTATTTCATTATTAATATAAGGCAAGCAAGGGGGAAATGGAGTTTGATATTATTGTAATCAGAAATATGAGGCGGGACTCGTGTTCAGCTTAACCGATAACCTCTTTGTACCAATTTTCATGAGATTCGGAGGTGTGGAAATTTTTTTAAATATTCAAAATTAATGAAGTTTACGTAAATATTGTATAGAACATAAAAGAAAGTGCAAAAGACGGCCGTTCTTTTGAGATACAAATTAATAGAATGAGATTGTAATAATAAATGTAGGAATGGAAAGAATTATGTATTCATTTCTTTCACAAAATTATACTTTTCTTGATAGTTATTAGAGTTATTGAAAATATTATGACAGTTTCAGATGGACAATATCAAACTCCATAACTTTACTTCTATACATTTTTCCAATAGACCTAATATTTATGTAATGAAATGGGAAAAAATTCCTTTTGACCTCAATTTTGGTGGAATTTACGGGACACAAAATGGAAAATGCAAATATTATAGTAATGACAAAATTAATTCCGTATTCGTGATCAGCATGCCAGAGATCCTCTTGGAACCAATTTTCATAAGTTGTGCTGAAATACTAACAAAACTTTATCTTAACCTAACCAAACGTTTCTTAACCGAAATCATGTTATTTTCAATAACTTGAAATGTATGAAGTTTACGTCGAAAATGTATAGAATAGTAAAGAGTAAAAGACGTGCATTCTTTTGTGTTATAGTGAAATCTAAGTATAAATGTATGAATGAAAAAAGCAATTTAATCAGTTTTAATAATTTTTAATTCACTAATAGTTATAGAAAGGGAAACCAAATAACATTAATACGTTATATGATGTAGATTTAGGGTCGATCATCTCAATGTATTTTTGTCATAGGAGACCAGCATCAGCCAGTAAAGTTAATAACTGTTAGAAATGTGTTATTCATGCGGGATAACAAACAAATATTATTACTGACATTATTGCATCTATCCTAAATTTCGAAAAAAATATTTACTATATGATGTTTTTGTTTGAACTGTAAATAATGAATAGTTGATTTGTAGGTCCGTTTATACAGAGTACTCATTTTGGCTGATACAAGCATCATGATATTTAGTATTGTTACTCTATACTACCAATACTGGCGACCAAAATGTTTGATATTGTATATGTAGGAGTCCTTTGCTGATGTACACGTGGTTTAGAGGTAGTTGAAACTCCTCTATTTGCGGACATTACCTTTACTTATTAATTCATTCAGCTGCACAGTTTTAACAGTTTTTGTAAATAAATTTTTTCTTGCATATACATAATGATACATGGTCTTATCTCCAGGTCCAATTACGCATGTATATATCTCTTAACAACAACTATAGTCAACGAAATGACACACAGACAACAGCTGCGGTGAGGCAATCAATGGTGGTGAGGGGGCAAATATAACGAGAGAAGTTGTCGGTGCGTCAGACTCGAGGTGAAAATGTGGGAAGGCGGTGAAGGGTGATGGGGGTCGATGCTCTGACGTTGTTTTGATGGCGATGGCACAGAGAGAGTGACGAGGAACCGCGTTTAAGTGACAACTAGATAAGTCACCCTCCAGAGTGCTTATACTGATGAATAACACGGCTCGTTATCTCCTTTGACCTACCAAGAGCGATCATGTTTTAGGTGAAGAACATGATCAGATGGCTTAGGAGATGAGAAGATCGTAAAGGAAGAAGTTAAAGAGGAGGAAAAAGAGGAGGAAGAGGAAGAGGAAGAAGAAGAGGAACCGATTTTTGTATCACAGTGTGTCCCTTAACTCTAATTATAATGTGAAGCATCTTTTTATGAAGCGTGGAAAGAGATGGATAGCTTTTTTTTTCTTAAGGGTGTTTGGATACTCTCTCTCTCTCTCTCTCTTCCTCTCTCTCTCTCTCTTTCTCTCTCTTTCTCTCTCCGGATGCTGCGAGGTGTCTGAGGTGCCAACGACAGGCATTAATCAGAATTTTCTCACACCTAAAAAGAGCCTCCGCAGCGAGAACCAATTAAGATAAGGCGGTATGGGAGAATTTATTACACAGCAGTCTACTTAATAATTTATTTTACGAAATTACATGTAGATAAAAAAGGTAGATTATTTTTTTTTTTGTTCACGGATTGGTAACGTTTTTATAATTGGTGTTAGTGAGCCCAAGAACCTTTAATCTTGTGGTAAGTCTGCGTTTAACTGCTTTACTCTCGCTCTCTCGCTCTCTGTCTCTCAAGGAGGTTTTCATCTGGTTAGTGTGACATATCAGTGCTTTTTTCACTTCCGCCTTGTTGCCAGTCTAACTAACGCACGTCTGACTGATCATCCTCATATTTATGTACGTACGCACCTCCCCATACATACATATAGTCAACGTTAAAAAGAAAAGGAAAAAGGTAAAAAAAAAGTGAGTCACGGGCTCTTTAAACATGTGGGCCATAAGTTAAGTACGCAGCGATGATAAACTTGACTAAGAGCTTCTCGAGGCTTTAATCATGTGATACGAATATTGACGAGGTGGGTCAAGGGGCGTTTTGATTTTTTTTCTTCTCTCTCTCTCTCTCTCTCTCTCTCTCTCTCTCTCTCTCTCTCTCTCTCTCTCTCTCTCTCTCTCTCTCTCTCTCTCTCTCTCTCTCTCTCTCTCTCTCTCTCTCTCTCTCTCTCTCTCTCTCTCTCGATATAGCCTCAGGAGTGTTGAGATCATTCGCAGTCTCGTCAGCCGTAGAGGAGAGGGCGCCGCTACGTGTTCAGGATATCGTCTTTGTGATATTTATGGACAGGAAAACTCGGCACAACGTTTGCATTGTAAAGCTCAAGGGCATAGCTGGAGATAAACATATATGTGTTTATACTAGATTGTTTATATAAGTATGTGTGAGTGCGTGTGTGTGTGTGTGTGTGTGTGTGTGTGTGTGTGTGTGTGTGTGTGTGTGTGTGTGTGTGTAAACTGAAGTGGTGATGTCATATTTGTTGGATTCATGTTTTCACCGGAAGGATTGATGGTGGTTATATAGGGAGCATAAAAGGGATGTTATGATGTCTTATGAATAAAACCTTCGCAAGTAAGTTAAACTGATGACGTCAAACAGCTGTCCACAACATTAGAAATTATTGAAAGGTTTGCTCCTCGTCACATTTACCGATTGAGAAAAAAAGTTATGTTTCTGCATCTGGTTAATGTTATCGTAAAAGTCATTTGTATTTCCTACTCGTTATCATGTGTATAGAACTATCATTCTTTTTTTTTCTTTTTATCAGTGTAGTTTTAACTTTTCTAGGACTTATTACTCTCATATTTTCACTGCTTTGCTTCGCCTGACTTAAAATCGAGTCCATTACATAACGATACGTAATCATCGATCCCCGCTGTGGGTTCTCTTGGCATTTTACTGTTGAACGATGAATAGTGGTAATTTTCGTCCCATTGTACCGTGAATGTTCCTCGATCTCCATTGGTCTCGCCGGCGCTTTTTAGCCTCCATTTTACCACGTCAATGATCCTTGTCGTTTCGTCCCGCCGACATCCCTCTCTTTCACACGCCTCGATATTTATGGCTGCAGTGGATGGTAGATCGCTCGTCTTTCTTCTCGACTGGTCCCACGCGATTCTTAGTCAATCCTTGCAAGAAGACATCAATGGTATGAGTGGGAGTAGTGACACTGGTCTTAAGTCTGCTTTGTTTTGGGGTATAACTGTGTTTTGTGTTCGGTGAATTACAGAGTGCTGGCAATGTAACGAAGATGAGTAAAAAATTGATGCTTTGAAAATTCTCGCTGGAGTTGTGACGCAAAAAACTTCAGTAAAGAGCATCTCACACGTTTGATTTTTATTTTATTAAGGAAAACAATCACTAAGCAGTTAAGACGCCGTAATCATGTTCTGTGTAGATAAAGGAGAATTCAATTATTTTCTAATCACACGTAAAAGACCTGGCAAATAGTATACATGTCAAGAGGTTACAGAGGAGATAAACCTGTTGGTGAAACCTTATATCCTTTTCAGTATTTATAGATGCACTGATTTATGGTTGACCCGTTGAAAAAAACAAAACATGAAATAGTGTTTTTTCAGGGATGAGTATTAGAATGTCACTATTACTTTCAGAGATGAGAACCCTTCAGTAATGTCTTAACTTATCTCTGTATGACTGACTTGCAACCAGAAGGACCAGCAAGAGGCTTAGGACGACGTGACTTGAGGCTGGCATCCCAAGCACAGTCACGCCACTTGGGTTATTTTACCCTTCCTCTCCCCCCCACCCCCACCCCATCCTGGTGTGATAACAGGGTGCCAGCTCGCATTACCTCCTGTGAGCCGCTGCGATAAAATTAGCAATACGGACTCGTTCTGGTGTGTTTAATAGTCATGTAGTTAAGGCTATCAAAACATGCGTGTTATTTTCTCGGTATTAAAAAGCATCGGCACTTTAAGATTGCCTTGCGGATCGCGATGTTGGTAAGAGTGACCTTAATTGTTGTTGTTGCTGTTGTTGCTGCTGAGGTTAAGAGCTTGTCTTTGATATGTTCATTACCCTAATCACAGACTCCTTATCATACCTATTTTTATGGTTTATTTAAGTCATTTGCCAAACTGATGCTCTTTAAAACTTTTGCTGACAAACACTTTCCTTGTTGTTTTCCTTCCCACGTGTTTAATGTTGCTGCCAAGAAACACTTACCTTTCTCCTCTTCATCATGACCTGCTCTTAATAATATTTTTGGTTGGTATTTGCGTTCTGTCTGTCCTAAATTCAACTCGATGTCACCTGAGTTACATTAGGGTGTGTGTGGAGTCACCGTACATTATATATTTCCTCAATACATGATATTTTAAAGGGGTCACCCAGAAGAATAATGCGTTACATCACACACATTTGGCAACACAAGTGGAAAGGGTTTAGAGAACGAAGAATAATACTGAAGAAACAAACAGGCATTCGACACAACCTTCGACAGAGGAAGGAGGAGTGAAGTCTTTTGGGTTGTTGGTCCTGGCAAGGGCGCCGCGGGATAAGATCTGGGCGGTCGCGTGTGAAGCTCTCTCTTCCTACAACTCGCCCAGATCTCAGAAAACCGCGGTGTTTTTGCGGCGCCATCTTCTCCTTTGGGTCTGCTGAGAAGCCCCTCTTTCCGCCACCCCTTGTCAACACACACTAACTCACGATTTTTTTTTCCCGCGCGAACTCTCCCCAATCTTACCTCTCAAGCAGCAGTGGGTGAAAATAGTGCCTGTCCTCACCGCTTCTTTTACAATTCCTTCCGCTGTTAAGTTATGTTCCCAATTGGCAGAAACTAGGGTCTTTTAATGTGTTGTATCGGTAATAACCATGTAAGATGTGTTGAGTTGACCCTTGTAGGATTGTCACACTACTCTCTGCCTTTTCTTCCACCTCTGTGTTCCCTCTTTATAGCCAGCCAGTGCGTGAGGGGCTGCGTCACTTTCCTTACTTACGCGGTAGATGTCGCTTACCTGACGATGTTCACGTGTATGTCATCAATATTTCATGAATATTTAAGCTGCTCCGCGTGAGACTTCTGGGATATTTTGAGTCTTTATGATGAAGGTGTTACATACAGTATATACGTGAATGTTGCGATCGATAACGTACTTGTTGTATTCGCGCGTTGTGTGTGAATGACCGGTAGAATCTGGTTCACTTGTCGAGAGTCCCTTGGCGCGAGTTGACAGAGAGCCCCGGCCCGCCCGAGTAATGGCTGCCGACAGAGATAGATAGCGTAAGGGACTTTGTGTTGGGGAGGGGAAGGGAGGGACAGCGTGATAGGGGTAGGGGTAGGGAGGGAGGAGGTTTCAGTGACTCTCTCCGGAACTTCTCTTTCATTAACTTTTGCCTCATTATTTTTAACTTTACTCCACCTCCACTTATTTGACCAATCCAGTGACGTTAACTTTGTGATTGCAAGATGATGGTTTGGAGGAGTTAAAGTTATATTTTCTTGTTCTTGATAACTTTTGGTTTGTAAAGAATGAACCAGGTGAGAGCGACTTAATGAGAGGAAATACCTTTGTTGATAGACCTTTGTGTGTCGTCTGAAAAGAAAAGAACATAACTATACTAAGTGGTTTTTTTTTATGAAAAGATAAAGAGTTTGTAAATATAAATAACCACTCAATGACGCTAGGTAAGGCAGCTGCTTTGAGTTGCCTTGACGGGCGGAAGTGAGGTGGAGGCGAGACTGGAAGGAAGATTTGCCAGACATCAATCTGAAACGGCATCATCCCTCAGTTCCGTTTTCTTTCCCTTTCATCGTCTTCTTTTCCATTCATCTTCTGACTCGTGACACACTTTAAGGGCTGCAAACTTACATGTATCTCTCTCTCTCTCTCTCTCTCTCTCTCTCTCTCTCTCTCTCTCTCTCTCTCTCTCTCTCTCTCTCTCTCTCTCTCTCTCTCTCTCTCTCGCTCTCTCTCGCTCTCTCGCTCTCGCTTTCTTTCTCTCTCTAAATGGTGGTCAGCCTGATCTACTGGTTTGCATTCTTGCTTAAGGTTTCATCCACCTCAGAGTTTGCTGTAACAGGTGGCGTGACAGTCTCCATCCATTAACTTTTACAAAACACGTGATTATGGACAAGGTTACCATGAGTGTAGCTAACCTTCCTTACCCTCCTGTCCTCCCTCCTCTGTCCTCCCTCCTTCCCTTCCCTCCCTAACCCCAATCTACTATTAATCTAGCTTTTTTTTCTTCCCATGCTTTTCGTCCCCACATTTCCTATCCTGGTAGAGTTTTTTCCCACCACACCAGTTACTTCTTCTGATCTCCTCCTCCTCCTCCTCCTCCTCCTCCTCCTCCTCCTCCTCCTCCTCCTCCTCCTCCTCCTACTGCCCTCCGTTCCCTGACCTGCTTGCATCGTTATTGCCCTTGTAATGCCACCTCACACTGGCGTCATCTTTACCCTCATGGACGCAGGCATGCAATGTTAACGGGCATATGTACGTAATATTAACACACACACACACACACACACACACACACACACACACACACACACACACACACACACACACACATATACATTCGTAAAGTACTAGTTTTTTTTTTTATTATTGTTCCTTTGCTCTACTCACCTACTGAATTAACTTTTTTTTAAAGAACGGAATAAAGAACTTTTTTGTTTGACTGTGTGTGCGTGTGTGTGTGTGTGTGTGTGTGTGTGTGTGTGTGTGTGTGTGTGTGTGTGTGTGTGTGTGTGTGTGTGTGTGTGTGTGTGTGTGTGGTGCATTCATCGCTATGCTGGTGTGGTTGAGTTCGTGTGATCGCCACGTGACACGGAAAAGAAAGTCGATCAAACACCTTAGTTACCGCGATTTCGTACTTCGTGGAGGGAAGGAAGGAGAAAGGGAGGGAGGGTGGGATGGGGGAAGGATGAAAGAGGAAGGAAGGAAGGAAGGAAGGACACTGTAAAATAAAAGGAGAGGGGAGAAGGTGGCAAAAACAAAAGAACATGCGTGCAGGTCAACAATGCAATTACACACACACACACACACACACACACACACACACACACACACACACACACACACACACACACACACACACACACACACACACACACACACACACACACACACACACACACACACACACACACACACACACACACATACACCCATGATCCACTCACTCACTCACTCTCTTCCTTACTTCATCATGTGCACGCATATTTAAATAACACACACATACACACACACATGTACGCCTGTTACGTGCATTCAATTATGCACACATAAAGAGACAGGCAAACTACACAGTGTAATACAACGTTTTACAAAATTTACTTGTCAACTTAGACTATGAGTACGTGCACCAGTTATTTTATGCGTGGGAATACAAATCTTGACCTAATGGAATCGATTGTGTACCCATGTTCGTGCCCCGAGACAACAAGAAAGGAAAAAAACTCAATAGCGTGAATGAATTCCTTTGAAGTATTGTCTCTCCGGATTACTGGGTTTTCCTATATTTCATTGACCCTTCCATCACATTACCAATACCCATTACTTTAATTACAAAATACACACAAACAAAAGTTGTCTGTCTTATTTGTAAACTACAGATTCGTGATGTGTACGAGTATTTGCATTGACAGTCTCACCGCCCGTATGTCTTGCTGTTGTTTGTGCTTTAGTTCAGTTCCTCGACCTCTACCTTTCTTTCCTTACCCATCCATCTCCCTCCATCACCTCGCGTCACTATCACCTGTGCTAGTGACGGATCCTTACCTAACCTATCACCATCTTTCACCTGTTTTCATCCCTCAAGGCCCATCTGTCATCTATCCGTCATCTGTCCTCAACCTGCTTATATGCTTCTTTTGAACATGGATATTTTTCCCAAGTTTATCGTCTTGAGTCCTCCACCTGCTGCCTTCTCTCACCTACCTGTGGCTAAACTTTTCCGTCATTCTACCTTGCTTGCTTCTCTTCCATCTTGGTGTGTCCTGTTTGACTTGTTTTCTTTTTTTTCCTCTTCTCCTCTGACCTATTATTGTTTACCTTATTGTTGGTCGACATTATCAACCCACGAATCCCTTCCTAATTATTAATAGTCACATATATTAATTAGAGACTTTATAAGACGTTCTTTCATCCATCTCCTACACTCATTTTCCCATCTTCTCTACCACTTCCCTTTCTCATGGCGGAGGCTTTGAAGAGGGTCAGTAAGTGGGATAAGGGAGATGGAAAGCTTATTCGTACAGAGAGAAGCAAAATATACCGAATGAAAGGAAATATGAAAGATGTGATGTAAAAATTAAGCAAAACATATTTAATCACGTATATAGAAGCAGGTGTTGGCTTGTTCAGGCATGTCATGACGGAACTGGGTTGGTATAATTATCTCAACCTTCATAGCTTTTTTTCTTTTCGTATGCCAAACTTCATAGATGGGATGCCGCGCCGCCGCTGAAGGGTTCCGGAAGATGATATTTGCTCATTAACTTCATCATCAAGCATCCGTGACTCATTATTATTAGTCATTTTATTTATTATGACTAGTATGTATGGTGCAATTATACAGTCCGTGTGTGTTTGTTTTGTCGTGTGCATTATGTTACTGTCACTGTTCCTCGTTAAGTTACACAAGGGTCTCCAAGTATAGTACAGTGCGTGCTCTCCTTAGCCTCCATTAACAGCAATACAGATGAACTATATGCACGCTATATGCAAATTTGAGAGGTGTTATTTTTTTCTGCAGTGTGTGTGTGTGTGTGTGTCTGTGTGTGTGTGTGTGTGTGTGTGTGTGTGTGTGTGTGTGTGTGTGTGTGTGTGTGTGTGTGTGTGTGCGTGCGTGTATTCCTTCAACATTCACTACTATCAAAGGACCTCTTGAACCTTTGAAGGGCATGGGGCCAAACGCTACACATATTAATGCAGTACTTACAAGGCCACGAATCAGTGTTATCTTTTTATTTTCTCTATAAACGCTAATCCATAGAGCTGAGCGACACTTGCAGGACCCTTTCATAGCACCTGTACATATTAATCGGGGCGTTTATTGTGTTGTTCTTCCTACTATTACTAAACATTCTCTTGCTATCATTCTTATCACCCTCTGTTGATGTACGTATTATGTATTTATTGATTCTACATAGAGGTGTATAAACGCAAGTGATGCTATGAATTTACTTTGTCCATAAATTCTGTAACTACAAATTCGAAATCCTTGTCAGAAGTTAGTTGGATTCATGGCCAAAAAACCTTGTGAAATATTGTACTCTTCACCCCACTCGGCTGACTTGCGTATTGGAAGCGACGTCACCTGCTGTCTCTCAGGCGTAGGGGAGGTGCCACGGTATGAGGTGGAGTATAGAAGAGCACATAAC
>JAPQNM010000005.1:22036501-22044001 GCA_029783475.1 Metacarcinus magister | reverse complement strand
GAACTTTAAGGTAAACAACATGAGTCATTCTACGATCAAAGAATCAATATTTTTTTCAATAACAGATTACCTTAAAAGCCTCGAGTCTACGGCCACGAGATTAGGCCATCTTCTTCAAATATGGGATTCTTTGATGGGGAGATTTTTACAAAGGAAATATGTATATAAGGAGTACAGCTACACTAGTATCGAATTTTGAGTCTCAGGCCAAAATCTGATAGGGAGCGACAAGCGAGCAGTGGGTAGAGGTAGAAGTGGAGGACAGGTGGATGGGTGGATATAGTCACACACCTGGTGAGGCTCAAGTTACCAGTAGGTGATTCCAAGGTGAATGCTACGTACGAAAGAGGAGGATAGAAAGGGTAAGGAGAAGGGTTGGGGATTATATTACTTCACTCTATAAGAAGACTGGAGAGAATGATAATGACGTGTGGGGTGTGGATGGGGCTAGGGGGGGAGGGAGAAAAAGTTAGATTGGCCATAAGGTTGATTGTACGTGTTGACAGTCTTAACAACTACTAGTTCATGTGTGGAATTTATATATGTGTTTGTGTGTGTGTGTGTGTGTGTGTGTGTGTGTGTGTGTGTGTGTGTGTGTGTGTGTGTGTGTGTGTGTGTGTGTTAACATTTTTTTATGTATATGTTATTTTTTTATCATTATCAAAATAGCTCTTCAATTGAACTTGGTATAACTTATGAAATCTTTGAACATACGCTTCATAACAACCTTTACCAAGGACGAATATTAGGTTTTGGTTTGTGTTGGTTTGGTCCTTAGTGATCTTAGAAGTGGGTCGCGCATGGGTGTGGCGGCCAAGTCAGGGGTTCATCGGAGGAGTAGGTCGATAACGTCTCGCATAAATGTCACTCATGATCGGAGGGAGTATGTTCGTAATCGTCTATTTTATACCTTTGCTGCCGATTTTACAGCTAATCGGCAAACGAGTATAATTCCATCAGTTATTGAATTTGAGGACAAGCATGAGTAAAATCATAATGGCAAGTACCTCTAATAGAAATATCATTGGTATACAGTTTTGAAATTCACGTTTCTCTGTTACAGTTACTTTGTTTATGACTGAAGGTTTGGTTTCTTATAACTTAAGTTGTTCATTGTATTACGTAAACTTATTCTAAGTGTTTCAATAGAGAATTATATTTTTTTTATAAACAAGTATGTGCTTCTTTACAAACTAAACAAAAATGTTCAGTAAAATAGGATTATAAATACATGTGATAAAATGTCCTTGGGAAGTCAACAGAATTAAGAATCATTTAAGTGTTGCCAGTAAGCGTGCCTTCCCTCCCCTAATCGTACCCTTCTTTTTATCCAAAGTTGTGTTGTGAAACTTGTCAGTAACGACTTTTCCAGCCGATAAAGCTTTGGTGTGAGGGCCGCATTATCAGGTTGACTGGAGGCAGTTGCGACCACTCGCGTTTACGATCAAAGTAGGAAGCATGATCGGGCATTTGTAGTGCGACGGCCACTCTGCCACTCTGCCATCCTGCACCAAGGCCAAGGCTGTCCAGGGGTGATGCTGCGCTTGACCCGTCACTCCTTACACTTCCACCTCACTCCCTTAACCACCAACACCGAGGAGGAAAGAATTCATACTATTATTTTTATCATTTCATATAAATATTGTCATAATCATCATCAATTCATAATTTCACAAGGAGATTCATTAATTTTCACAGACCTGTTGCCCTTTTGACCTCATTTTGGAGGCGTCAGCGTAGCTCTAAACTTAGATGAACAGTCACGGTCACGAAGATCATTTCCTTTCCTCTGCATCAGTTCGTGAATAGGTCTTGGTGTGCGCATTTGTTTATATATCTTAAATCAGAGTTGTGAAAATATTTTCTTAACACTTGAAGCATTCCAGACATCGGGAAGTTAGTACTCTCCAAGAGGGTGATGAGGGGTTTTCACGATGTTAAATGGTGACATGTTTGGCAGAGAGTGTGAGATGTAGATGACAGCATCGGCCTCCTGTGTGCCAGAAACACGGATTGTCAGGTGGTGGTTGGCTGAGCGGATGGTGCCAATGGGGTCACAAGCATCCCAACCTGTGTTACTGAGGAGCTGACGTCACAGATGATACACACACACACACACACACACACACACACACACACACACACACACACACACACACACACACACACACACACACACACACACACATACACGCGAGCGCCCTTTCACACAGGCAAGGAGAGATGCTTGCTTTGGGTAGGCATACATCTTGGCTCAAATGGGGCGCGTCAACACACACACACACACACACACACACACACACACACACACACACACACACACTCACTCACACTCACACACACACACTCACATACACACACACATACACCTGTACGGCATGCGTCCTTGGGTAGTGCCGCCTGACCGTCCACATGTTAGGCTGCCAACCAAGTACCTAGAGAGGGAATGTCAACCCATGTGACTTGAGTGTGTCGGGCTACAAGGGGAGAGCTGACGGGTGGGAAGAGAAGGGAGGGAAGGGAAGGGTGTAAGTAAACGAGAGGGAACACTTGAGGTGGGAAGCTGTAAGATAAAAGGAACACAAAATATGGTGGGTAGGGTGTTTGTCAGAAGATCACACGAGAGGCTGCTGGGTGAAGACTGTGTATGGGTGGATATGAGTCACCCTTCATAACATCAGGTGCTGCGGCAGTTTATGAGTGAAAGAAAAAGAAACTCGGAAGGACGTATAGGAAGAGGAATTAGATAGAATATTGCTCGGTGAGAGAGAGAGAGAGATCAATATATATAAGAGAAGAGTACAGAACATTATAATTAAATTCTTTTTGAAAAGCTAACAAATTATATTACAAATCATAAGAGGATTGCATTATTACAGAGTAGAAGGGACTGTACTGCATTAAAATGTTTGCCATTAGATGTAACTATTCTGTTCAGTATTTGTTGAGTAACGTTATTCTGAATGATCAGAAACACAATTCAGTGGCGCAAATAAACCATGCATGAGCTAAAAATACACTACACTTTAATAAATCATTGTACATGGATATCATAACAGTATAAAAAGAGTATGTAATCCTCGTTATGTTTTTGTTGTTGCGTGAAAACAAGGGTGTGTGTGTGGGTGGAGTTGGCGAGGGTGAGAGGCTGTCCAATTCAGTGAAGCATAGCAGCGTCCCGCCGCTCACCGCTACAACAGCCTTCGAACACGCTGTGAAGTAAAGCATTACATCATGACAAAACCAATATAGCTTTGCTTCCTTCAATAAAACACACTCACTCTGCTTGTAACGTCTAACAAATATCTACAGCAGCATTTAGGGGCTCAGAAAGAGAGTGAGAGAGTGATGTGAGATATTCTGTCCATGAGGTATATACTAACGAAAGTAAAATGTTTGTTGAGTGTGCATCAATTATTGAAACCTACAGCGCTCCCCCGGATGGTCTGGGTCGATGAAGCATCGATCCTTCTGGTTCGATGGTTCGTCAGCCTTCTACCACTGAGGCCCACCTTGTCTCCACCTCCTCCACCATCTACGTCACCGCTAAATGCTCGCTTTGCCTATGGGATGCCAGCTCCCTCTCCCTCCTGCCAGTGTGAGGCTTGCCTTATAGAAGGAGATTTCAAGAGTTGCGATCAAAACTGATTCATGGTTGAGGGTTGAGGACGAACGTTGGGCTGAAATATAGATAAAGCCTCACAGACTCCAACCTTTTTCATGGCCTCCTACGTCCCACGCGTCCGCTAAGTCTGAAGAATGACTGTCACATCAGCGAAGACAACTGTGTCCCTCATAACCACCAAAAAATACGGCGCCAGGTTTAGTGAGAGAATGTTTCATATTAAAAGAGCAGAGACCCGAGACCACAAGACTTGTATGCTGATCAAAGAGGCAATGAAGGCAGACGTTAATGTTAAAATAAGAGAGCATCTCGATCAATTTTTGAGTGATTTTATCTACCTCTTCAAGACGCTTAGTTCTAGCGTAAAATTAGCTAGCCACTGCTTGCAACACGAGTTCATTTGCGGGTGGGTTAATTTCTAGTACTGTACACACACACACACACACACACACACACACACACACACACACACACACACACACACACACACACACACACACACACACACACACACACACACACACACACACACACACACACACACACACACACACACACACACACACACACACACACACACACACACACACACACATTATCAAGGTCTTACATAGACACTTAGTTGTGTGCAGTAAGTTAAGAGGACCAGTACCAGAGGGAAACGACTTTGGCGTGATTATGAATTGGAAATCTATTATAAGAGTGAGGTTAAGGATAAGTAATTGTAAAGATTAAAATGGAGAAATTTGCTATTGTCATTATTATTCTTTTAGCTATTATATTTATTATCATTATTATTATCATTATTATTATTATTTTTATTATTATTATTATTTTCAGTAGTAATAGTAGTAGTAGTAGTAGTGGTAGTAGTAGTACGTAGTTCGTAGTATTAGTACTTGCTGTTTTCGTTATTGTAGTGATAGCAACACAAGTCGAGCAAGACAAAGGATGTGAGGCAGAAAACAAAACATCCTGCTTCCTGGTACTAATAGGTTTACAGCCTAGGAAGGTTAATCTAATTATCAACCTTATCTCACACGTTCATTGGATCGGCAAATTAGACACCTTGTTACTTTTCAACCGTGTTTTATATTTACACTCGCTTTTCTGAGCAAAAATGTGGCAAACGCAGCGTGGGGAGAGAGAGAGAGAGAGAGAGAGAGAGAGAGAGAGAGAGAGAGAGAGAGAGAGAGAGAGAGAGAGAGAGAGAGAGAGAGAGAGAGAGAGAAAGAGAGTTGGTAGTCATTCCTCACACTAGGGAAAATAAAACTCATAAGCACTAAATAATGCAATGAAAAATATGAACACCACAAGTTTCATTCATAAAAATCCACATCCCTGAGTCTTCATGAATAATCATCAATATGGGGCAAGAACATCCTCAAACTGCCGACTCATAAGGTCTTCAAGCACATCAAAACTACACTGAAACTCGCCTCTACCGGGACTCATGATTAAAACTTAACACATTTTTTCCTCGCATCTCTAAGCGTGGCAGAAAAGACTAACAAACAGTTTATTTTTGTCAGGCTAAAGATACACTTTGCTAGATCTCACTCTGGCGTTGATATATTTAGACATCTTATGGTCTAAATTTTTTTCCTGCAGCTGTTTAAACTTTTCTCTTTTTTTTACCTTTTGTGCCACGTCGAATTTTGGTCCTTCCTCTCCTTCCTTTCTTCTGGGATTCGGTGGACAGGGCTGAGGATAGATAAGGTTCGTTAAGTGGTTGCCTGTCTGCTGACCCCGAGGTTACAAAGACGAACGAGCGCCAACAAAATTGATATGTGAGTCCTTTCTCTTATGTGGTGTCCATCTAGCTCTCGTATTTGATCCAAGTGGAGGATCCAGTCTTTTTCTATGTCATTAAACCTCAAGTATTTTTTTTATTCTGGTATTAATGCAAGTCCGTTATATTTATTTATTTTTTTTAGGTTCGTATTTTTTGTGAGTGTGTTGTCTTTAAGCCTCTTTATCTATGGTTTCAGTATTTTAAACCATTTTCCATTTAGTGAGAAGCTTTTACCAACACGAGCTACAGACATTTATTTATTTTTTTTTTTTATCCTCACGCTACACTTGATTCCTTTCCTCAACGAGTATTTTGTCCCTCTTCTTTTTTGTCTTTGTTTTCATCCTTACCTCTCTTTCTCGTTCTTTATTTGCTTTCCCACCCTTACCTCATCTCCTTTCTTTCTTGCTTTTCATATTTCTTTTTCGTTTTTCTTTTCTTCTCACTTTTCTTCATTTACCTCCTATTTCCTGCTTTCCCCGACGTTCTCTTTCCTCCCATCATTCCCAGTAATGAACCACAACTTGCAATCAACGCGATGCCATAGACGAAACTTTTTAACAAACGCTGCATGTGTTTACAGGTAGAGAGAGAGAGAGAGAGAGAGAGAGAGAGAGAGAGAGAGAGAGAGAGAGAGAGAGAGAGAGAGAGAGAGAGAGAGAGATAATCACTAGAATCAAATCATTCTTGAAAAGCAAACTAATTATTTTGCAAATCATAAGTGAATTGCAATATTACAGAATAGAAGAGACTGTAAATACCAATTATCCTCTATTATATTATAACCTTTTATCCAGTATTTGCTGAGTCATCTAGACAGGCAGACAGACGGAGACAGAAAGAAACAAACAGAGTGAGATACAAACAGATAGACAGGTAGACAGACAAAAAGAAATCAATATGGTAGCCATGTTACCATACGATTTTTTCCCCATCATTTTAGCCAATTCTTGAATCACATCAACTGGGAAGGAACTCCATATGAAGGTTTTTTTGTATGATTTGTGTCTTGCTGGTTATTTAGTCGTTCCTTCCCGCCTGTGTTCTAGGCTTGTCTTTTTTTACATCGATGGAATAAGATGAATATGTCTGACAGCTTTCGCATCTTCCTTATGTCAACATCCTCTCCTTATCTGGAAAAAAAAAAAAGATTATCAATAGACAACCGAATTCAGTTTTTTTTTTATTTTTCAGTAAGTTGCTCGGTTTTTTCTTTCTTTCTCTCTATATCTATCTATCTATCTATCTCTTTCTCTATTTCTATTTCTCTCTCCTCTCTATCTCTCTCCCTCGCACCAGTTTCCTTACCGGGGTCTCTCACAGAATACATATAATTGTTTGATTGTCCTGTTCCTCCCCTGATAACAGTACTGTACTCTGCAAGGCTTGGAAGGTAGCCACTCCTCCTAACTACCACTGTTGGGGGAAGGAAGGGGAGGCGTACGTTTCCCTCCAGTTTGATGGCCGTCACTTGATAGATAGCTTTGGTTTCCTTTGTGTTTGTATATCTCTTTTGTTAGCGTGTTCTCATCATTTTGTTTTTATTTTTGTAGATATCAGTAAGGCAGCTTGTTTTTGTTTTTTTGCCAGTCAGTCATACGCTTTGGTATTATAATCTTACTTACTCCTGAAGTCACATTCGTTTGTGCTATATTTCATTGTCACGTTTCTTTACTTTTAACGCCAGATTTATTGATGTATTTTAGTTAGGTATAGCGTGAGTTCCTTGTTGGTCGCATTGTCATCCATCGGTGGTGACATGTGCGTGTAGTACCTTGAATGTAACAATGGGTGTCTCATTACCATTATGTACTGACTGTAACTATCCTACACGTTCTCCTTCTGATAGAGAATAACAGACGCCGCAACAACAGCATGTATAAAATAACACACGTGTCTTGCAGTGTTGCCAGTAACATAATATACTCATAAACATGAATATGAAATGTTTTATGATATATGAACGTCAATATTTATTTACGTGGTACTCTTTTATATGTTTCAGTATAAATTTATATAGAGTATATGTTCTTTGATCCTTGATCCCCACATAAAGTCACTTGTGTATTCATGAGTGTTT
>JAPQNM010000005.1:22029001-22034001 GCA_029783475.1 Metacarcinus magister | reverse complement strand
CGTGTGTGTGTTGCGTTGTCGGGTTACAGACGCTGACGGATTGGTTGGTCACTACACCGACGATCACAGCTCAGCGGGGGTCTCCTGTGTTGTGTGTAGGGAAAGAGGGGGGGGGTAGGAGGTAAGAATGGAGGCATGGGAGGAGGGGTTAAGAAATGGGAAGGAAAGAATGATGAAAGGAGAGATTAGAGTGTGGAAGAAATTAGGAAGAAGAGAAGTCCTTATGTTGTATGAGAGGGGGTAAGAATGAAGGAATGAGAGGAGAGGTGGGATAGGAGGGTAGAAAGAATGAGGAAGAAAAGGAGAGAGTAATGAGGAAGAGGGAAGGAAAGGTGGTAATGCAAGGTCATGAAGGGGTGAGTGGAGTGATCTAAGAGAGAGGGAAAGGGTGAGGGGAGGAGAGAGGGAGTAATGAGGGAGGGAATGTGATGACGGAGGAGAAGGAAGTAAAGAGGGATTAAAGAGAAAGGGAAAGAGTGAGGAGTGGAATGTGTGTGTGTGTTGTGGAGGAGATATAGAGAGAGAAGGTTTTTGGGTGAGTTTGATGCAGTGTAATGTCTGTGTCGCAATGTGGAAGATAGTTTATTTATTGTCATGTTGTATGTTTATGGGTGGAAGAACGATGGAGACTATTGACTTGTGTGGCTGAGTTACTTCATATTTTTTTTTCCTTTCCCTAATCTTTATCTTTCTCTCATGCTTGCTGTTCATTTTTAACTCTTTACTTCTCCATGTCTTCCTCGATTTATTGCTCACCTAATTATTTCCTTTCTAAAATTATACTCCTGATGATTATATGTACACATTCATTATTGTATGTATGCATTTACTCCATACACACGTAGTTAAATTCATGGTTCCTTCTACATATTCCCTCGTAGGATCCTATATCAGGCTTTCCTTATTATGCTTATATCTCTCTGCTTCCACTTTTTTCTAACTCTTATTTTTTTTTATCACTTATACACCCAATCCACATTATTATGAATCATCCACAATCATCCATCATCCCTATACTCTAATCTCATAGCTTCACCCACATGCCTTCGCTTTGCTTCTCCTACGCCCTTCACACACTCGTTCATCTGCAGGATACTGAGACCTAACCTGACTATCGTATCATTCACGAGCCTTCGCCTTCGCCTCCCACCATCATTCCACGTCTTAATCCCCCATAATTACAGTCATTCGGTAGCCCCCTTGCTGTATAACTATGGTGAGTGAGCGTTCTGTATAGAGCAATATAGGAGCCTTACAAATCAGTTATAGGTCAGAGTGTAAAGTGTATTATGATATAGACTTGAATGCCCGCCTGGTAAAGCAACCTGCCAAAGTGTGTGACGAAGGAAGGTACTTATTATTACCGCCAACAAGAAGGGAGGGAGGGGTGTAGGGAGAGTAGCTAGGAGGGTGTGCTATTTTTGTCCCCGTTTGAGTTATTGGCGTTACGTAATGTTGCTCGGGTAATGGGAGGTAATCCGGCGGGGAAGGGAGGTCGTAACTTTGGTACCTCGAGTAGTCATTACCTGGGCATCAGTGGACGTCAGCAGCACCCACGCAGATATTTGTATGTTTGTATTACCGTCACCAGTACTCAGTCATCCCGTCCTCACCTCCTACCTTATACCTTATACTACCCTGTATGTGTTTAACTCTCATGTCAGGATGTTCTGTTTATCTAAAGCAATAGTGAGGTTTTTTTTATTCGCTTATTGATAGCCGTCATAAAAATCCTGAATGTGTTAGTAGATTGTGGTGACAGTGAGTTGAAAGTTATTCACTGTATTGTGTTTATGATTATGATTATTGTTATTGTTATTATTTTTATTATTATTATCATTATTGCTGTTATTGTTATTGTTATTGTTATTGTTATTATTATTATCATCTCACCAAAGCCACCACCACCACCATCACCGCCACCACCTATGAGCTCCTGACGAGATCCATTACGCTCAATAGCCCTTAACCGCCTCTCATTAAGTGTCTGTAATGAGGTGAATTAAATTTTCTTGAAAGCTGTAATGATGCAAGGAAGAGTGTGTGGAGGATAGAAATGAACTGTAAGAGACAGACACACAAACACATACCTCTCACATTAACAGTGATATCTATTTGCTTTATATTTTTTCTGTATGCTAAATAACAAAAATAATGATGATAGTTTTGTAATACTTGCTGCAGTAAATGAAGTCTCGTGTAAGGAGTCAGTAGCGTAATTGAGGTAGTGAATCAGATGTTATGTGTAGGGGAAACCCATGAGTCATTAGCGGAATGAGAAGGTAAAGTGCCGGAGGTGGTGGTGGTGGTGGTGGTGGTGATGGTGATGGTGGTGATGATGATGGTGGTGATGGTGGTAGGCCACGCGCAAAATGCTTGTGAACATGATAGCGTTGGTGATGATGAAGTGGTAATGTAAGACGAAGAACAAGTAAAATGGCATAAAAGGCATGAGGCGGAGATCGAAGAGGCTTAGAAGGGAAAGGAGGATGACAAGCAAAGAGAACGAAAAAGAAGATGAAAGACAAGAGAAAGGAGAATTTGGACGCAAAACAAAATGTGTGTGTTGGTGTGTGGGGGGAGGGGTAGATGCATGTGTGTGTGTGTGTGTGTGTGTGTGTGTGTGTGTAAGGGGAAGTAGGTTTGTGTGTGTAGGTGCAAGATTGTTTGGTATGCTGCATGACGAACAAGAAATCGTAGGGGTATCTAAGGTTACCCTCTCATTTTCTTAGTTCGTGGGAATGTTAACTGCCAAATAGCCTCCCGGTGCGATGTACAGGTGGCGTCTCGGTGGGGGCTTACTAAAGTTTACTTACAAGTGTCTCCATGTTTACCCAGTGTCGTGGCTCCAGTGTCTGTTGGAGATGCTTATACCCAAGTAGATAAACAGTGGATGGAGTTGTAGTGTTTCTTGAAGAACTGTGTAAATGCGTCAACTCTTTTTTTTTTTTTATTAATTTGTTCACATAAAAAATACAGAGGCACTAGTTCTACTTTCATCCACTATGAAATTTGCCAGCGTGTTCGAGGACAATTAGTTTTATCGTCCCTTGCGTGTGTTCGCCTCCGTGCTCCGTGTTCAGTTTGAAACAGCGTCAGCCAACCCTTTATAACTGGTGCATGTTTCCGAGCAACACCATGGAGTGGGAAATGTCTGCTGCCTCTCTCCCAGTACTTAACTGAAATTTGTTTTTTTCCTCAACACTAATCTGTTTACCAATGCAATGTGTTTCTAGCTTACAAGGCACACATTAGGCTCAAACTAACGAGGCTTTTCTTCCTGGAAATTGTCTATATATGAGGGTCCTCTAAAGCTGCCTCAGAGAACAAGTTGACAACGAGCAACACCTTATCCATAAATAGCTTGCCGTATGCTCATAAACCTTATCTTTGTCAAACGTGTGTCGCCACTCGGTAGTACTGCCAGGTAGGATATATAAATAATCAGTCTGTTGAGATCCGAGAGTGTGTTTAGTGACCTTGATGCCACGGGCTCTTGGCGACGAGTGGGATTTGTGATCTGTCTGTCAGTGGTGCCGCTTTGATCTTAGTGTGACAGGCGTGGAGTGTGACCTCATGCACTTTGCTGTGTGGGTCTCTGTCCTTAGGTTTTGATTATTCACTTTTCATTGAACTTTTATCGAAGGTAAACATCCATTTACCGTGATCGAACCACAAAACTTCCATCATTCTTTTTTTTTATTTATTGTCCGAGTTAATTTTTTTACTGTTGTGTCTTATTTATGGGTTTGAATTTTAATAGATTTAAGTTGCTATGTAAATATTGTACCATATACTTGATAGCTTGATAATTGTACTTAAATTTCAAACATTCCTTGCAGTTCCTCTCGTAATAATACTCTAGTAAATTAAAAACCTTCTTCATGATTGTGGGGATTCCAAAGAATATTTCCTTAATGAAAAAGACAATAAATAAGTGACAGCATTGCCTTTCGTCCCTCGATCCACCACTCCCTTCCTTCCCCAGTCCTTCCAGTTAGATCGTAGTCCGAAACGCCTCCTCGCTTTGTCTCCATTGGTGACAAGCCTCACACCGTTTCTGTCTCCATTTGACTTTTTTGCTGTGATCGCAACCTTGTCAGCTTTTTCCGTCCTTGAAAAAAAAAAATGTTCTCGTTATCTTCCCCTCTCATAACCTTGTCCTCTGTCCCTACTTTCCTTCTTCTTTCCTTCCAGCCTTCCTTCCATATTTTCTAGCTTCCCTATCTTCCATCCTTCCTTCCTTCCTTCCTTCCTTCCTTCCTCCCTCCCTCCCTCCCTTCCTCCCTCCCTCCCTCCCTCCCTCCCTCCCTCCCTCCCTCCCTCCCTCCACCCTCCTTCCCTCCCTCCCTCCACCCCTCCCTCTCTCCCTCCCACCCTCCCACCCTTCCTTCCTTTTTTTCCGTCATTCCTTTTACATGTCTTTGTCTCTACGAAGAAGGTCAAAAGAGAGACCTACCTCAAGATTTATAGCCTCATTTCTTACGTATATATATTTTTCAAGAGGTTGGTAATGTACGCCTGTCCTTATTGATATGAATGGCTTGGTACACTTTACTCAGTTTAGGGGGAATGGTGGGGCGAGTATACTTGTCTGATTTCTTATGTGTTATTTCTATTATATATTTAATATCTAATAGTTCTTTGGTTAATGATAATTGTATGGTTATGATGATGACTTGTATGTATCTCAAGGAATAGTGTTGATGTCACTTTCCTCCGCTTTTAATTTTATCATTCAAAGATTCCTTATATAATACTACGTTAAACTTTTTTTTTCTTCAAACACATTACCGAGCACTCACGTAACTTTTTATTGATTGTAACTTCCCTTCGCTTTCAATTTCATCATTCAAGGACTTTAAGATATGTATTTCTCTCCCTCTTATGATGCTATATTCAACTACTTTTTCTTTAAGCACATTACCGAACACTCACGTAGTTTTTTCCCCGGAACATGTCTAGAAGAGTCTTGATTTGAACTGCATCGTGTGTGCTGT
>JAPQNM010000005.1:21989001-22026501 GCA_029783475.1 Metacarcinus magister | reverse complement strand
TCCTATTCTCTCCTCTCCCTGATGCTCCTAGATAAGCAGTGTGTTCTTCTCTTATAATCTGGATTTTTAAGGATTACTCGGGAAGATTATCTGTTTATAGCCAAGCAGGGCGGTTAGCTTTCCAAAAAATGTATGCCTATATATATGAGATCCTAAATATGTGTAATTTCTTCCTTGGTCTTAGCTCTGTTCAGAAAAAAAACCATAGTGCATCCATAACCTAGATAATGTTTACACGAACAGATAGTCGATAATAAACACAATATCAATAACATTATCCAACTCAATACTTTGGCGCCAGCAGCCTCGTGTGCTGCTACGTACATTATAGGGAGTTATTCCTCCTTCAAGAAAGTCATATAGTAGAACTGAACCTTCATTCTTTCGGATGTAGTAATCAGTGGAAGGGTTAGTAGTCTCATTGGTAAGGGAATGGCCCATCACTGCTCTTAGCTGTATATTGTCTTTCCCCTTGCTCTTTTTTTTTCTCCTTGGGTTTATGCTTCGTCTTCGTCCTAGTCTTTGTCTGTGCTATCATCCCCATCCCCTACGCCTCCTTCTCTGCCTCTTTCTCCTGCTGCTTCTACTGTTCATCAAAGGTGTCTCGCGCCGGCAGCTGTATATCCAATGTTCGATTCTCGTCCTTTCTCGGTTATTGATCCAAGCCATGAAGAAAGGTCACTCAGCTCCCCGACTCCCTCCATCCCAACCCCCAGAAGCGGGTACTAGCGGGTCACCTTCAGAAAGATGCACACCTGCGTCTCACCAAAGGATGTCACATCACCTGAAGAACTATTATTGGACTAAGAATAAAGAAAAGATTTGTCGATGAAAAGAAAAGTTTTTTTTTTTCATTCATGTAATATGGGTGTAGATGTTCTACTAAATCTTGTTCAACGAGGAGTCATATTAGATGAAAATGGATTCATAATGTCGATGTTCGTACGTGCGTTTGTCATCATTACAGGTGCCAAAGTGTGTCGTGTTCTAGCTGGATGAATATTTAAAGCAATAGTCTTACTGTAAATATTGAAAGAAAGAAGATCTCCCTTGAAAAAAAGATGAATAATAGAAAGATTTTATATACGAAAGGACTTAGATCATAAGTGAATCGTGATATACATACAGTAGTAACATGGAACCAAAGTACTCGAGACACGACCTAGGATTATAAACTCAAGAAACCTTCTGATACAAAAAACACTCATCTTAATCATCTTGAAGCAGGTGATGTGTGTCTTCTCCCCGTGAGTTAGTGATCGAAAATCAGTAGCAGGCAATAAATGTGTTGTGTAACATTATAGCTCCTTCTTTGTGCTGAATGAGAAAAGTAGCAAGAGCCAACTGTCTAATGTATAACTCACTGTAATATTCACGCAGCACCAGTCTATTAATACTCAAAGAAGAAGGTTAAACTAGTGATCGATTCAAGCATGTTGTCTTGCAGTCACTCGAAGTACTGCTGCCCACAAATAATCTTAAAAACTTCATCAAAAACACTCATCACAATATTTCATCACATTCTTTTCCTGCGTTTATTTATATTCAGTTGTGTATACAAATGCACACTATCTGCCTGTATGTCTGTTTGTCTTTATGTCTGTAGCATCATTTTATTTCATTCATTCTTCCATCATCCGTAGCCACAAAATATAGAAAGTCTGGAAAACCAGTGACAGAAAATCGACAATTGGTTTTGATTTCTTTGATTTTAAATGACATGTATTTTTTTTTAAATATGTATATTTCTTTGCTGATTATTTAAAAGATTGGGTAAGAATGATGATACATTGTTTCACATTTCATATATTTCGTATTAACAAGTTTTATTGTGCCTTGTAACATCAACAACTTTTATTGACATAATGTTTCTCGCATCTGTCATGAATACGAAATTTTCAATTTTGTGGGGCCAAAAAATGGAAGAGTTTTTATCATTTTACTACATAACTATCAGTCCTACGGGAATCTTTTATAGAACCAAAATTGTTAAGCTGAAAAAGTTCTATATAAAGCGTCTTAATTAGTCCCACTGTTTTCGAGAAATAATGTGTGCTAAAAGGTTTTTTTTCTGATCAACACAGATCTATACTTTTTTCAGTTGTTTAAAATTTTAATACATTGTATTGTAGCTCATAAAAGAGGAAAGTATATGTTCTATCTCATATGTTCTATACATTACCTACGTAAACATCATAGTTTTTGAGTAATAAAAAAAAAATTCTGGTTCAAAGTATTACTATTTTTCTATGTGATGAAAATTGTTATTTAAAGGTTCGCGGGCACCAAGAACACAATGGTGGACTCAGTTTTGTGATTACTCATATATTAAACACTGTTTCACCCTGGCTTGCCGAAAACAACTGTCTCAATATACTTTATTTTATGATGAAATAGTGTTTAATATATGAGTAATCACAAAACTGAGTCTACCATCGTGTTTTTGGTGCCCACGAACCTGTATGTAACAATTCTCATCATATTAAAAATTATTAACATTTTGCACCAAAATTGCCAGGATTTTGCTAGCAAATATTGTTTTTTGTATTTACTCAAAAACTATTAGGTTTACTTGAAAAATGCATATGACATAAAAGATAGAGCATAAAATTTCCTTTCTTTTGAGTTATTAAACAATGTATTCAAACTCTGAGCAACGGAAAAAAGGATACATTTGTGTTGATCATAAATACTTTTTATCACACTTTATTTCTCCAAACTTGTGTGAGTTATTAAGACAATTATCTAAGTTTTAACTAAAAAAAAATTAAGCTTAACAATTTTGGTACTATAAACATTTCCCGTAGGACTGATAGTCAAGCAGTAAAATGACAAAAACTCGCTTCCACCCCAATCCTGATCCATTTTGGGGCTCCCAGAAAAAAATAATACGTCATCGTGACAGATACGATAAACATTACGTTAATAAAAGTTGTTGATGCTACAATTTTTGCTCGTAGTAATAATAGCTTGATATGGAATGATTTAAAGTAACTTAGAGCGTAAATATGAGGGAAATGCACAAAATATTTAGTGCTTATTATAAAAAAGAAAAAGACCTCGTTCTCTCCACTGTTTGAATGGGTAACTGTCAGAAACGTCCCTGAGCAGCAAGTGAGGGAAACTTTGGCTGCACTGCTAACAACAGATAACAATAATGCACACTGTATTCATTGATTAAGCAACCTTGTGTGTGTGTGTGTGTGTGTGTGTGTGTGTGTGTGTGTGTGTGTGTGTGTGTGTGTGCGTGTGTGCGCGCGCGCCAGTGCATTCTGTTAAGAAATTTGGTCCAGAAGTATAAAAATATTACACTATATCCAGTACTTACCTATACTCTCTGTACTTTTGCATTTTTTTTTCTCTCTCTCTCTCTCTCTCTCTCTCTCTCTCTCTCTCTCTCTCTCTCTCTCTCTCTCTCTCTCTCTCTCTCTCTCTCTCTCTCTCTCACACTCTCACTCACTCTCACTCTCTCTCACACTCTCTCTCTCTCTCTCTCACTCACACACACACACACACACACACACACACACACACACACATACGTACACGCACACACTTTTTCTATACTCAATGTGTCTAAGTCTTCGTTTCTTAATCTCTTTATACAACAACTCCTAGCGTGTGATCCTTAGGCAGCATTGCATTTCCTTCCTTCACCACACATGACTTAATGACTGACTGGCAACACTAAGTAACAGATACCGTAACGCGCCCGTAAAGAATCAGGTATGGAAGAATGGGGTGTAGATGGGGCAAGGGAACTACACTCTGGGTGGAATGGTTAGGGTGTATGTGGAGTACTGGAGTCTGGTGTTGTGTGAGTGGTTGAGTTAGAATTGGAGAAGCAAAGTGGAGTGTTGGTGTAATATTTAACTCAAATTAAGTGGAGGGAGATATTTGTATTTTTGGAAAGAAGGGAAGAGGGGATTTTTTTTTTTTTTTACCATATCCTCTCTCTCCCTTCCTTCCTTCCTTCCCTTATTCGTTAAAACTACATTGAAATAAGAATATCAACTTGGAATGATGATTATATTTCACTATAGTGAAAAAAAAACCTACACTTACAATCCTTATAGATAACACCAATTCTCGTAAATGTTTTTCCCCCTCATGTCCACTGACCCCGCCCGCCCTCCAGGCATCCCTCCGTGGTGCAGGGCTGAGAAAAACCCTCTGAAGGGAAGAGGTAGGTGAGTGGACCCTCGTCTGAGGTCGTGGGGGGTCTATTTACCGAGCAAGTAACGCGATGTGGACAAACTAGTTACCAGATCGATACTACGTACTGGGTGGGCGTGGGAAGGGGGTTTGTGGTGTCGTGGAGGGAGAGAATGAGAGGGAGGGGACGGAGAATGGGAGTGTCAGCCAGCACACACCTTGCTTCGTCTGTTGTTACTTAGGATGGTTGTGGAGGTGGAGGTGGTGGTTTGTGGTCATGGTAGGTGGCTAAGTAGATTGTTGTTGTTGTTGTTGTTGTTTATAGACGTCCCGGTAATACACGTGCTCGCAACTTTAGATTGTGATATTGGGTCAGTATGTGTGCTTGTTAGCCAGCCTTTGCGTGTGACTGTGTACATGTGTTTGTGCGTGTGTGTGAGGTGTGACCGGCTGCGTGCCTTTGTTTTTTTTAGTGTGTGTATGTGTACGTGTGTGTGTGTGTGTGTGTGTGTGTGTGTGTGTGTGTGTGTGTGTCTGTGTCTGTGTCTGTGTGAGTGTGAGTGTGAGTGTGAGTGTGAGTGTAAGTGTAAGTCTAAGTGTAAGAGTGTGTGTGTGTGTGTGTGTGTGTGTGTGTGTGTGTGTGTGTGTGTGTGTGTGTGTGTCTGTGTCTGTGTCTGTGTCTGTGTGTGTGTCTGTGTGTGTACGTCTGACTGTGCGTTTGTGTACGTGCTTACTTTCCTGATTGCGTCCAGTCACGTTTAGCAATATCCTGTCTTGGAATTCTCTTCCTTTCACCCCAATACTTGCAATCCTGCGGCTGGAGGTGACGCGGCCTTACGTAAGGGATAGGAAAGCAAATTATCACAAAGACACGGAGAGCATAGGTGTAAAGAAGTGAAAGAGAGAGAGAGAGAGAGAGAGAGAGAGAGAGAGAGAGAGAGAGAGGAGAGAGAGAGAGAGAGAGAGAGAGAGAGAGAGAGAGAGAGAGAGAGAGAGACTGTTGAAAAGAGAGGGGGCTCCACAGTAGTTTTAGTTATGCGTTTTATATATTCCTTTTTTATATCCTTTGCAAGACTAAGAACAGAGTTGCGTCAATATTATGGAAATTATCTTATATATTAAACCATTTCATTCACTATTTCCTAACATTTTTTTTTCTATTAATTTTTTCCACCTTCCTAGCCACTCGCACTTCCTGTCTCTTCACCTATTTCTTCAGTATTCCCAAAAAGTTCCACTCCTATCCCCGTTCTTAGTCATTGTCTCCACTCATCTCTGCAGTCCACTCCTCCCCCTCCTAATCCACCCCCTCTTCACCCCCTCTTTCCCTCCATCCCTTCCCCTGCCTCAGTCTCGTCCACGCGGCACTCTCGCATCACACTGTCAACAGGATCCAAGTGTTGACACGTGGAACTACCTTAAAACCCTCTTGTTTATGAATCCCTTGAGTCTATGGGATGAGCTGTGTGGAGTGTGCCTGATTGTATTATGTCTCCCCATATCGTAAGGACACACACTCACACACACACACACATCTCTCTCTCTCTCTCTCTCTCTCTCTCTCTCTCTCTCTCGCTCTCGCTCTCGCTCTCTCTCTCTCTCTCTCTCTCTCTCTCTCTCTCTCTCTCTCTCTCTCTCTCTCTCTCTCTCTCTCTCTCTCTCTCTCTCTCTCTCTCTCTCTCTCTCACTCTCTCACTCTCTCTCTCTCTCTCTCGCGCTCTCTCTCTCTCTCTCACACACACACACACACACACACACACACACACACACACACACACACACACACACACACACACACACACACACACACACACACACACACACATACATATTTTCTTCACCTCGTTATGTATACGGGCAAAAAAGAAGGAAAAACAATTTTTTTATAGCAAAAAACTGTAAATCTTATAGTTTTGTATAGAAAATATGTTTCGTTCATATGGCTCCAGCGTAAAATATACCAGAATACGTACCGTAAATATATGAAAAATTACCCTTTTGGCCTTCGTGCTTAGGATGAATGAAAAGATAGAAGCATCTATTACTTAAGGAGAATGATAAAGGTTGTAGTAAACATTATCACTTTACATTACGTGTGATAAACAGGATTCATTCCCTCGGCCAATATGTTAATGTAGTGAATTTTTAGTTGATATAGAGTTTGAGTGTTTTATGTAATTGATAAATAATAATGATAGTAGTAATAGTAATAATGCTAATGATAATAACAATTCAAGTGGTAGTAATAGTAGTTGTTGTTGGTGTTTTACTATTGTTAATGTTGCAGTTGTTATTGTAGTTCTAATAAATATTTTCTTTCCTTGCAGGTAAGTACTGGAGTGAAGGAGACATTGGAGGGGAGAGAGAGAGAGAGAGAGAGGACAAACTGCTGCTGCTGCTGCTGCTGCTGCTGCTGCTGCTGCTGAGAGAGAGAGAGAGAGAGAGAGAGAGAGAGAGAGAGAGAGAGAGAGAGAGAGAGAGAGAGAGAGAGAGAAAGAGTGAGAAAGATAATTTATTTGACCTCTCCATCTTTCCTGTGTTATGAGATCATCTTTTCTTTTTTCCCCTTCCCTTTCTCTCTCTTCCTTCCTTTTTTTTTGGGCAGGTTTGCCTCCCTCTGCCTGCCTGTCTGTCTATCTGCTTGTGTGTCTTTGTCAGGCTGTCTGTCTGTGCCGGAGTGCTTATTTGTTTCCGTCTGTGTCTGTATCTGTTGATTTGTGTATGTTTGTTTATCTGCTTGCCTGCTAATGTCTGTCTGTCTGTCTCTCTCTCTCTCTCTCTCTCTCTCTCTCTCTCTCTCTCTCTCTCTCTCTCTCTCTCTCTCTCTCTCTCTCTCTCTCTCTCTCTCTCTCTCTCCTCCCCCCTCTTTGTGAGTGATGAGGTGGTGATGAGGGGCGACGAGTTGTTTGGTCTTTCTCACACCTCTAACGGATCACTTCTTCCTCTTACCATTTACCCTCATCATTTGTTTTGAGAGAGAGAGAGAGAGAGAGAGAGAGAGAGAGAGAGAGAGAGAGAGAGAGAGAGAGAGAGAGAGAGAGAGAGAGAGAGAGAGAGTGAGTGTTGTAGGGTTACCGGCTGCAAATGTTCAGATAAAATTGGTTTCATTGTCTTTATCAGCATATCATTTCATCATCTTCATTGTCATCGTCATTTTTATCATCATCATCATCATCTGCTATCACAAGTTTACTACTGAAGAGAAGAAGTCTGTGTGAGTTAAGATGCCGTGGTAATATTTGCTAAGTTCTGCCTGAGAGATTTTCAGTTTAAGTTTTCCTCTGATGTATGTATGGTCTTCCTTTACTGCACCAACTATTTCTTGGAATCCAGTTAGTCAGAGGGTTTTTTTCTTCTTCTCCCAACTGTTATTTAATTTTGTAACCATATGTCTTGTTTCTGTCCATTTTGACTTCTTTATTATTTATGGTGGGTTTTTTTTTTAATACTTTGAGACTTTTATTGTAGTTTATCTTGAATTTTAAGTTTGACATGATAAATATCGTCCGTTTGGAAAGTCTTAGATGGTGTAACTATTATACATATATATTTATTGATTTACTTTTCATGGTATTTTTTTTCTGAAGAATGCTTTCAAGACATCTTATTAACATTTCTTTGGTGTAATATGTTTCCGTTTGTATCTCTCTTGTTATATGGTCATTTATATCCTGCTGCATAGACTTTATGAAGGAATCTTGCTATGAGTTCCTTAATCCTTGTTCACGTAATTAGAAACATAAATATCGTGTGCTCATCTCTCTCTGACGTATTTGTATATAAAACTTGAACATACAATTTAGCCACAACCCATGAGATACATAATTGATCAATGGTAGCATAATAGGCCAATTTATCGTGGGGGAACAAATCTGATTGAGAAAAAGAAAACATTGACAATCGTGATAGCAAAGGAGAGACGATTTCATTTTCCTTTTTATTGATACGGATTTTTTTAGATATTTGACACTACACTGTTTTCACCTCATTTTCTTTTGTTGCATTTTCATTACGTGACAATCCTCTCCTTTTTCTTTCTTTACCATTGTCTTTCTTTCTCTCTTTCTGCACTCTCCTCCTCGTCTTCCTGTTCTTCATTCTCCTCTTGTTCCTCCTCATTTCTTCCTCCTCTTCCTCCTCCTCCTCCTCCTCCTCCTCCTCCTCCTCCTCCTTTTCTCCAGCTTCTGTATTTAATTATATTTCTGTGGACGGAATATTTGGAAGGTTTTCACGCCTTCCATACGAAACATTTTTTATTACTATTATCTCCATTTCTTTCTGTGACGTGTATTAATGCCATAGATATGTTGGGTGCACGCCCTTACACTTCCGTCTCTTATATTGATCATGGTCCCCACAGATTCCCTTGCCAAGTATTCGCCTTTCTGTGTCCTCACCATCCCTTTCCTTCCCTTTTATCCTTCCCGATAGATCTTCCTTTACTAGTTTTTTGGCTCATCATTAGTTCCTCGTTGTCACTTGGTATCCTCCTGAGGCGCCACTCTTCTCGTGAGGTGTCTTATCTCACCTTCAGCTTCTTCACTCCTCAACCGTCCGTCCCTTCCGCTCCTTCCTTTATCATTCCTCAGTGCGCATCCCGCCCTTCATCCCGCCTCACACCGTTGTAATCCCGTCATGTTTCTTCGCCACTGTCTGGGATATGCGGCAGAAAATTCGCAGTATTTCAGGAGCTGCTGTCTCGTTAGCCCACTCAAGGTGACGTAAAGGGAGAGACACTCATGCATTTCACCTCGGATGTGGAAACTGATCAGCGCCGTGCATTGTAGAGGCAGAGGTGCAAGGGGAACCAGGCGTGGGGTTGGATATCTCAAGGGAAGAATCAGTATGGTCCCAAAATGAGGTTACGGTGAGGGTAAAGGGAAGTGCAATGAGTCAGGTTCTCAAGACGTGGTAGGGTGTGTTTCCCTTGTGTCCTGACGTGCATTCCCCGACACCAGGAAGCTGTGTGTGAGTTATTAAACCTGAATTCTGGACTCTTGAGGTGAAGCTTTGTGTTGGGAGAGAGAGAGAGAGAGAGAGAGAGAGAGAGAGAGAGAGAGAGAGAGAGAGAGAGAGAGAGAGAGAGAGAGAGAGAGAGAGAGAGAGAGAAAAGAAAAGATAATAAAAGAGTATTGAGAGCGAGGGGAGAGTTCCTACATCTCTGCGGGGAGCCAGGAAAGAGTGGTGAGACAGCGGCAAAATCTTTTGAATCTGGTGGATCAACTAACTGGTGCTTTCTTCAATTATTAACCTTTTCTTCACCTAACAAAAGGGGACCATTGACGGGGGTGAATCGTGACTTTCCTTCCTTGTTTTACACTTCACGAACTTAAACCTCAGGAAGATATGTTGATGAAAGAATATTATTATTATCATCAAACCTTTTCTTACTTCTGCTACAAAGAGGAGGGATTAAGTGTGTTATATTTTCACCACTTTGTACAATAAGGGCGTAACAGGGCTCGCAGCATGTTAGATTCAGTGTCTTTAGAGGTCACGTAAAAGTTACCATTTGCATCTATAATGTTGAAATACCCAGAATTAGTACAATAAACAAAATAACATGCAACGAAAAGCTCTTCTCTATGTAATGATAATTGCTTCCAAAATGGTGCACAACAAACTCATGAATTATCTTATATACGTAATGATGACCTCGAGCACAAAGCAAGTAAAGGCAACCAAACACGAGATGGACGTCACATAACCAAGGTAGAAAAGATTTAAGTTACGATTTGCACGTCTCACTCCCTTACTCCGCGTCACAAACCACGAGATTTACGACTGGCTGACGTCATTTGTTTGTTTACCCTACCACATACCTAATCGCCACACCAACCACCAAGCTGTGTCACGGCCGCTCCTCTTGGTTACAGTACCTTCTTGAGTCTTGTTCATTAATGGCACTCGTGATGCAAGGTAACACAGGACGGGCGTGTGAGGGGAGGAGTGGGGCGTCGGGTGTTCATGTGTCTCTCGCAAGTCTTGGCGAGGCGAGCAGGTGAAGAGAGCAACCTGTCACTCACATACATAGATGATATGACCTCCTTAATTACTGAGAGAGAGAGAGAGAGAGAGAGAGAGAGAGAGAGAGAGAGAGAGAGAGAGAGAGAGAGAGAGAGAGAGAGAGAGAGAGAAGAGAGAGAGAGCTCAGATTGGAAATTTAACACTATGCTTTTTTTTATATGAAGGCGGGGTCTTGTGACTTGGTAAAGGGGCAGAATTTCGCTGGCGGTCGCAAAAGTCAGGGTGTGAGGGAGGGAGAGGGAGAGGCAGGCAGGGAGTTCGTAATAGTAGAAGGGAAGAAGAGGAGGAGGAGGAGGAGAAGGAGAAGGAGAAGGAGAAGGAGGAGGAGCCGTGCGTGCGTCATTGCTCGAGTGTATTCTAGGGATCGTCTTCATTATTTAAGTTTCCTTTTCATTATAGATATTTGTTGTGGTTAAATTAATATCCTTGGGAACAATCATGTTTTCCGACAGACACTAGATACTTGGAAGGCGGGTAAAAACAGCACCTGCAATCCATCAGTCTTGTCTAGTTTTCGTGGTGCGTTTCACTTTCTTCTGCTTTGAAAACTTTTGCTCAGACACACCCCGGCCCCACCCCGCCCCGCCATGCACTCACTCCCTCCGTCTGTGCCAGTCATCTGTTGCCAGGTTTAGCCACCCTCACTTTCCCTCATGATGCAGTGCCTTAGTCATCCTAATGCTTTATTTTGTATTATTAGAACGGCAGAATTCATCTTATAACCTCACGTAGTCACTCAGATTATGTTTTATAGTTTGTGTTCTGCAATGATTTCTTGTTTTGTTTTTTCAGTTTGATTTTCAGTATTTATTTTTTCGTAAAGTTTTGGAAGTTTTCTCTTCAATGTGTTTCAAAGGTATTCAACTACACTACACTCGCATCCTCGTCTCACAGTGTGCATGGTCATAGTAATGAGTGTGTCTGTCTGTCTGTTTGTTAGACCACCCAACACTTGCTTTTTATTCGTCTTCTTCCTCTCTCCCCTTCGACTGATGCATGTCTCCTCCTCCTATGTATCTTTATCATCCTCTTCCTACTCCTTCTCATTTGATAGAGGAAAGACCCACCCACCCGCCTGCCTGCTTGTACTGATCATCTCAATGCTCTTGTCACCACCTGTCGGCATACTAATCCCTTGTCACCTGTCGTCCTGGCTGAATAATTGACTCCCATCGTTTAAATGTCAATGATTAATAAATGTACGCCATTCATAGTGGTCACGATATGTTTTAGCACCGCATAATGGATGTGATTTATTTTTTATCATTTTTTTCTTCATATACTTAATATCATTCCCACACTTTACTGGGCCGATCAGATAAATGATTCAGCCTCCCGAATAGTTATGGGCTTGATATGGAATTCGGTAACATTCAAGATTATCCATCTCGAATTTCATCACTTCTTAAATCCCAAACCCATCCCACTCAATCCTTTACCATGGTCAGGACCCACCCATCCCTCCCTTTCCCTTCCCCTCCCCTTCCCTTTCCTTCCTCTCGACTTCCCACTGCACCATTCCCTACCATTTTCATCCCTGCTCCCTTCCTTACTTTATTCTCTTTCCTTTCTTACCCAAACCTCTCCTCGCCTCTTCTCGTCTCATTTCCCCTTCCAAAGTCTCTCCCCCTCGTCATCAACACCCGTCATCTCCTCACCCCTATATCCCTGTGAAATATAAAGGAGGAAACAATTCTCACTAAGAGTTCCAAAAAAGAATTGGTAGCAGACCATAAACCCAGACGATACTTCGCCGCCGGGTACAAATGTTGAGCCCACTTTTTATTTTCCCTAACGGCCCAACTTAGATTAATTTTCTTGTTCTATTATGTGTGCTGGTCCTTTTTTTACTTACTTTTTTTGTCTTTAGTATCCGTCTGTTCGACCCTCGAGGCGAGAACAAGACCTCAAGGAAAAGCCATTAGTGTTTTATTAAAGCAAGGCAGCGAAAGGCGGCTCGCTACTCTGCTCTATACCGTCAACCCTTTTAGTATGGCATCTCTACTTCCTCTCATCCTTCACGCTCCCTCTCCTCCTCCTCCTCCTCCTCCTACTCCCATTACTCTTCTTACTCTCTCCCTTCCTTCATTTCTCATTGCCCTCCATTCCTCCCTTTCCTTTTTTTTTTATTCTTTTTCTTGCATTGCACCCACCCACATCGTGTTTTCTCTTCTCTTGGGAAGTGAAGTTAATTTGGCAGGAAGAGGAGGTAGAGGTAGAGGCAGAGGAGGAGGAGGAGGAGGAGGAGGAGGAGGAGGAGGAGGAGGAGGAGGAGGAGGAGGAGGAGGAGGAGGAGGAGGCGGAGGAGGAGGCGGAGGAGGAGGCGGCGGAGGCGGAGGCGGCGGCGGCGGCGGCGAAGACGGAGGAGACGAAAAAAAAGGAAAAGAAAGAGAAGGAGGAGGTGGTGGTTAGTTTCTTTCAGGATTTTGTGACCTTTATGTTCTGTTAAGTGTTTAATTACAGTAGAGAGAGAGAGAGAGAGAGAGAGAGAGAGAGAGAGAGAGAGAGAGAGAGAGAGAGAGAGAGAGAGAGAGAGAGAGAGAGAGAGAGAGAGAGAGAGAGAATTATAGAGAATGAAATAGCAAGAGAAAGAGAAGGTGTTTATAAATGCATTTCTGCCTAAGATAATAAGTTTACATATCTCAACGTTAATTAGAAGCGGATGTATGTACGTACACTACATACACACACCCCCTAGCGAAGTACATGTACATTGCCTTAAAAACCCTCCATTCACCCACACACCCATTTGTAGCGTACGGGGCGAATGAATTACACCTCATGAATATTGCACGGCCGTGTGTTTAAGCTACGGATTATTATATTAACGCTCCTGCATAAATCAGTGGCCCTGGGGAGGTTGAGGGGTAAGGGATGAGTAGCAGCGCCAGTATCCAGTAACCCAGCCACGCCACCGTCACTTGGCTAAGGTATGTGTGTAGTTTCAATTCGTTACTGCCATCCATATCCCTTCACCTGATAAACTTTATACCTGTAACACTGGTTTGAATGATAGTGTTTTGGTGTTTAATGGAAATTGGTATATGGTGAGATTAGAAAATGGTGATATGATATTATTTATTTACTGTGTTTAATTTGATCTGGTATTTAATCGTATGTTAGGCCTGTGTTTTCTTCTCTGCTTAACTTCTACTGTCATTTATTTTCTATTATCATTCTTATCTCATACTTCCCTTCTGTTCTTGTCTCGAAAAAGTCAGTTGAGAAATATTAAATAAAGATATTATATAAAGATACTTTCTCTGTAGATTATGTATTGCATGGGTGAGGCAGGGAAATGAGAGAGAGAGAGAGAGAGAGAGAGAGAGAGAGAGAGAGAGAGAGAGAGAGAGAGAGAGAGAGAGAGAGAGAGAGAGAGAGAGAGAGAGAGAGAGAGAGAGAGAGAGAGAGAAAACAAAAAAAAAGTGAGGGAGACCATTCCAAAAGCCAAACTTCGCTGGACATGGAAAGAAAAAATGCCAGACATCCTATGACAGACGTAAAGAAAATACAAATAGAGAGTAAACAAAACAAAAAAAACTCGATGAAAATAAAACTAACATACCAAAAAAAAATATATGATAGACTAAACCAAAGCGTGCACGTCTTCCATGGAATAAAAAAAGTTCTTACAAATTATAAGTACAAAACTATGATACGAGTAACGCTGCCAAAATAACGTCGACACAAGATGGTAGAAAAATTATCTTGGAAGTTAATGATCAGAGTTTAATTCTAGCGGTTCAGAATCATTAGCATAAGGAGAGTGACGGGGAGGTGTGGAATGGAGCACTTTTATGTAGGGAAAGAAAGAATGGAAATTAGAGGGAAAAGAAGAGGGAAATGTCGAAAGAATCAAGGTTGTGAAGGAGAAGAAAGAAGAGAAAGAGCATGAAGATAAAGATTAGGAAAGGGGAAGGAGAAGGAGGAGGAATAAAGTTAAAATAATGAGCTATAAAATAGTGAATTAGAAGTAAAATGAAGAAATTTGAAATATGAAAAAGATGGAGGAAATTAAAGTATTATAACAAAATTGGAAAAAGAAGAGGTAACGAAGATGGAAAGATTAAATAAATGAAAGAAAGAGATAGAGAAAATAAAGAATACGATAAGAAGAAATAAGAGAGGAAGGAGGAGGAGAAGAAGGAGGAGGAGGAGAAGAATGTATGGGAGAAGAAGGGGAAGATGAAGGAGAAGTGAAGGAGAAAGATTTTTTGGCGAAGTTCCAAAAATGTGGGAGTTGCCTCAACGTCCTGGATCAGAAACGAGTGTGTGGGTAGTAGTCTCTCTCTCTCTCTCTCTCTCTCTCTCTCTCTCTCTCTCTCTCTCTCTCTCTCTCTCTCTCTCTCTCTCTCTCTCTCTCTCTCTCTCTCTCTCATTCCCCCTCTTACCACTTTCCCGCCACGTGTTCATCCCCTTCATCGTATATAAATAGAAAAAGGGAAATAGGAAGGTTGTCGAGGAAGGGTGACTGGGAAGGGGACGAGGAAGAAGACAATTTATGGGACAAAATGTTGAATGCCAGTTCCATTTCACCCTGGCATTTCCCTCTGGCAGTGACTCCTGAGCTGCACGTGAAGGCAAAGGGTGAAGGGTGAAAAGAAAAGGGAAGAGAGAGAGAGAGAGAGAGAGAGAGAGAGAGAGAGAGAGAGAGAGAGAGAGAGAGAGAGAGAGAGAGAGAGAGAGAGAGAGAGAGAGAGAGAAAGAGAGAGAGCAGCAGGAAACTGATTTCTGGTGGGGTCTGAAGTGCTCCCAGACAGATCACGCTTGAACCTTCGAACAGAGAGAAGGATTGATAGCAAAGTAGATTGGCAGGAAGGCTGGCAGATAGGAAAGTAGATAGAATGATTGATAGAGGAGTAGGCAGACGGATGCTGATCATAAGGCGAGAGATAGAAGGGAATTCCTGAAGATTGTGGTAGAGAAAATGTGAGTGAGTTTTTAGACGTCATGTTCCTCGATAAAGAAAAAGCTGTTAGGCGTGGGAATGAAGAGGACCAAAAGGAGCCTGGAGAGATGGAGAGAAGGAAAAAGAGAGAGCAGAAAGAAGAGTGGATGGGAGAGGAAAGGAGCAATTCAGCAGCGAAGCTCATCACTCATTACTGCGGAGGTTCCTGGCACCTGGTTGGCCTTGGCACCGCAACACACGGCTTACGCTCCGACCTGCTGTAATCTGACACATGGCCGGGCCTCGAGTCGTCACGCTCATACCAAAATAACGGAGGCTGATGACGCTGAGCCATCTGGCGGCGGGTCTCTTAAGGGAGGAAACCCGTCTGCCTGCCGCGCCTCGTCACCGCCTCTGCCGCAGGGAAGGAAAAGCCTGCTGGCTCCTTGGTGCTTGAGTTTCCTCCTCGCAACACTCACTCGAGACAAGAATATCTTTACACGAGGTTTTCTTTCTTTCTTTCCTCTTGCTGCCGGAAACTTTTATAGCATTACGAACCACAAACCTCCGTGAAGTGAAGGGAAATTTTCAAAGTTTCGTATTAGTTTGAGGATGATGGCAGCTATATAGTGCAGAGGTATTGTTCATGGGTGGTAATGGTGGTTGGCGCGGGAAAACAGTTTTTTTTTCTCTTTCTAAAGCACCCACAAAAAAAGTATTCCTTAATTTTTTTTCGGGGGGGTGAATCATTTCTTGTTACTTCATTTATAGTTTTTTTTTCTTGGCTCATGTTTAGTGTTGATGGTGATTACTTGTATGATGTGATGTTTGTATGTAATATAGTGTAATGAATTGTAAATGTAATGGTGGTAACTGTAGTGGTGCCAGGATCTTAAGTGTGGTGGTAGTAGTGGTACTGTTAATAATAGGTCAAGAGTGTGGTAGACTGGTAGTGATAGTGACATGACTATAGTGTAGTGGTGGTAGTGACAGCAGCAATTATAGATCAGGAATGTAGTGATGTTAGTAGTGATGGTGGTGGTGGTGATGGTAATGTTAGTAGTGGTGGTGGTGGTGGTGGTGGTAGTTGTAAGAATAGTGTGTGTTCCTGGTAGTGATAAAGGTAGATATACATCGTCGTAACATTAGATATGCCTTGATGGCCGTGATATTGGCAATGATAGTACTGGTGTGTGATGGAGTGATGTGTGTGGTAGTTAGTGAGACTGTGGTGGAGGAATAAATGTGAAGTGGTGATAATGGGCAAAACTGTGGAGAGAGAGAGAGAGAGAGAGAGAGAGAGAGAGAGAGAGAGAGAGAGAGAGAGAGAGAGAGAGAGAGAGAGAGAGAGAGACAGAGAAAGTGAATGAGTGAGTGAGTGAGAGTGAGTATGTGTGTGTGTGTGTGTGTGTGCCTTGCGTCCCCTCGCTCCCCATACGTACTATATATATAATTCTCTCCCTTGAGGTGTGTGGCTACTCCATCTCGTCTCCCATTACGCAAGCCGCGGCCCGTGACGGCTACCTTCCATCTCTAATTATAATAACTCACCGCTGCTGCTCCTCGCTTCGTCTCGATCTAGTTGATGCTTAGTCGCTCTTTGCCCTGATTATTTTTTTCTTCTTCATCTTCAGTTTTTGTTAATTATTATCTAACTTTGACGTCAGCATACATTTACGTTTTGTGGGTCACTTGTCCGTGTATGTTTGAGTGTGGGGGGACGGGGGATGAGAGACGTAGGCAACTAATTAAATAAATGGATAGTTAAATAGATAGATAGACAGATAAATTTGATAGGCAAGTAGCACACAAAATATATAGCAAGATAACACCAGATAAATGAGTCTCACATGTGCTCATAAACGTTACCAGAACATACATCAAACACCAGTAAAACATGATTGCTACTCATATCATACACTTACTATGAAATTGGAGTAGAACCTTTATGTAGGTATACAGTGAGCTAATCTATTTTACATTTCTTTATCTTTTCGCAACTTGAATATAGCCTTTCGATAAGAATGCTATTTTTTTCATCATCTTTATACTATTGCTTCTAAGTGGGGTGTGTTTCCGTAGAGAGACAGCCTCGTGTGGTTAAGTTTTATCACTGGTTGACTCACAGCTCAGTCTTCTCAGCAGCTGTTTCTCATAGCTGCCCCTTATTTTGGCCTCAACACCAGGATCAAGGCAGCCTCCATACACACACACACACACACACACACACCACACACACACACACACACACACACACACACATACACAACACAGACAGACAGATAGACAGACAGACAGACAGATAGATAAATAGATAGATAGATAGATAGAGAAAGAGAGAGCGGGAGAGGAGAGAATGTTGGAATGGAAAACTGATAATGATGATGATGATGTTTGAGTTCTGAGAATCACAATCTATTTTTTTTGTCATGTTAGCAATACCGTAGACACGAATTGTTATGCATTGTATTATCCTTGCGTGTGATAGGTATAGATTTATGTTTAACACCATGAAAGATACTGAATAGCACTGGAGATAATAGTAGTAGTAATAGTAATAGTAGTAAAAAAAATTAGTAATATAAATAGTAGTAGTTGTTGTTGTTTTGTTGTAGTTATTGTAGTTTTTTGTCAATGTTATTTAGTACTCGTAGTAGTTTCAGTAGGATGCAGTAGTAGTATCTAAATCCCAACAGAAAACAGACGTGACACACTGCCAAACTAAGAGGTATGGGAATAGATATGAGCTACAGTTTATTAATCCATCGTAAAGAATATATAAAGTTGTCAGGTGTTCAAACTATAATGAATGTTTTTGTTGTTGATACATTTATAAAAACACTCGATAAGAAAGTCGACAATAGTATGGCCTTGAGAGAGAGAGAGAGAGAGAGAGAGAGAGAGAGAGAGAGAGAGAGAGAGAGAGAGAGAGAGAGAGAGAGAGAGAGAGAGAGAGAGAGAGAGAGAGAGAGAGATTGACATTGAAAAAACATAATAACAATGATATCATATTTTATTAACGCAGCAACTAGATGATATCAATACCAATAATAATGGTGTGTGGAGTTACAATGAGAAGCATGATAAAGGTTTATATGCTCTCTCTCTCTCTCTCTCTCTCTCTCTCTCTCTCTCTCTCTCTCTCTCTCTCTCTCTCTCTCTCTCTCTCTCTCTCTCTCTCTCTCTCTCTCTCTCTCTCTCTCTCTGGATGAAGCACTCTGCATCATCGCCACAATTTACCGAGGCAACAAATGCTAAGGAAATGTGTGTGTGTGTGTGTGTGTGTGTGTGTGTGTGTGTGTGTGTGTGTGTGTGTGTGTGTGTGTGTGTGTGTGTGTGTGTGTGTGTGTGTGTGTGTGCGTGCGTGCGTGCGTGTCATGAGTAGGTTTGTATTGGTGCATCCTCTGAGTAGGTGCCTCACTCCCTCTCACGTCACTGGCATGCGAGTCTAGTATTGATTCACTCCCACTTATGTTATATTATACAGAGATCATCCTAGCTTCACCCTATCTCATGCTGCGTGATTAATTAAAGGCATAACGTTTGCCATTCACTATTTCGGTTGTGATATATATGTAGTTGATTCTTTATACATGGAAGTGGTAGGGAATATTTGTAAGGTTATGGTTCAGTGGTAGGGGAGGGACACAGTCAGGTGGGTGTGGTCCTTACATTCCAAAATAACTAACTAACCTACACGGACGGTGATGATGTAAACGGGAAGAGGTGAATCAAGGACCAGGAAATGGTGGCCAATTAAATTTGTACCTGAGCGGCCAGGTGTGTGGGCTGCGGATTGACGCTGTGTATCTAGTCATTGGGATAAACTTTGTGAGATATTAGATTTGCCATGACGGACGGAATTCGAGTGGATAAACTTTGTCAGATATTAAGTTTGCCATGACGGAAGGAAAGAAATTGAGGGACTGCCAACTTCTTTTTTTTTTCTTTTTTTTCTTGCAAGCATGAACGTACCATCGCTCCAAACAGTATCTGAAAAAAAAATCTGAGGTAGCAATTAGACAAATCGGACGAAGGTTTCTGGTAAATGGTAGAGGACAGGGCGTGAAGTTGGCAGCCCTGCATGGTTGATATTAGTGATGCTTGAACCGAGTTGTTCGCGTTGCCAGTTTCTTCGTATCGACGTATCCACAATGCCACCGTACTGTAGGAGACGCTAATATCCCTCATACTTTCTCTCTTGCTGTAACCCTCATTGTAAAGTGTGATGATCTCTTGGCGTGTATTCAGAGTCGTCTCCACGGTGAATGACAAGACCATACCACACCAGTCTCGAAATCAACTCTGATGAAGTGTCACATGCATTTCGAAACTTCGAATATCAGATCTGATCCACCATAAAGCATCTTCATGAAGGGCGTTTCCTTTCAAGATTACTACATTTGATAACCAATGAAGATTGCAGCTACTTTATTATTGAAAAAAAAATTTCCATTATCCTGGATGTCTGTCATATTACGAACCCAATCAGTGACACACTGTTCACTTGGTAAGCGAGTCTAAACAGTGTTTGAGGTCAATGCCATTGTGACACATCTACCAAGTCGTTGATACTGCGATCCATATCGAGCAACATATATGATGAGTATGATGGTTATAGAACTTTCAAATCAGTTGCAATATAAGAAATTAAACTTTACAGTAGAACGTATAGCTATTTAGAAAGAAACACTTGTAAATATAAACTACAGATATTATAAGCAGATCCGGCATCAACGCCTACTCAGGCATACCAACCCAACAAGGGTAATCTTGTTCAATTTGAGAACCATCGCACCCCATTTTTCAGATACTTTTTGGAACGATGGTACATACACTACGGCTGTTCGATTTACTTTCCCTTTAATTAATTTACTTTATTATTTAACTTTTTTTTTTTACTTATGTCAACACTATCAACACTATCAACAACGTCCTCTTCACAATCCTTTTATTCTAACTCAATGTAATATTTGCGATAAATGTTACAGATGCAAATATTCGTATCCTTAAGAACATTTCACAAGCAGAAGTGTGTTTTGATTTGCCTTTCCCTTGAAATAAGCATTGCTGTTGGTTTTGTTTAATTTTTTTCATTGCCTCTTACTTGATTTACAGAGGCACACAACCGCTAATTTCTTGCTTCTTATATAATTTACGCTGGTAGGGAGTGATGTTGAGTTGTGCTTTTGGCTCGCACTCCACCTACCATCCACCTCCTCCCGCACCACGATCAGAGCCACGCCCTCCCTCCCTCCCTCGTCCCACCACCACGTAATCCCCACCTTCTCATCCCACCCACCCTCAAGACAGTGCTTTCCTCGTACATCCTTATCTTTCATAATCACCCTCACATCATCCTCTCTCACCCTCTTAAAAAAACGTATGTCGGAAGTATAGTAACGCAGGAGTGATAAAATATTTCAAGAAAATAGAAATTAAGAAAAAAAAGATACAGCGTCTGTTTCCTTCATATGGTAATCCTACTCATCTGATTACGTTTATGATAGTTAACCCTTATTTACTATCATAGAAAACCCTATGCAACAACCAACCAACCAGGAAATAAGAAATAGACGATAAGAACTCGTTTGTCTCGTCTTTAAAGTAATCCTAGACAGCTGTTAACATCAAAGGGTAAAGCAGAACACAACGCCTCGCAGCGCCCCTTGATCAGCCCACTCAACGTTATATTAATTCAACAATTCACCGTAAATGATACAGCCACTGACCTCACCGTAACCAGAGGATCGAAATACCGGCTTTGCAAGTTTAGGGTCATGGTGGCGTTTACTGACATGTATGAAATTTCCACCGAGGACCCGAACGAGAAGATTATTGGGAGGGGAAAGAGGAGGAGGAGGAGGAGGAGGAGGAGGAGGGGACGAGAGAGGAAGGCATTTTACCTCCCTCCTCGCTCGCCGGCAGAAATGTATTCACTCATTCTTGTTTTCCCTTTTCCTTTTAGTAATTTGTCTGTTTTGTGCCTCTTTATACATTTTCTTGTCCTGCTCTTCTGTCTTCATCTCCCACACATGTATCATCCTTTTCAGCGTTACTCCCCCTCCTCCCTTTCTTTTTTACTCTCTCTGCCACCATAAATAAATAAATAAAAATGTTTCCTTAATATATCAAAACAACTTCCTTCCTTTTACTTCTTCACAGTCTTTCTCGGTGACAGTTCTTTATGTAACCTAAGTACACCACTAGTTTCTATTTAACACCTCAGCATATTTACTCGTATCTCCAACGATATATACATACATATAAGGACATAATATTTAGATCTCACCTTTACAAATTGACGTGACTCTTGCCTTTATCTTCTATTAATGAACATAGTTTTTTGGTATTGTATAGACTTCAGTGTTACTCTACTAACAGGGTATTTTTTTTTAGTAGTAGATGAACGAGAGATGTAATTAAGTTTGATGGTTAGTGTGGGGACGACAAAGGGGCAATTTAGTAGTGAAGGGTGGGTGGGTAGGAGTGTTTTAGGGGGAGTTTGGGTAGTAGAGCTGTAAAGGGAGTTGTCACGAGCTAGAACGATTCGTACTGGAGATTGTGTGGGGCATTTTATGAGTGTTGGTATGTGAGGAAGGGAATGAGTGGGTGGGTGAGTCAGTCAGTGAGTGTGAAAGAGAGAGTGTGTGTGTGTGTGTGTGTGTGTGTGTGTGTGTGTGTGTGTGTGTGTGTGTGTGTGTGTGTTTGTTAATAATAATAATAATAATGATAATAATAACAAACAGTTTATATCGTTAAGGCAGCTGTTGGGCTGAAAATTTACAAATTACAAAATTATATAGAAACAAATAAAATAAAAGGGAATGGAGACTGGTGGGTCTGACAAACAACAGGGGGTGTTGGGGGGATAACAACTCGGGGTGACGGGGAGGTGACGGGGGGGTGACGGGGGGATAACAACTGGGGGTGATGGGGAGGTGACGGGGGGATAACGAGTGTATTATAGACGAGACGGTAGCGGTGCCTTGTAGTTAATTACACAATGGACAGAGGCGTTGATTAGTCGTGAAGTACACAGGGGACGGGAGCAGTGACTTGTAGTGTGTGTGTGTGTGTGTGTGTGTGTGGGTGGGTGTGTGTGTGTCTGTGTGTGTGTGTGTGTGTGTGTTTTTCTTCAGAAGGCATAAACTGTACGTATTTTGTGTTTCATCAAAATGTTTTTCAAGCGTGAGTTGATTTAGCATCTTGATTGTCTTGTTTCTTACGCATCAAGTATTGTTACATCGAATAAAAGTAACAGAATGAGGGAGGACTAGATGGAAGCGTCACTAGACCGTATGTTATGAGCTACTACTTTACTCTTTCTCGTCCTCCTCCGCTTCCTCCCTCTTTCTTCCTCCCATCTTTCACCTCTTGTGTTGTCTCCATATATCCTAGGAATACCAATCCATCATAGACCATGCATTACATATATATTTTTGTTATATATATTATTTTTTCTAAGATTTACAAATATAATTTTCACTATTCTAAACTCACCTTATAGCTTTTAAATATTAAGGGACACAAATCTAAGCAGTGTGGAATTTAGGAGTGTAAAGTTTGCGTTACGGACAGGTGAATGATCGTAGTATTTGGTGTCTTCAGTTCTCTCCCGTATTATTTATGCAGTCATGGCTAAAGGGTTCCATGAAAGTTTAATTAATACATGTGCTTCATATCATGTGTATTCTATTGTATGTGAATGAGATAAATGTTTAGAATGTGTAAGTGTGTGTGTGTGTGTGTGTGTGTGTGTGTGTGTGTGTGTGTGTGTGTGTGTGTGTGTGTGTGTGTGGGTGTGCGTGTGTTTTACATCGTCTTTGATTTCCTGGTATAGATCTAAGTTAAGAAATTCACGTTAAGAGCGTTTTTCTTTTTTCTTTGTGTACATTTCCGCTTCTCTTCCTGCGCCGCCCGTGGTGAGGGAAAGGGAAGAAGGAAGTAAGGCTACACAAGAGAAAAGGGAATAAAGGAAGGAGCTGATAATATTGAGGAAGAATCATAAATAAAAACAAATAACAATTACATCAAAAAACTTTACATATAATTTTTTATTTAATTTATCTGATGAAGTGTAACAATAATGCCTCAGCGTCTTGAGTCTTGTTAGTTTCCTTCCTAGTTATCCTCCTCGTTGTTGTAGTTGCCATGTTTTATCTCTTCTTTAATTGTATTTTATGGCATTGCACCGCTGAGTGTAATCGGAGGTTTTCGGTAATGTGTTACAGTTCCATCATACGTTAATTGTGTAGTGGAACAGTCTGGGTTTTTGCGCCAACACTAAACCAGTCACATAAAGAAGTCTCGTAACGTAGGCTCGTGTGTGTGTGTGTGTGTGTGTGTGTGTGTGTGTGTGTGTGTGTGTGCGTGTGTGCGTGTGTGAGTGAGTGGCTATTCGTTATATAGGTATTGCTTTTAGATATTTATCACACGGTAAACTGACCACCTCTACAGCCTTACCACATGCTGTCAATTCACGTTACATTACACCCACACCCACTCTCTCTCTCTCTCTCTCTCTCTCTCTCTCTCTCTCTCTCTCTCTCTCTCTCTCTCTCTCTCTCTCTCTCTCTCTCTCTCTCTCTCTCTCTCTCTCTCTCTCTCTCTCTCTCTCTCTCTCTCGTTCACCCACCCACACACAAAAAATGCTTTTATACATGTCATTTTTTGCTAGTGTGATGGTCGTGAGTGGAAGGGGAAGGAAGATATTGTCTCCACGCATATAAACCGTTAGCCACGACCCACTACCTCACAGCGTCCTGCAACCATCCATCACCTACTCCGGCCCTTCACCCAAAGCCTCTCTCGCCACCACCTTCCCCTTCCTCCATCCCTCATCCTGTTGTCCTTGCCCCCATTCCTCTTCTCTCTACTCTTCCCTCTTCCATCCCTCCTGCCTCCACACTAATCTCTCTCTCTCTCTCTCTCTCTCTCTCTCTCTCTCTCTCTCTCTCTCTCTCTCTCTCTCTCTCTCTCTCTCTCTCTCTCTCTCTCTCTCTCTCTCTCTCTCTCTCTCTCTCTCTCTCTCTCTCTCTCTCTCTCTCTCTCTCTCTCACACACACACACACACACACACACACAAATTCGGCTTTCACCACTTTACCTCCATCAATGCTTTACCTCAAACAGGCTCTTCCTTCACTCGACTGCTCCCCTCCCTCCTATCCTCCACCCTTGCTCCCCATAACCCTCCTTGCCTTAGCACCGTACCTCACCCTACGCTGCCCTACTCATCTTTATCTCCCTTACTTTGAAGGCCATAACTTTGACTCCTCTCCCACACACCATTCCTTTCTCCCCAACTCTTCTTCCCCTTTTTCTTTTGCTCTCTCTATCTCCCTTTCTCCTATCCCTCATCTCTTTCTCCACTCTCCTTCCTTTCCCTCCACACCCGCCCTGCTTGGCCCGCCTCCATTCGTCTGACACATGCCGTCAGATAGTGAGGTATCCTGCTCTGAAGATATTTTTTTTTTATGTTATAATTCTTTGAAGCGTAAACTTTTTGGTGTAAGAAACGCGCTGATTTTACTGATTATCTTACTGAGCTGCTAACTAGACTGACTTGGACCGATCAGTTCAGTGTTTTCCTTGGCTGTTTTTTAATTAAAGTTTTGGTAAGGAAGAAAGTTTCATAGTACGTTGGTCTTGTTTTTTTTTAACAGTTTGAAAGTTGCCTTTTTGCATAGTTACCTTACGGCGGAAGAATATCAGTTGTCTGTTGCAGGATTGAAAGCGTAGATATGAAATGAAAATCCATGCGTTCGTATTTTTAAACTTCATAGCTATACACGCATGACTTATTTTTTCTTTTGATGTTTTATGTTTTGTTTTATCTGTGATGTGTTATTTATAGCTAGGCTTCCCTTCGGCTTGGTAAGACAGCGGGTGTGAGGGAAAGTGACAGGGGCGACGGAAGACAAACAGCGGCCGTCTTCAGGGTCAGGCGGTAATAAATAGTCGTGCATTTGGCAGAGTTACACAAAAGTCACTTGTTTTTTGTGTGTTTTTTTGTTATTGTATGCCTTGTATTGCATATCACACTGATTATACAACTCTTTGATCACTGCTGCTTATCTCTCCTTGACGAGCTTTGAAACCAGAGGAAAAGTATAGAAAAAAATGAGGGAAGTACTTTGTCTTTATGTATTGAAATCGGAGTCAAAGTTTTTCGTTCCCATGCAACAAGTGTTTAAGTTTTTGCATCACATTGTATGTTCGATGATAGATGAAAACATGTCCATTTTATGTTTTTACGTCTATGTATAAATTAAGTTAAGTGTATATGTTTAAATGCCAGCAGGAAGTCACTACAGTATCAACACAATGTCAACACCACAACACCACGTCACCAAAAAGATCACATCACCACCACCTCAACACCATCACAACTATGAAATCACCATCAGCAACACCACATAACCCACCACAATGACATCACCATCAAAACCACCACATAAACACCACAATAACATAACCATCAACACCACCATATCAACATCACGCATCACCACCAACATCACAACCAAATCACCATTAACACCAATATATCACCACCACAATCACATCACCACACCACCACCACCACCAGTAACACCAGCACCGACAAGTCCCTAGCGTCGCAACCTGTCTTCCATGACCCACCCACCGCCCCCTCCCATCCAGCTCCACGCGACATGCCCTCACCTGGAGATGGATGGCGTGACCCACCACTCCTCCGAACATTATATTTCTCAGCTGCCGCCATTAATCCTCGGGCAGGAGTGGAAGGAAGCGTAATGTGCAGTGTTCACCGTAAATCATGAATCCTTGCGCGACCCCAGCAACTTCAGCTACGCCGGGTGATCTTTGCGTTGTGTTGGCTGTTTTGTGTGGAAATATTATGGAAGAAGAGTTTTGAGTTCGTATATGTATGTGTATATATGTGTTAGAGAGAGAGGGAGAAAAAGGTTAGCATAGAAAGAGAAAGGTTAGCAGAGTAAGAGAAAAAGGTTAACTGAGAGAGAGAGAGAGAGAGAGAGAGAGAGAGAGAGAGAGAGAGAGAGAGAGAGAGAGAGAGAGAGAGAGAGAGAGAGAGAGAGAGAGAGAGAGAGAGAGAGAGAGAGAGAGAATAGCAGTAAATGAAACAGTTTTATCATATACTGCAGTAATTATCATTTTTATACTCAAGAAGAATATGCTAGCTCTGACATAGTTCCGAGTCAGTAATTATTGCCTCCTTCTGTTGCAACTTAACTCGCATACATCGGAGCGGCAAGGGAAAGTTGCAGGGACCACAAATCATGGCTGGGATATTACCTCAGTGATATATACGTGCAGATAATGAGGTGCAGTGCTAACCTGAAGGAGACCAGAGAGAAGAGGACTAGGAAGGATGACTGGCTTGTAGAAAGTTATTTGGAAGCACTGATATCAGAATGCATTTGTGCAAACTGATGCCTTTTTTTATATATGAAATGTAAATGTATGATTTTTCGACAACTAATTTTTGGGATCTCTTGTAAATGGGTTGACTTTTGATGCAATTTCCATTTTTTTACACATCATGAATAATAGAATTCCTGCTCATTTGACATTCTAGCAATACAGCATGCAAGTTAAAGGTTATTTTTTCCTCTTGTAGCTTAACATCGAGAGAGAGAGAGAGAGAGGAGAGAGAGAGAGAGAGAGAGAGAGAGAGAGAGAGAGAGAGAGTAAGAAAGGAAGAGATGGAGAGAAAGTAAAATTGTAGAGTGAAGACATGCTTTGTTTACCATGAAGACGTGGCATCACACTCTTGGCTTCATTCTCTACACATGTTTTCATTTATAAGAGAAGTCCTAATGTCGTGCTGACACTTCTTATCAACTCGGCTAATTCTGTAGTGCGTGAAATGTTTACGGTTTTCCTTACTCCTGAGATGGTGGCGATGGTGGTGGTACATGTGAGGGTGGGAGGGGGGGGGACAAGGTCATTCTCTCTCACCTAACCTTCACTTCCCCTCTGGTACTTGTGGATCGGGGTGTTCCGGAGGTGCTGGTGGCGGCGTTGGGGTAGGGGAAGGGGTAGTTTGTGATTCTGGGCATGATACGAGAAAGCACAAGAAAAAAAGTGACATTGAAAAGATTAATTGTCGCTTGGAGGTTAAGGAAAGTAAAAGACAAAAATAAGTGTACAATAAACTAGGAACACACTCGTACTTTAATGAAGCATTCTGTTATTAAAGAGACAGAACATACGTGATAAAAAGAAAAAAACACGTTGAATATGACTTTAGGATGATAAGGTACAGTTTCAAAATAGATAACCAGCCTGTTCTGCTTTCCCAGCGGACGAATATATGCGAAAACTTTGTACCACACCACCGTAGCAAAAAAATTTTAAGATCTAGTTTTCGTCCACATACTTTATGCATTGTATTTTTTTCTTTTATTTTTTTAGTATATCGTATATTTAGTTATCACGAGTCAATCAAGTGCAAGTTTTTCCTCATACTAATATCCCCAACTGCTGAGTTTTCTTCATGTTTTTCCTTACCTCCTTTTGTTATTTAGTTTTCCCACCTTTCTTGCCACCTCTCTTCACACGTCTTTCCACATCTATTAAACTCACTCATCACTTCGTTCCCCTTTGAAAGTGTGCTTTCAACCTTCTCTCCCTTCACCTTGGTCTCTTATTGTATCAGGAGTGATAATGCTTCATTATATTAATGACGACGTACCATAACAATCGGGATACCCAAACGAGGGAGCGGTAGTTCAGCATCGATAAAGTGGTTCGAACCACAGTGGTACGAACTAGATTCGTCGTGAACCACCACGATGTGCTGGGACTTTGTAACTTGCACCTGTTCGGTAAATTGCACGAATTCACCTCTAGTGTTTCAGTTAACATATATTAACTGTCTAGAGTGCGCATGGCGCTTTTCATTTGTTTTTGGGAGGGAAGTGACATGGTTAGTGAGTGACAGGGTTTGGTGAATCTGTTGTGTACTGGACGTCATAGTGGGCGGGCTAGCAGTGGTAGCCATTGTAGTGGGTTCGCCGGGTCTCCAGACCTCCACCTGTCTCCGCGGGCTCCTTGATCGGATGGAATTGAGGTACGCTATTGACTGTTGAGGTGTAAGCAAACGGGAGGAGATAGTGTTGTAAGTATTGAAATTTCAAGTGAACTTTTTACCATGTTAATTTATTGCATTTGTTGATTTTACAAGTGTTTGCTATTAATTGGATTTCATGATACATCAATGATTATTTTTAGACGTTAGGAATCATGCTTGTTTTGTTTGGTTTTGGTCTCGCACTGGTGTTTGTTTCATTACGTAAGTAGTGTCTAGTTCAGTGTTACGATAGTTATTGTTAACTACTGGAACGAGTCGATCATATTCATTACTGTTTGCAGTTCGAAGCACTTTGGATGAACAAACCTGCTTTGACACACCAGTCTTTGCTTACACGGACGGCACACTTATTACTTTCTTAATTATCGATAGCAGTTTTTCCATTAACTTTCATTCATTATCGCCAGCTCCTCTTTCTTCCCCTCCTTCTTTCCTTTAATTCAATCTTCCTCCTTGGTGCCCGACTGATCCTCATCTTAACTCTTATCATTTCACCGCTTGTCTTCCTCTCTTTATCCTGTTTTATTTTTAATTTTTCTTTGTTGAATATAAATGCCGATGTTTGTTCTCTTATCTGTTGTTATACTAATGATTGTTGCTTGTTTATTGTCTTGCAACCCCTAAGTATATCTGTTACGGTCTATTCTTATTGTGTTTTTATACGTAAGACGATGTTATTCGGAACCTTTTATTCCGTTTCGTTTAGTTTGGGCGATAGTCTTTTTCATTTTTTCAAAACATCCCACTCATTCGTACTATTTTCCTTTTACCTCTGCAAGCCTCTTTTTTTTTTTTTCTCGCTATTTCTGTCATTTCCCAAAGTCGTGTTGCATTCCTGTCGTGTAAGTTTTGTGGCAGTGTGGTTTTTTCACCCTCTTTTCGTAGTGTATTTTAGGTATTTCTACGTTTTGTTTTGATAGTTTTTTTTCTTCTTAAAAGATTAAAAGAAAAGTTAGTACTGTTTAGATATATAACCGTGTTTGATATGCTATAACGCTATATTCCTCTTTAATGTCACTGAAGTTCGATAAATATTGTTGCTTTAGTAAAATATGGAAAACTAATTCACTTACATATAATATCGGTGTTGTGCAATTTCTTTCACTTGACTCAGAGGAAAAATCTTATTCTTATTTATAGCTTCAGTGAACAATACAATAATTCTTTCGTAAAATATGAAAGAAAAGTTCCTCTATAAATGTTTTGTTGACAGTTATACGAAGCATTTTTAGTTACTCAAAATGTGACACAATGGAAACTATTTACCTGCCTTGACACACCACTCAAACCACTCCATCACACATACAGCCTGTCATCACTACAACACTCATGGTATTCTTCTGACATCTGTTGGTCGTAGAGAGAGTCACGGCGTAAAGAATAGAAGGACCAGCGAATAGTCGCATCCCAGACATGTAGCTATTGTTTCATATACCGAGTGGTTTGAAATTTACTAATCGTATTTATTCTATCATTCCGTTTGGTGATGTGATGCGAGTGTTTGGTGAGCCTGTTGGGTATGATTGTTGTTGTTGTTGTTTTTGTTGTTGAGTTACTTTCATTATGACGCATTTTTTTCCGTGTACATATGTCGAGTTTTTTTTTCTTTCTCTTTTTCTTTCTCTTTCTCTCAATCTCTCTTTCTCTCTCAATCTCTCTTTCTCTATCTCTTGCTCTGTTTTTATAGTTTTCTCTTTTTTCTTTTTACTGTCATGGTAAGTGCTTATGACATTTATAGATCCATCAGTACTAATTAAGTCCCGTGCTTATCAATGGCAATTAAGGTGATTTGTGTCAAGTAGTAGCCGGACACACAACAATTAAAGGCATGCGTGTCCCTTGTTTTGTCAGCAGAGGAATGTGTCCAGTGAGCGAGCAGGCGAGGCGAGCTGAGACAGTCTTGCCAGTGGCGTCAGGTCTCTATGTACTACTGCGTCTATAAGAGTCTCTCCTCCATTATCTGTACCATAACTTATATAGAATGGGTCTCTATAAACCATCTTTGCCTAGTGAATATATGGCTGGTGTGGCCCATCGTATTTGTTTTCTTTTCTTTATCGTTTAGTTAATGTTCATTGACATCCACCTTTGCCAGAATCCCGTCCTTGACTTTGTAAATTTAGTTCCTCAACAGACAGAGGCGTTAACACCCATAATAATGAACTGAAGGAGGAGCTTATAATGACACCCTCTTGACGCCTGCCTCGGCTTGTATCTCACCCCGCCGCCGCCAGCCGTGTAGGTCGGCCAATGCCACCTTGTAGCTATCGTGTCTCGCCGGCCATCAGGTACCACTCTAGGCGAGACACTGCGGCTTGGCTCGGGCTGAAGCAGTACCACATCGGCGCCAGTCTCCCGTGCGGTGAGGTGCTGGTGGAGAGTTGGCGACCGTGGAGGAAGCTGGGAGGGGGTGATCGGTGGTAGTGGTGGTGGTGGTGGTGTATGAGGGAGGTAAGAGAATGTGAAGACTATAGGAAGGCAGGGAGTATTGGGGTGTTGGAGGCTGGAGAGATGTATAATAGTAAGGGGAACGGTGCAGGAAAGGAGGGGGAGTAATGAAATGTCATGTACCTTTAAGTTTAGAGTTTATGTAGCGTAACGACCCACGTCATGCAGAAAATATAGCCTTGTAAAGGATATGTAGGTTAAGTATAAAGTAACTCATGTTAGACAGACAAACAAATGGAGACTCTCATCGTTAATATCTGATGGCGTTTCTATACCTTTTGTTGATACAGTTTCATTCTTTCATATTCCATTTCCTATCAGCCATCTCCTTTTCCTCCCTGATACCCTTCCTTTCACTTCACTTCTCTTGACTTTCATCCACTTCCTTCCTTGCCTTTCTTTTGGATCCATATCGCTTCAGGGGCCGTTCTCCCCATCGCTACTTTGCCTCCTAAACCAGTCGATTCCTCTGGCTCCACACCCTTGCGGCACTTGAGCCTTTCAGGGCCACCGAGTATTCATGAGTCTTTGATCCCACACGGTCCATCTTCACCAGTACCCAGAGGAAAAAGAGGAGGAGTAGGTCTAGTTTACATAGAGCTCCAGGGCGTCTCCGAATTCTTACGTGAAAACATCTGCAGAGATCACACTCAGATCGTCAAAAGATACGTTGCCAAAAACAGAAACCGCACCGTTGCATTTGACTTTCATTTTTATTTTTTCCTTTTTATTTTGACCTCGAATGCAACGAGTTTGAGGGAAGTCAAGGTTAGGGTTAGTGATGCACGTCGCTAGCTAGCTACGTCTTGTGTTTTTACTGAGAGTTGTATCTGTATGTGTAAGCTGCTGGGAAGGCCTAACGAAGGGGGAACCATTGAAATTTGTTTCCATGTATCATCATATATCTTTTTTTTTTTCGAGAAGGGGAGTGTTGGGTTATGGGTCCTCGTTTCCATAATACTTTACCCTCTAAGGAAAATAAAGGGAAAAGTGAGGATGACGATTTAGGCGAAAAATAAGGGGAATGGCACCAATTCCTTCCCTCCCCGGTTCCTGGCGCCTCTGATGTAAGGTGAAAGGAATTACGGTAACATCATATTGCTTTTGCCTTTAACTTCACGGCGTCACGGTATTGATGCAGGATAACTTGTGATGGTAAAGGACGACAGCACCAGTCACACAGATCACATAGGATTGCCTGTTTAATATACGTGATTCTTGATTCTTCTCAGATAAATCGACTAATATATTACTGTGTTGAAAATGGTATTTATTCAGCATATATTGAAAATTGGACCATTCTGTATAGTTTTATTGAGGCATAAATCACTATGTTTCGCCTACTGTGTTTCCCTTTTTGGCATTTATGATGTTATTGCAACGTACAAGAGTATAGTTTAATTTTATGGAACAGAGAGAGAAGACAGCAAGTCAAGTGTGTCAAGTGTGAGCTGGCTGGCAAGATGAAAATTACGTAGATAGTCTTATAGTATTATTATTATTATTATTATTATTATTATTATTATTATTTATTATTATTATATTTTTTTTCCATAGAAATTTGTGTGAAATTTTTTTTTCCTCACAACCACAACCTGAGCGAAAGTTTCCTCGTGAATCCCCAGCATCAGAGTGAGAGGCCGGGGGGAGGGGGGGGGAGTGATGGGGGGTTACGTGCCCACAACGCCATCCATCATTCACTTCCCGAACCCGTATCTACGATCTCATTTCCCGGCTCATCCCACCACCGTGCTGATGGGTATAGAGTGGGGAGGAGAGGGAAGGAGGAGACGCCAGCACAGAGTAGGGGGGAGGAGGGGGTTTGTGTGGGTAGGATTATCTCCGTTTAACACCTGACTCAACGCTTACAATACCAAGACTGTTTTATTTTTATTTATGTATTAGCCAAAACGGGCTTGAATGTAAAAGATGACAGGATGAATGTTCGTGCGGAGGGAAGCAGGTGAGGGGCAGCGGAAGACAAATGAGCGAACATCATCTCTAGAAACACTTTACGTAAAACACCTGAGAATACCAACGTGCGTGGCTCAAAAAAATATATGTATATATATAAGAAAGGATATTTTTCTATTATCATTTTAAAGTCTTTCGTTCGGTGGAAAGGAAATTAAACTACAATCCAGAGCAATCCGAATGGCTTCCTGCTAAATCAGAAGTACCGAATGGGATGCGTTTCGGAATCTGGATCCGGCGCAGTTATTCCCAAAGCCTGTAAGTGTTCCAGCACAGTGTTCCCTTCGGCTGGCAGGCTGCAGGGTGGGTACAACACGCTTCATCACCGGCTACAGTCTGGCCGCCGCCCCTCAAGACTTTCCTTAACTATGGAGGAGACTGAAAAGTAATAACTACATGATTCTCAGAGGAAAGAAAGCGTCGTCCTTTTTTTGTTACTCTTGCTCTCTTTTTCTCTTTCTTACTCTTCTTGCTTTGCTTACATGCTGTCCCAAAGCATTATTGGACTTCTCTCTTTGTCTCTTTCTGTATTCATTCTTATTTTGTTCGTCCTAAAACAATACTTAGTTCACCTGTAAAAGGATGTTTATGATAGGGATAAAGTGTGTGCGTGTGCGTGTGCGTGTGCGTGTTCGTGTGCGCGTGCGCGTGCGCGTGCGTGTTTACCTATTTGTCTGTCTGTCTGTCTCCGTCTACCAATGGCCTCTCTAATTTTACTTAATCGTGGGATTTCCCTTCTGATCAATATTCCCAGTGACTCCAAAATTACAGCATCCAACCTTCCATCTCCCTTGCATGTCCCCATTCTTCCTTCCCTCCTGCCTCTCCCTCTTCCTACTTATCCCTCCCGTCTACCCCCTCTCCTTATCCCTCCATCTAGTCTTCCCCCTCTTTCTCTCCCTATCCATCCCCTCCACTCCTCCCTCTCTTTCTCTTCCTATTCATCCCTCCACTCCTCCTCTACTGCTGCCACAAGGGAACATGAGGTTTCGATAGTCGCAGGCTGCAAATTAAGGGTTTTGTTTATCAAAAGACCTGATCTTCCCCTGCCGAAAGAAACAGTGAAGTTGATTGTCATTTGTTTCTCTAAGGAGTGTTTATCTTTTTTATTGTCCACTATTAGTTTTTGTATTTTTCTAATTTCAAACCGTGTGGGTGTGTGTATGGGTGTGTGTGTGTGTGTGTGTGTCCATGCGTGCGTGTGTCCATGCGTGCGTGTGTCTGTGTGAGTGGGTGTCTCTGATTGCGTGCTTCCATGTCTGTCTGGATGTATAGGATTACTGGAGAATGTGTGTGGTTCTTTTTCTTCTTTTCTTTTCTTTTCCTTTCCTTTCTTCCCATTACATCCATGGACAGTTAGTTTTTTTTTCCATTGTGCCACTTTCTTGGTCCTCAATCTTACAGGGAGTTTGTCACAGCACTATAACTTTTTTCGTCATTTCCATGTATATTGTTGACATTTATCATGCTTAACAAAATGATGAATTGTTCCTTTTATTGTCTATATAAGCTATGAATGTTATTTTTTGAACGAAACTTGTGTGTGTGTGAGAGAGAGAGAGAGAGAGAGAGAGAGAGAGAGAGAGAGAGAGAGAGAGAGAGAGAGAGAGAGAGAGAGAGAGAGAGAGAGAGAGAGAGAGAGAGAGATAATCGAATACTGATGGTAGTGTCATGTGCAGAGGGAAGTGGCACTGAATGGCCTAACACATGTTCCTTGACGACTAGCGAGCGTGTTGTGTTATGTCCGCACCAGCCTTGATCTCCCTTGTGTGTGGCTGTGAAAGGGGTGCGTGCATGTCTACGAGTATGTCCCTTTGTCCCTTCTCCTATTCCCTGCCTGTCCCTCTTCTTACGTGGCTGAGGAGAGAGGAGGCGGCCGTCGAGCAGAGATTGGCCAGTGATTTAATGGAGGTCGTTCTGTCACCTCGATTTACAATGGCTGGGCGGGGCTAGGGATGATGTCTCCCTCACACACACTCTTCATCGTCCTGTGTGTGTGTGTGAGTGTGTGAGTGTGTGAGTGAGAGTGTGAGTGTGAGTGAGTTTTTGTGTGCACTATAAAGATAGATACATATATTGCTTCACAATATATTTTTTTTCACTTTTTGTTCATATGTATGGCCTATAGATGTCTAGTTCGGGGGGATTCTTTAGTCACCTTTGTTCATATGCACACATTTTTTCCTCGTGATATATGGTCGTGTCGTGAAAGTATGATGGTGTTTGTATGTGTTAAGGAGGGTTGGATACCTTGTGTTTGTCATCCCCTTAGCCAGCTACTACGAGGACAAGTTTACATATAGTTAGTTAGTTACCTGCAAACTATGGGAAGCCTAACGTCCTTACTCACTTTAGCCATCAAATTACTGCCTAGCGCTCTAGGTTCTTTGTAGGCTCGTCCTTCACCTTGTTTGTCTCCTACCAAAGTTAGCATTACGCTCTTCATGTAACTGGGTCATGCCTGTGAAGTGTATTTGAGGAGTGACTTTGAGATGCCGCTCGTCTGTTAGTGTTTCATTGGTTCCTCGTTTTCTGTGTCTTGTTGGATTCATTCACTCGCCTTCCATTACCTGCGTCTTCTTTATTTTGTCTGTCTTGATTTTTTTTTTTTCACGTTTCTAGTTTCAGTTTTGGTCAGTGATTCAATGGGTGTGTCTTTTGTTTTTTTCCCTGATTTTGTTTAAGGTTAAGTTACTCGCGAACTTTTCTTATCCTGACGGTGTTGCTTTCACGTGTTTTTTTAAGCTTATAGATAACACATGTATGCGTGTTCATTGAGTACGTTAGTTTCAACCTTTGATTCACCATACACAATATATCATCAGCCAAGTGAATCCATAAATATAATAAAAAAGAAACTTCTATTTATATAAAATCATAACTTACTTGTGAAATATTTGGTACACATTTTCATTGACTTCTTTCGTCCTCCCTCCTATATCTGTTTCTTCTATTTTTCCTCATATATTCCCTTCCGTCTAGTCGCATTATTCCTCATGCATCGATGCCCCGTTCGTGGGTGTAAGTTATGGATTATTCAGCGGTTAAGGGAATGTTGACCTTGAGACTCCACTTGACTCACTTTCCCAATGGCCAAAATTTCAAGTTTCCCTTCATGGTTTGCAGAGGTCATGGGAAAAATGTTGGAGGGGAAACCGTAAACAACGTGTGATTGATTGTTTATTTATCATCAGGCGAAGGAGAGTGAAATTAGTAAGAGTGATGATAACTTCGTGCTCTAAATACTGGCAAACACGATAGTCTGGAAACCCGTCCGTTAGTTGATTAATGTGTGTGTGTGTGTGTGTGTGTGTGTGTGTGTGTGTGGGTGTGGGTGTGTGTGTGTGTGTGTGTGTGTGTGAAAGGTAGAGAGAGAGAGAGAGTCATACAATACATAATACATAATAAAAAAATCACTTTACGCCTAAAACAACAAACAAACAAACACACAGGCTGGACATATCATTATTTTATGCATTTTTCCTTGTATCGCGTGAGGGACCACAACGGGTTTTATCACTGTGTTATGTGAACGAATGTGTGTTGAGTTGATTGTATGATTGCAAAGATTACTATTGTTTGAATCGAGTTTCTGCCACTACCCACCAGTCATCAGTATAATCTCTCTCTTTTTCTTCTTCTCTTCCATATTTTCTCCATTAAATCCACATCCAGCTCCATTCCATACTCTTATTCTACTCCTGAACCCTCAGTCTGCTTCTCTTCACCCCCCCCCCTTTTCACATCCTGACCAGCTTCCTCCACCCCCTCGACCTTCCTTTGTAGAATATACCATACGAACACACCTTTATGCAATCAGTGCTCAGTCGCCAAGTTCTTCCCTTTGACTCACTAACATCTAAGGACTTCTATTTTTTTAATGTATATTGTGTGTATCTACTAACTTTCCAACATTCTTTGCTTCCTTTCCCACAAAGCCTTCAGCCTCTGTCTACCTTCAGTATTCCTGTTCATTCATCTTATTATTCCAACTTTTTCATTGTAGCCTTTTCTCCTACACCTTCTCTGTTTACCTTGTTTCCCACACCCTCGATGCATCCCTTTCTTCCTTCTTTTCCCTCTCCAGTGATCTCTGAGATACATTGATCAAAGGTGACGTTTAGCACTTCTGTCAGTGATGTCACCTCGCCTGTCGCTCTTCATCATCATACTTGAAGTTCTAGTGTGGCGATCAGTAAGATGTGAGTTCAGGCGTGGACGTGTATCCCTTCAGCTAGTGTGGATGATGTGACTGGTAGGCTTATATTTTTTTTGTGTGTGTGTGTGTGAGAGAGAGAGAGAGAGAGAGAGAGAGAGAGAGAGAGAGAGAGAGAGAGAGAGAGAGAGAGAGAGAGAGAGAGAGAGAGAGAGAGAGAGAGAGTGTGTGTGTGTGTGTGTGTGAAGACATTTCAAAGATGTATGGCAGTGGATGTCAAGGTCGTGTGCGTGTGTGTGCGTGTATGTGTGCCTGTGCGTGTGTTTGAAATGTTTTGCTCACCATTGTAATCTTATTGTCTTTCTTTTATTCCAGGTAAGTACCCTGTCATGTGCTGCTGTTGTTCACCGCGTTCCCCAGTTCCCCCTTGTAAGTACGCATTGAATTTAGGTTTACCTTGATTTATTTCGCTTACCCATCAGAAGAGGTACGAATTATGTGTGTTTCAGCTCAACGTTGCAATACATTAGTCCTTGTGGAAGAGATCGTTTTCTACAGCTGCAAAACAGAAAACGAATAGTGCTGAGTTAAATGAGTAACCTTAGGATATTGGTTTGGTTACGTTATATACTTGTACTTTACTCTACGTCTGTATTTAACGTATTACACAACATAGACAAAAAAACTTCACCTGTAAAGCCATCAGTATATTCCTAAGGTTGTTTCGTGTCCACGATTCCTTAACAGTGA
>JAPQNM010000005.1:21969001-21976501 GCA_029783475.1 Metacarcinus magister | reverse complement strand
TTCATGACTATTTCGTAACCTAACTCTATTTTTTTTCTTCTCTCGGATGGTTAAAAATTTAGATTAGATTGTTTGTGTGTATGTAATTGTAGTTGTTAGTGTAGCATTTTTGGTTACGTTATAAGTTGAAATGGATATAATGAAATTTATATAAAAGAAAAAAAGAACTCTAAAAAAAGTAATATGTAGACCAGTTTTTTTTTTACCACTCGCTTTAAACGCTTTTGATTTACCTCTCTGGGAAAAAAAAATTACATGAGAAAAGGAAAACTTAGAAGTCTACACCACAGGAAGATTATAGAGAAAGCATTGTACCGGATTAATTGCATATCTTGGTGCAAGAAAGGAAAGGGAAAGCTTTTGAAACGGAAGTTAACGATTAGCACAACCCACTACGATGGATAAGCTTTTGTTTGTCATGAGAGAGAGAGAGAGAGAGAGAGAGAGAGAGAGAGAGAGAGAGAGAGAGAGAGAGAGAGAGAGAGAGAGAGAGAGAGAGAGAGAGAGAGAGAGAGAGAGAGAGAGAAGAAGAAGAAAAAAAGAGGAGGGGATCCAGCACAAAGAGAGAGAGGGGAATAAGTGAGAGACGGGGCATTGCTTAGTGTGAGTCACAAGAGGGATCTTAGATTTGTCTGAAATCATCGACACTTCTGAGAAAATGATTAATCAAAGCACCAAAAATATCATGAAAGCAACACAACACACAATCATCTCAAAGTTGATGGGAAAATAACCGTTTTTTTGTATTCATATAACTCATGGATTTATTTATCAGGAATATTGTTACACTATCCGTTTTTTTAATTTTTTTTTTATTTATTTATTTTTTTGTCATATTAAAGTTATGGATCCGCCTTTCTTTGTTGGTAAAACGATGATTGCCGCGCAGCAAACTAACATTGATTCCTCCTCAGAGTTTGTTACTAATGGTGTTGGCGGCCCCGATGAACAACACAAACGATGGAAAGTATTGAAATTTTAAAGAATGAATTTTATCGATAGAGAGATTAACCACACCATACCTTTCCTTCACACGTCGAAAAAGAAATATCTTCTATTTTTTTATAAATATTGGATTCATTTCCTATGTATCAGAATTTGCTCTTTTAACCTATAACTCGAATGATAACAACCCTCTTTGGATAACTAACAATAATAAGTGTGTTATCAAACCTATAACAACACCTATTGAGATCAAAGGAAAAGATAAAGAAGGGGAGCCAGATAAAGGCTTTGATGCTTCATTCTACCTATTAAGAGCTTTTATATGGCTGTTATTATGTGTGAAGTGAAGGCTGGCAGGCAGATGGCTGGTGAGTGATGTAGTTAGGGATGAACAAGACAATAGTGGACAGTCACAGCTGAAGAAGAATAGGAAGGAAGGATAGAAGGGAGGAAGGAAGCCACGCTGGAATTCGTATTGGGATGGAGGAATCAGGAAGAGGCTGGTGCAGGATACAGCTAGGATGAGTAGGATAGTGAGGATAGCGACGTGTTGGAAGTCCTGTCTGGAGGATTTTTTTCCTGATTACTGAGGACCGGCGGAAGCTCTGGTGTGTTTGTTGACTTTGGACACGACAGACGTAGGAGGAACACGCTCGCGGAAGAGGCCAGGAGCAGCAGACGCGCCTCCTTCACACAGATCCTGCGAGATAAGAATAGAAGTGATAAAAATACACCATTGTTTTCACCTTCACTTTATTTACTCGTGTGATTTCCGTACGTTGTATGCTGCGTATTGTGTGTGTGTGTGTGTGTGTGTGTGTGTGTGTGTGTCTGCGTGTGTGTGTGTGTGTGTGTGTGTCTGTGTGTCTGCGTGTCTGCGTGTGTGTACATATTTATTTATTTAAGGACTCATTTATTATTTTTGCTTATATCTATCACTTTTGAAATATCAGTAAAGTTATCATAACGACAATAATAGGCAGACAGGTAAACAGCTACACACACACACACACACACACACACACACACACACACACACACACACACACACACACACACACACACACACACACACACACACACACACACACTGCTGTCACTATTTTTGCTTTATATCCTCCACGCACGACATGTTGACATGATAAAATCAGTTTCGTTTGCCACTTAAGGTCATGCGTGACTAACTTGTAAAAACTATCCCCATCCTTCACATATAACGAGAGAAAACGCCAGAGAATATACAGAACACTTAATTTTATACATGAATATCTCTATATAATCATGCAAGTACCTAAGTTCCTGGTTTCGGATGTAAGTCATAGAGTACATTATTAACAATCATCCTTAAGAATAGTGATATAAGTGGTATATACTACAAAGCCTGCCACTTATGTACGTACACGTCTCTTTAATACAAAAAGCCTCTTACATCTCTCTATTTCTCCCCTCATCTTCAGTCTGTATATTTGTTTTCTTATCTTCTCGTGTTCCTATTAGCCACTTTTCGTCAAGGTGCCTCAGATGATCAGATAACTCAATCAGAACCCAAGTTAATGCGGCGCCAAGACTAAATAACCACGTTTCTACAACATACATTCTCCTTCACATTTTGCACACCTTTGCTCTCTTTATCGTTAGTATCGCCACACTCCTCTTCCTGTATGTAATGGTTATAGAAACTTTAATTAATTTTAAACCTCGCTCCCTTTGCTATGAACACAGGTTTATATGCACACAAAGCTTTCAAACAAAGAATGGCCACATTAGGAAACCTGTATGTAACAACGGAAACATAACTATATTTCATAATAAATTTGTGAAGCAGTAACATTATAATAACTATGACCTGTTTTTTCTCTCATAGGGACAAGATATATAATGATTTATTTCTCCCGGAAAAAAAATATTCCTCATTTGCGGTAACGGTTTTTTTTCTGCGTCACTTCTTTTATGAACCAATTGAAATATTTTTTTATTTCACGTATTCTTACATCATAGTATGTATTGTAATTGTAATTAGTTGTATGTTGTGTGTGCTTGCGCCTTTTGTGTGTGGGGGGGGGGCGCGCGCGCGCGTGTGTGAAAACGTACAAATACAGGCACACAGACAGAGAGAGTAGATACATATTGAAATTCAGATACATTATTTCAATTATCAATTAATACTATTCCCATCAAACAACGTGCATCCGTAATTCCTCATTAGTATCACTAACAAAATTTTTTTCCAATGGAACGCCCTAAACAGCCATAACCAAAACATTAATTATTCATCACTTATAAATACATAGCTATTTTTTCCATGGAATTTTTTTTTATTTCATGTATTTTCTTCCTTTTCTTGTATGGATTAAGGGCAAGCTAGGTTTCTCTCGGTGCTAGAATACATATTATGTATGAAAATGTTGCTGGTCTTATAAACGCAACAATGGGGTGTGACCGGAACAGTAACAGTGATGATTGAAATATTGGAAGCATATATCAGGTGACAAAAAACTGAAGGGGACTATTCCGATGCATATCTCTGACTATTGTATTCAGAGGATGTGGATTCAGGTAACGAATATCATGTCTACTCGCTGACACTTCAATACATATTCCATTCCAGTCTCACATCATTTACTTTTCTCTATCTACCACACACACGCACACACGCACACGCACACGCACACCACAAAGGTCAGTAAGGCCATGGTGAGTTTTATCGGCTCGAGTAAAACAAGTCCGTATGTCATTGTTGGTGTTAACGACGTCGTACTTGTGTGGCGGTATCACAGGCGGGGAAGGTCAGAGGTGAGTAGCAGGACATACGGTCATGAGGCGCAGGAAAAGTTAGGAGGGGTTTTTTTCTAGTTTTTTTTTTTTTTGCTTTTTCATCGCGTCCATCAAAGTGTTGGAACGTTTATCTTTTCTTCGTCGTCCTTTACCTTAGTTCGATATTCCTATTGCCAGTATTTTCTCTTTTTATTTGTTCTCTCATTCTTTCTCTTTTTCCTTCTTTCTTTTTCTCTCTTTCTTTTTTTTCACTCTCGTTCGCTCTCTCTTTTATTTATTTATGCGTCAACAATTAACTGGACCTTGATTACCTTTCTTCGTTTTATAGCGAGGTAATAATGATGACAATGATGATTTATGCAAACTTTTCTGGTGCCGAATAGGAGGAGAAATGGCTAATGGTGTTTGTGGTCTTTCAATTTCTGTAGCTTGTTATTTACTCTCCTGGTTATTTAATACTTTCATTTGATCTCAATTAAACGTTTATTGATGCTTTTGATGTATTGTCACCGCAAGCATCGTATATTTTCTGACCATCCTTTTGTAAGACGGGAAAAGAGTGTACAGTATTTGATAGTGAATGGAGTGGTATAAGTCACGTCGTAACTGGTCTAGAAGAAAAATTATAGGTTCCTTATTTCCGTGAACGTTTGTGAGTAAGGCAGCCGGCCACACCACACCACACCCCACACCCCGGGCGTGTCACGAAGGGCGCAAACACTACTCACTCCTCAAGAATTATGGCCCGTGAATCGATCTCTTTCAACTTACACACACACACACACACACACACACACACACACACACACACACACACACACTCACACTCACACTCACACTCACACACAATATATATTTATTCAACAATTTCTTCCCTTCACTAATTTTCGTGCGTGTTGCTCTCATCTCCTCATCCTCATCCTATTCATTCTATATTATTATTTTTAACGCTTCACAAGAGCATAGTTCCTCCTTCCCTTTACATATGCGATTATTCTGTTAATCTTTATGTTCGCTTTGTCTTACCTTCTTCACAGGAGTGCAATGGTTCTGTTCCTTGCAATGTATTAATGTTAGTCTTTCCCTCACTACTGAAATGTTGTTGTAATCTACCCCCCCCTCCCCCCCCCTCCCCAGGCGTATAACTTTTTTTTTTTCCTACCCTATTGGTCTTTTCAATATACGCATTTCCTTACTTGTCTATTCAATTATATGTTACGTGTTCGTTATTCATCTGATTACTTATTCATGTGGTTATTTATTGTAATAGTCAATAGAATATAAAATGTTTTCTACGTACAAAAATTTATATCCAGAATGTGCAATCTTCCCAATTGATGTAAGGTTTTATTTTATTATTTTTTTTTTTGCCAGCACTGTGTCGAAGGGAGAGTTGTGTGTGAGGGGGAAAGCTTTTTCACTCCCCTGTCTTTCTCTCACACTACTAGCGAGCATCTGTAAAACTGAGTAACCTAATCAAGCAGATAACCATGTTAAAAGCCAGTAGGCTCTCTGTTACCTGCTATTCCCCCTCCTCCTCCTTTTCCTCTTCCTCCTCCTCCTATTCATCCTCCTATTCATCCTCCTCCTCCTCCTCCTCTTCCTCTTTCTTCTTCTGGGGCCAGAATTCTTGCAGCTCAACAACTCCATGGGAAAAAAAAAACGTTTTCATGCTTCACGTTTCTTTACTTTGTTTTCGTTCTGTGTCCCGGAAGATCAGTTTTCAGTGGGCGGCCTTGTGCGTGTGTGCGTGTGCGTGTGCGCGTGTGTGCTCTTGGACGAGAAGCACCTCAGCACCAGTGTTCAGTTAGGTTGTGTGTAGTGAACGGATTTGTTGTGTATTCTTCTTGCACTCTCTATGATTGATGATGTATTTCTACCTTTTTTTTGTAGACTTATCATTATCTCTCTCTCTCTCTCTCTCTCTCTCTCTCTCTCTCTCTCTCTCTCTCTCTCTCTCTCTCTCTCTCTCTCTCTCTCTCTCTCTCCCTCTCCCTCTCCCTCTCTCTCTCTCTCTCTCTCTCCTCTCTCTCTCTCTCTCTCTCTCTCTCTCTCTCTCTCTCTCTCTCTCTCTCTCTCTCTCTCTCTCTCTCTCTCTCTCTCTCTCTCTCTGTGTGTGTGTGTGCTGGGTCTTGCGTGTCTACGTGATGAGAATTTTGACACGATAACCATTTCATATCTAGATGTCAGAAGGTTTTCATAAATCATATGTCATTAAGGTTACTCCATTACGTTTCTCATCACATATATGTACTTAAATATCTATCTGTCTCTGTCTCTATTCAAAGATAGATAGATTGGTTTGATAGAGTATCATCAACACTATATCACTTTCCTTCCCCGCCCGCCTACACCTTCCTCTCTCAAGTGCAGTGTCAAGAAGCGTGTGCAGGCGTGGGTGTTGGAAGAAAAAAAGGCGCCGACAAACCCCAACACAAGGACCGCGTGTTGACCCAAGGCCGGCAACCCGATATTCACTCTGTGTTTTGCGCACTGACTGACTGGCGGCCGCGCTCTCCTCACACATGAAATGCTTCGTAGTGCCTATCGCAGCACACACGTTCATCCAGTCTGCATCTACGCACCACAATACCAACACATCAACAACAAGGTAGACGCGGATGGGCGTGAATACCAGCCTGCGGGAGGGCGTCACCCGGTGAACGTGATAGCTATCAAAGGGTGAGGTCGGCCCGAGCCAGGCCCCGCCCCCTGCACGGCCCCGGATGTACCTGGCCACACCCACCACCGCCTCCTCCACTGCCTCCTCCTCCTCTTCTTCCTCCACCTCCACCACCTCTCCCTCCTCCTCCTCTGCCTCCTCCTTCATGGATGACCAACGCCACCATCAGCACAACCACGCCGTCAGTACACGCGAGGGTAGGCTGCAGGCAGGGTTCCACAGGGCATGCTCCTGAGGGCGTGCCACGAGGATGCAGCCCCCTCCGTTACCTGCCCGACGGGTGTTATCTACAGAGGATTATTATTTTGTCAAGTGACTTGCGTCTCAAACTTGTGTACAAAATTCTGAGACGAAAAAATACAATACTATCGAGCTGTGGCCAGGTGTTGGGACGAGTGACACGCGACTGGTGGGAGTAGTAACAGTGGTGCCGGGGGCTCAGGTATAACATGCCACTCAAGAAGTCGTGGCGGCACGGAGGTAGTGCTGTACGGAAGGTGGAGTGAAGGGCAGTGTGTGGAGTGAAAAGAAGAGGTGAGGTGTCAATAAGATGTGAAGGGAAGGTGATGGCTCACCAGGAACCTCGTGTGACTCCATGAGCGGTGCCATGTGTCCAGGATGAGTGGCAGTCAGCGACGGGTCGTCTCCTAGGCATCCCATTGTGACGTTGTTCTCACCCAGCACGCAAAACCACCCTAACCATGTCCTCCTCTTTTATTATTCTATATTGTGACCCCAAACAGTCCTTTGATCCATGCTCTTGATCCCTCCCTCCCCTCCTACCCTTCTGGTGTCCTCGTCCATGTGTCCACCCCCGCCTGCGTGAGTACGTCCCGGCCGCTGCCTTCTCTCCTGACGAAGGCTAAGCGGCTTTTTTTGCGTCAAACTCCAACATTTCTCGCCACTACAAGAAGGAATGGGGGCTGACCCATAACCGCCCCAAGGCCAGCCCCCACAAGAAGAGGAAAGAAAACAATAGGTAGGGGAACACTGGCCCTAACAAGCCGAGTCAGACATAATTGCTGTTTTCGTGCAACACACCAAGTTTGTCAACATGCTATTTTGTTATTATCTGCCTTTATGTTTGTTTACTTTTT
>JAPQNM010000005.1:21961501-21964001 GCA_029783475.1 Metacarcinus magister | reverse complement strand
CCTTCAGCTCGGTATCTCGTTAACAGATAATTGAGTCGCCCCTTCCCGCCGCCTCGCACCACCCACAAATGAGCTTTTATCAGTCAGAGTCCAGAGGGGGATAAGAATGGAAGTAGAAAGGGTGAGACTTGGATGAATGGAGGAAAATATTATTAGCGTGTGAACTGATAGACCAATGTGTTAGAGAGGCCTGGTATTGGGTGTCATGGTGTGTATGTGTGTGTTGTGTTTATTGGTAAAGTGTTTTAGTGACTGAGAACAACACTTGTATTGCATTGTTTTTTTTCAGTTCAGCAACAGCCTCCTTTTACCCTCAATATTCATCTGTCACTCATGTTTCTTTTTTACATTGAATTGTGGACGACCAAAATAAAGCTACATATGTAAACCTGTCAATTGTTTGTAAGGTTATAAATATTCAGTTTTGAGTCTGATTGCTCTTCTGTTTATAATATCCTATCTGTTAAAAATCAAACTCTTGCTGCCTCTTCTTTGGACCAAATATGACGTGTGGATGGGCGCTATTGTCCCATTGCAGCCTATTGTTCTTGGAGAGTTGTTCAATGGTTATCTGATGTCACTGAGCTCATTGCGTTGCTCAGTCCCATACGACGTAGTTAAAAGAGGGAAAATGTGATCGTGTTCCCAATTTTGGGTTCCGTTTCACCCATTAAATTATACGTTCATGCATATTGATATATACTTTGCATGTATTAGTCAACAGGATTTGATTGTAAGTATATGTATGTTTTAGAATATTTTAACTTATCTTGGTGTTTTTTTTGCAATATTTTAACTTAACACGAGTTTTTTTTCTTCTTATCAAGCATCTATTTATATCTCCGAGGCACTATATCATTGAGGGCGCAGCTTATGAGGGTCACGTAAGGGGGTGGATACTTTGCCTCAGCCAAGTTTGCCCGATTACAGTTAGTTAAGCCCGTCGAGTTAGCTGTCACACCACCACCACCGTCATCCCTCTCATCTCATAGCTGTTGTCTCCCTGTAGCCTCAGCATCCTAGTTCAAACACTCATACTTCGGATAATCTTGTCTTAGTGCTTACTCCCGTGGTATCAGGAAACAAAAAAAACCTAATGTATATTATATCGATAGAATAAGTGTTTTTTCCGACGTTTGTTTTAGTACTATCGTAAACCACATGTATTGTTTTTGTTTTTTTAGGCTATCCCATTAGTAGGACACAAAAGCTTTTCCAAAAATAAAAAAAAGTGGAAAACCTTTTTGATATCTTTCTCGCCCCCTTCTTTCAGTGATCTGTATTTTCTCCTTGTTAGCGTTGGTTCACCAAGGCGGCTTTCATCAAGGGTACCACTGGGTCTGTCTTGTGGCTGGATGGGACGAAAAAAAACTCGGAGTAACCAAGAGAGAGAGAGTGAAAAGTGCAGAAAGGGATATGAGGTTAAAAAAAGACAAACAAACAGGAACATAGACACATACAGACAGACAGGCAGACACATGTAGATAGGTAACTACACACACACACACACACACACACACACACACACACACACACACACACACACACACACACACACACACACACACACACACACACACACACACACACAGACACACAGACACACACACACACACGCACGCACGCACGCACGCACACACGATTGATCACAGACAGACAGACGGAGGGACACACGGACATGAAGGAAAGAGAAAAAATCTGGTAAAAGTTTTTCTTACTCAAATACTAAAAACATCAGCATATGTTATGGAATAGATCATAAAAAAGCGGCCTTTGCTGGAAATTGAATGACGGATGTAAAATTTTCGTTGAAGAAGGTTGTCTATTCTGATTTAGAGTGTGTGTGTGTGTCTGTGGGTGTGAGTGTGGGTGTGTCTGTGGGTGGGTGTGGTGTGTGTGTGGGTGTGTGTGTGTGTGTGGGTGTGTGTGTGTGGGTGTGTGTGTGTGTGGGTGTGTGTGTGGGTGTGTGTGTGGGGATGTGTGTGTGGGATGTGTGTGTGGGGATGTGTTTGTGGGGAGATGTGTGTGGGGAGATGGGTGAGAGAGATGGGTGTGGAGGTCGGTGGGAGGGTGTGTGTGTGTAAGAGAGAGAGAGAGAGAGGAGAGAGAGAGGAGAGAGAGACGGAGGTGAGTGTGTTAAGGCAATAAAAATGAGATAAGACAGAGAAATTACGGCGAAGTGAGCTGGAAAATTATAAAGTGTCATGATTAAGGAGTTTATTTTTCTATTCTTTATAAATTATTAATTTTCAGTTGCTTGATAGACTAGTTTGTCTTACAACTTTTGTCGTCTTGTTTCTAGTGACTGTTTTTCCTTGGTGTTGTGTTTTACCTGTTTGTTTAGTCATGATGCTCTCCAAAAGAAAGAAAAAAAATAAGTGAGGAAAGTTAACCCATTTGGAGAAACTTTGTATGCTTCTGGAAGTCAAAAAGTCAAGTCACAATGTGTTGAGTTAATAATGCAACAAAGCAGCAGTATAACATCACACCTGTAAAAAAA
>JAPQNM010000005.1:21911501-21931501 GCA_029783475.1 Metacarcinus magister | reverse complement strand
AATTTCTTGCGCGCTGCTCTCTCTCACACACACACACACACACACACACACACACACACACACACACACACACACACACACACACACACACACACACACACACACACACACTCTCTCTCTCTCTCTCTCTCTCTCTCTCTCTCTCTCTCTCTCTCTCTCTCTCTCTCTCTCTCTCTCTCTCTCTCTCTCTCTCTCTCTCTCTCTCTCTCTCTCTCTCTCTCTCTCTCTCTCTCTCTCTCTCTCTCTCTCTCTCTCGCTCGCTCTCTTTCTCATGCTCTCGCTCTCTCTCTCTCTCTCTCTCTCTCTCCTCTCTCTCTCTCTCTCTCTCTCTCTCTCTCTCTCTCTCTCTCTCTCTCTCTCTCTCTCTCTCTCTCTCTCTCTCTCTCTCTCTCTCTCATTATGTTTGGATTATAGTTTTGGTATAGATGAGAAAGAGAGAGAGAGAGAGAGAGAGAGAGAGAGAGAGAGAGATAGAAAGAGAGAGAGAGAGAGAGAGAGAGAGAGAGAGAGAGAGAGAGAGAGAGAGAGAGAGAAAAGGGCACTCAACAGACAGACTAATAGAAAAGAAAGTTAAGCTTCAGACATCGACAATGCAGGTTCAATGCAAGTTAATCTGTACACACCTGTTGATTGCATGATATTAAATGCAACAATAAATTAAATAAACAAATAAGTGCACTGCAAGCTAATCTACAAACAAACCCCTGTAGCCGATTACCTGCATAAGCTTCATCATATTTTGTGTTCATTAAATCAACAGAATGGAGCCTATCCCTTGCAAAGCATTCAGATAACGCTGTCTTTATCGGCTCAATGGCTTTTAACCTACATGCCGTTTACCTATTCTTGCCGCAACAATTATGTAATATATTCTTCCAAGCAACACACTCCTCCTCCTCCTCCTCCTCCTCCTCCTCTTCCGTCAATAAAGTGGGGGCTGTGGGAGGAGGTCTGTCTGTTATTGCACACCTGTTGGACGGTGGCAGGTGAGGTGAGTCGCGTAACGAAGGGTCGTTGCCTTTGCTAGGGGGAAGGGGGATAGGGAGGGGAGTTAGGCAGAAAGAGTAGAGGGAATTAAGGCAGGGTAGTGGATGATAGAAGTGAGGGTGGGAGAGAGAGAGAGAGAGAGAGAGAGAGAGAGAGAGAGAGAGAGAGAGAGAGAGAGAGAGAGAGAGAGAGAGAGAGAGAGAGAGAGAGAGAAAATCACGTTACATGACAGCTCTCTTCTCGTGCTCTACCTCAGACGTCTTCATGCTGTCCATCATTCGCTGATTATTTTTCTTTTTTACCTTCAAGCACATTTCTCCTTTACCCTTCCACATTTCAGTCTCCTTTGCCTTCCACCTTTACCCACATTACCACATAAACACGGTTCTAATACACATTTTTCCATGCATGATCAGACTGCATATTATCCTCCTCACACAATTAAGATTGACTTGTAAATCTTGGTTAGAAAGGGTTGATCAGTGATATATAGAGTTGTAGTTTTTATTGGAAACTTTTTTTTAAATATTCCTCTAACTTGTATATGATTTAACATATGTATGACGTGCAGGAAACTCAGTAACTTACTCTGCGCTGCTCACTGATAATAAGTAACATGTTTTTTGGTTCCACGAACAAAACCTTTGTATTTTTGTGTGCGTCAAAATTTGACAGTGACTGCCAGATTACTACTAAAACCTTGGTTTGAACTGAAATTCATTTCATGGGAGATGTTTTCATAGTTATTCATCCTGATGAGAGAATTTTAGTAATTATTAACTTGTTTCACCTACATTTACTAGGCATTATATTGTTTCCTATGAAGAATTTAAGAAAAAAAACCCTGATATTTTAGGCGCCTTTTTTTTTATCTTGATTTATTTAAACTTAAGAAGCTAATGAGCAAAAATATGACAAATCTAAAGATAAGATTCTTACCATATAGTAACTCTGACAATAATATGCACTACATGGCAGTTTGTTTTCAGTATTAAAGGAATTAACTGCGCTTAACGGGAAAATACTGAACTAAAGAGAAAAAACTATCAACAAATATATATTTTAGAGATGCATTTGTACCTTTTAATCCCCATTCTTGTTCCCGAAGATTGTCTATTTGTACAAGTACATGCATTTATCTATATTATGCTTGATCAGATTTTTCTTTTGTAACTGAACGTTCGGTTTCTATGGTGATTCTAATATATATCTCCTCTCTGATATTGTAGTTTTGGCAAGATTTATCATGGAACATAAGGGGGGTGGATATACAGGGTACGGTGATGAGTGGTGATAAACTTGGGTGTGATGAGGAGTGGTGAGAAACAGGGTGTGGTGAGGAAGGAAGTGAAGCACGATGTGGTTTAGGAGAGACGTGATAGGCTTAAGAGGAGGAGAGTGATGCGATTAGCTGTGAGGCTAGGTCAGGGATGGAGCTAGTGCAGGGACGGGACTAGGTCATGGAAAGGGTGTGTTTACGAGCGGGGCGGGGCAGGAACAGAAGCACGGCAGGTGGAAAGGTGCACGGACATGTGGTTATTTCACTAAACATTTAGGTCAACAACAACACCGAAGTTATAACACAAAAAAAGATATTTGATTTACTTGTACTGTCCATCAAGGATGCAGGCCATTTGATACCCAGGCAATAGGTATTGAAGACTATTCATACTCAAGATTTCTCCCCACCAGTCTTTTCTGTACTAAGACAAATTCCTACTCAAACCGTTTGTGACTCAAGCCGTGTGTGACTCAAACCGTTTTTGACTAAAACCGTTTGTAACTCAAACCGTGTGTGACTCAAACCGTGTGTAACTCAAACCGTATGTGACTCAAACCGTTTGTGACTCAAACCGTGTGTGACTCAAACCGTTTGTGACTCAAACCGTTTGTAACTCAAACCGTGTGTGACTCAAACCGTGTGTGACTCAAACCGTGTGTGACTCAAACCGTGTGTGACTCAAACCGTTTGTGACTCAAACCGTTTGTGTCTCAAACCGTGTGTGTCTCAAACCGTTTGTAACTCAAACCGTGTGAGACTCAAACCGTTTGTAACTCAAACCGTGTGTGACTCAAACCGTTTGTAACTCAAACCGTGTGTGACTCAAACCGTTTGTAACTCAAACCGTGTGTGACTCAAACCGTTTGTAACTCAAACCGTGTGTGACTCAAACCGTGTGTGACTTAAACCGTGTGTGACTCAAACCGTTTGTAACTCAAACCGTGTGTGACTCAAACCGTGTGTGACTTAAACCGTGTGTGACTCAAACCACTAAAACGTATCTGAGAAGCACTTAATTGTTTTTTTCTTGATTCATTAGTTTTTTTTTTGTTTTCTAGAATTATTAAAAAAAAATACAAATTTTCTAAAATGTTTTTATATTGTTTTATTAAGGAAAAGAAATCAGAAATTTTTTTTTTTTTCTATATCATTAACCGTTGGCGCCAGTAGGCTTATGGAGGCACAGATGGACTTGCCTCGCCTGTTATTTGACGTAAGTTATCAGATTTTTTATAGTAACGCCTCAAATGTTTACGTTCTCTCTTGAATATGTTGAGAACGTGCGAGGCTAATTGCTGGTACAGCCTCAGATGCATATAACGTTGTAAGTCCCGTCTGAGGACAGTATGGCAGCAAGTTGGGTAGTCTTTGGCTACTCGGCGGTGATATCAAAGATTGAAAAGTGGTCAGCAAATATCGGGGATTTGAACCTGGGAGCCTAGGCTCGCTCACCCGAGCGCTAGACCACTGTACACACGTAACATTTTCATTTTACATTAAAATTATATCAAATAATAGATAAATAATGCATGTATTACCTTCAAAATAATTAAAATATATATAAAAAAAAAAACATATTGGTACCAATAAGCAAAGAAAAATAATAATCTTTGAAAAATAATCGAAATTACGCGTACAAAATTGTTAGCTTATTTAATATTTTTTCTTGATATTTTTGTTTTATTACTGTCCTCTATGGTTTGTAAAATTATTATAATTGTTTTCTGATTTTTCTAAAATGTTTTTAAAATGTGTTCTGTCTTATCAAGGAAAATAAACTAAAAATGAGAATATTTTGACGTAACCTTTTAAGTTTTCATTATAATTATTTAAAATAAAAGGGAAATAATGCATTTAGTATCTTCAAAATAATTTAAATAGATATATAACGGTTTGAGTCACAAACGGTTTGAGTCGGAAATGGGATGAGTACCAAAACGACTGGTGCAGAAGTATCTTGAGTATGAAATGTTTTCAGTACATATCGCCTGAGTATCAAATGACATAACCTCCATCAGCTACGAAGTGATGTAGGAACTTAATACAAGATTCAAAAGGACAAACTTAACCCCTGCAAGGTTATCATTATATTATATTAGCGTGCATTCTAAAGGACACACGCAGCGGCTCTCTGTTAATAAATGCTGTGTGGTGCAGTGTTTTTTTTATTTTTTTTATATCATTAACCGTTGGCACCAGTAGGCGTATGGAGGCACAGATGGACTTGCCTCGCCTGTTATTTGGTGTAGGTTTTATAATTTTTATAGTGACGCCTCGAATGATTAAGTTCTCTCTTGAATATGTTGAGAACGTGAGAGGCTTATTACTGCTACAGCCTCAGATGCATATTAACGTTGTAAGTCCCGTCTGAGGACAGTATGGCAGCAATTTGGGTAGTCTTTGGCCACTCGGCGGTGATATCAAATATTGAAAAGTGGTCAGCAGATATCGGGGATTCGAACCAGAGACCCTAGGCTCCCACGCCCGAACGCTGACCACTGCACGGATTTATCGGATGACTATTGTATTATTATGTCATTCCATATTTATGAGAGTCCTGTTTGTGGTGTGTATGTTATGACAAAACATCAAAGTGTACCCCACCACTTAATTTCTGGTCGATTAAAAGTTTTTTTTCCCGCATAATGCACGACGTCTAACGCCTGCACAGTTACATTCTGCCTTGCTGCTTCATCACACCTCCACCAAAGCAACATGTATCAAGTCTTTTTTTTCTTTTTCTGGATCTTGCCTTGCCTAGTTTTATGCGTCAGAGACTACACTAGGACTCCTGGTGTGTGTGTGTGTGTGTGTGTGTGTTTATATATATATATATATATATATATATATATATATATATATATATACTTATTTATTTATTTATTTATTTATGGATGCATATATTCATTTATTCATCTATTTGTTTATTTATTATAGTTATACAGTTATGTAGTTATATCGATATTAATCTCTTTACTTATTTATTTATATATTTAATTCGGATAAAGTTTAATTGAAATTCTCTGATACTCATCTTTAGGCTCAAAATTGCCAGGCATGGCTTGTTATATTATGACGGGGAAGTTTTGTTGTCGGCACGAGTAGCTCAATTAAGGGTGAAATCCGAGCCCCATCTGTTTGTTCTTTTCTGCAGCCTCACCATTGCAAACATTTAGATGAACATTAGTTGCCCACATGAAAATTAGCAGTGTAAACATACCTTGCACAGTAAATTAAAGTGCTCAGAAAATACATTATGTTGTGAATATTTATATATTATTGACTAGTATTTCACCCTAAGCTTAAATTTTATATTGTACAAAAAATAGTAACGTCCACAAAACCACCGTAGCCTTAAGTGCAGTATGTTAAATGAACCTTTCAAAACGGCGACACACACTATGGTTATGACGTAAAAAATAGTATATCTTTGAATTACAAATTATTCCTTTCAAATCATTATTGCATATTAGTCTGCAAAGTGAACCGTTAATTAAACCTGTACTCCAATAACCACATTTGTAGAATTGCCTGTTACCATAGTGGAAAACTATTTTGTTGTACTTGCTGGTGACAAAAGAGAAGAAATATCATAATGCTTTGGAATCTTACTAAATTTTCTAGTAAATCTATTTGGGTGCGATTATAATTGTTGCAATGTTGTGTTGTATTCAATCATATCATAATCATCATCATCATCATCATCATCATCACAACATTGTCGTCGTTGAAAGAAAATAAATATGAGGAAGAGTTGGGAGAGTGCAAAGTTTTAAGATACAACATACATATATTTACATTCCCTAATATAGTCATTCTAATATTCCGGTGACCTCATTTAAGAGAGAGAGAGAGAGAGAGAGAGAGAGAGAGAGAGAGAGAGAGAGAGAGAGAGAGAGAGAGAGAGAGAGAGAGAGAGAGAGAGAGAGAGAGAGAGAGAGAGAGAGGGAGGGAGGTTCATTTATATATTTATATACGTGTTTTACTTTTTTTTCTCCTTCTGCAACAATAACACACAACCTTTGCTATGAAGAACCGAGTTATCGTCACAAACGCTACGTAAAGGCATTATTTATAGTTCATTCATTGCCTGTAGGTAAGGCATACGTAACTTTATGTAGTGAATTAAAACAACAGAAAATGTGTTAAGTATTTTTGTGAGCGAGAGCCAACACGTGTCTATTTCCGTGGGAATTTATTGTTTACGAATATTTTCTCTTTTCATAATGTTTCTAGATTTCAAGTAACATTTTTGATGAGTTTTTTTCTTTATTCACATGTGTTAATATGCATACTTAGAATATAGAATACTTTTTAGGCACACATACTCGTGACAAGCATGAAAAAAAAAAAAATTAATATGCCAGAGAAAATTTTTTTGATAATACATTTCACGTTATTTAGATGTTTGCACTTCTGTCGCTGCTCATATCGACACTTCATATTATGTAACTGGAAAAACAAGTGCGTTTAGTTGCTTTGATGATTCTTGTCTTGCGTTAAGAGCATTACCAAGCTAGTTTGCATTGAGATGAGCATCGAGGTGGTAAGTGCGTGCCAGTAATAGCGTTCAAATCACGGCAAATAGTGATGGTGTCGTCATTTTTTTCTCATTTTTCTTCTTCCGTTTCTTTTAATTGTTATTTATTTCATTGCTCTGCTTCTGCCTATTCTTCTGTTTCTTTTTTCTTTTTTTTCTCCCCGTTCTAATTAGTTTCCTCGTCCTTCATTTTCATCTTCGTCTTTTACTTCTTTTCATTATTTTTTACCATCTTTTTCTTCTCGTTATTTTTTTTCGTCTTCTTTTCCCTCTTCTTTTCATCCCTTTTTTCTTTTCTCTTCTTAATTTTTTTTCTCTTAATCCTATCTATCTATCTATCTATCTATCTATCTATCTATATATATATATATATATATATATATATATATATATATATATATATATATATATATATATATTTATTTGTCCCTTCAAAATTAGTAGTACCAAAAAGATTTACTCACGAATAAAAATAAAAGCTGCCAACAGAATGTATACAAAAATCACCTTTTTTTTTTTTTGTCTGCATTATTTCTTCATTCTGTATTTCACATCAGATTTTTCTACTGTAACTATTCTGAGTTGTACAAATTATTACGGCTCAGTTAATATAAAAAAAAACCTAAGGTTAAAAAAAAAAAAAATAAACCGAATAAGGGTATAACCGTTTACATTTATATTTGGAATGAGTTTTTCTTTTTCAACCTAAATGCTTCCAGTAATAAGCTTCAGCGGATATTCATAGATGGACGAGCAGTAGTTTGTTTCATTGTCCACTGAACCGAAGCGTGCTCAAATTACACCCTTTTTTTGCTCATAGCTATGTAATGACCTTCAATGAGCGTGAGCGTGTATGGGGTGTGTGTGTGTGTGTGTGTGTGTGTGTGTGTGTGTGTGTGTGTGTGTGTGTGTGTGTGTGTGTGTGTATATATGTGTATGTGTATGTGTATGTGTGTGTGTGTGAGTGAATGTATGTGCTGTTGAGCGTTCAGACCCATCCACTGAGGCTCCCAGGTCCCCCTCCCCCTTCCCTTCCCCTCCCTCGTGGCCTGGCTGGGACACTTGATAGCAGGAGAGGCAGTTTTGCATCCCAAATAGAAAATAGTTAACGTTCCTATTTTTTCAGTGATTTTTTATTGATCTCCCATTTATTTGTCCTGTAAATCCTATAAATGTGAAGTTCGTGCTCATGTTGAACGACGCATTTTATCATCAATAGATAAACACAAAAGTAAAGGATATAGTAATGTCCATTATGTACATTAAATACTTGTGCATAATATTAATTTTACAATCATTTATTTACTTTGATGTGAATACGTTTTTTATACTGACCGACACATACATTATTAGCAGGTAAACACTGGAATACATCAGGTGAAAATCCATGAGTGGCCATTATTGTTTAGCATCAACATTTCCTAGCCATCAATGTAGCAGACTTGATGAATCGCCTCACTACAGTTTCATGACTCCCAAGACTTACGATGACGCCTAACCCGGGACAGTCACAAAGTATTTCAGAACCCGATGGAAGGGAATGTAGGATGTTACACGTTACAATGATTAAAAGGATGGAATCAGACAAAGACTGTACTTATCAACTTCTTAATCTCCACGGCAATGTTTAATTATTTTCTGCATTATTACCTTTGGCATCACTCCAATAGCCACGTAAGATAATAATAAGGTGTGATGTCTAGACTTTGTGTATTCTTTCCTTAGTGGATTAAAAAAGTTTATGTAATTAGCATACCTATTACATCACATAATTCATGCCTTGAACTATATTCTCTGTTTTCCACATTTAAGAACTTCCCAATTAGAAGGATTAGCTCAGGTGTTAACCTAAATTACCTTTACATGCAATTATTCGTTCAGTCCGTTTTTATTCTAATCTCGAGCATTATTTAAGAATGTTTTTTGGCCGCTTTGCATGTATGATTCCAAAGGAAAATTATCGCTTATGTAAAGTCTTCTTATTACACACACACACACACACACACACACACACACACACACACACACACACACACACACACACACACACACACACACACACATATGTACGTGAACTAATATATACTTTTCCTTCTTTTCAGGTAAGTATCATTAAGGTGATAGTTTGGGTGGGTGAAGGAGGAGCAGCACCTGGACCCACCAAGTGTTGGGGGTAAAGAATGTCTTCCATTCATGCCCTTTGATTACCTCCTAAGGTATGTACACATTTTTTCTCCCTATAAGCAGCATTGTTAGCATGTCGGACAGGTGGTCACGATATGCTGGACAGGTACCAGTCGTTCACTTAATGAGTATTGGTTGTGGGTGTATTTGTTTATTTATGTGGTCCTAAGGCCTAGTTATCAGTAAAAATAGGTCGCCTTCCGTGGTCTCATATATTGCTGTTGTGGTTCTGTATACAGCTACTGAATAATAGTGAGGATGTTTATTACTTTAAAAGAATATATTAATCACTTTTTTTTATTTAACAAACTCAACTACCGGTTATAGTTACTTCAGTGTACTTGTTTAAGAGACGATTTTTTGCTTCACATGGAAAGGTGTACGACCAATGTACGTAATGGTATTAGTATTTAAATGTGTTTGATCAATGTAATGTGTTCAGGTATTTTATTAGTAAAGTTTTAAGATGGTATTTATTTCCCGAGACCGTAAGTTTAGCTATGACATAGTTTGTAAAAATGTGTTTTCGATTTAATGGTCATAGACTAGTAAGTTGTGATTTTTGTTTTCTATGATTTATAAGTACATTGACCGATCATTGACTGTCAGGGATTATAACGTAACAATTTAAATATATATATATATATATATATATATATATATATATATATATATATATATATATATATTTACATTAAAAGGGTACTGGGCAAGGGAAAACAAAAATACGTTAAAAAATAATCCCGCTTGTCGCCAGACCTTATAAAGAAGACAGTAGGAGAATAGAAGCAAGGGGTGGAGGTCCAGTTAACATTAGAGGTGTCTTGATACTCCTCTTTTGAAAGAGTTAAAGTCATAGGCAGGTGGAAAAACAGACAAAGGAAGAGAGTTCCAGAGTTTACCAGTGTAAGGGATGAAAGAGTGAAGATACTGGTTAACTCTTGGATTAGAAAGATGCACAGAATAAGAATGAGAAGAAGTAGAAAGTCTCGTGTAGCGAGGCCGCGGGAGGGGTTGAGGTATGCAGTTAGCAAGTTCAGAAGAGCAGTCAGCATGAAAATAGCGATAGAAAAGAGATAAAGATGCAACATTGCGTCGGTGACTTAGAGAATCAAGACAATCAGTTAGAGGAGGCGAGTTGATGAGACGAGAAGCTTTAGACTCCACCCTGTTTAATAAGGCTGTGTGAGTTGAACCCCCCACCAGACATGAGAACCATACTCCATACATGTGCGGATAAGGCCCCTGTATAAAGCAAGCAGCTGGGAGGGAGAGAAAAATGGACGCAGACGCCATAGGACACCTAACTTCTTGGAAACTGATTTAGCAGGAGTAGAGATATGAAATTGCCAGTTTAGATTTTTAGTAAAGGATAGACCGAGTGTGATTAATGTGGAGGAGAGTGGAAGTTGAGTGTCATTGAAGAAGAGGGGATAGATATCTGGAAGGTTATGTCGAGTAGATAGTTGTAGAAATTGAGTTATTGAGCCATTGAACAGAACCAGGTTTGCTCTGCCCCAATCAGAAACTAGTGAAAGATCAGAAGTTAGGCGTCCTATATTAGATAATTTAATGACATCTAGTGCAAGAGGAATTCAAAGAGTTTCAACTTTAATTGTTTGTATGAGATTGAAATTAAAAAGAGTAAAGTTTGACTTATTGTTCTGATGGATACTTCATGTTAGCTACGAGTGATATCTAAAGCAAGGTGATTAGTGCTGCAAATAATTTATTCATATATTGATTTCATTATTCCCGGCGCTGCAACACCTATTGTTACGTGGCGCTAAAATAAAAGATAAAAATTAAATACAATACTATGAAATATTAATTAATTATTAGAAGTTAGGGTTGAAATATCTATTACGTAAATAGTTGGTAAAAATGTCAATACCGTGAATGAAGCCATCACGCCTGATAAGTGGCTCGTACACTGGTATTGCTGTTATAGCAATGTCACCCTCATTCAGGTAATTATATATAATGCAATGCAAATAAAGCGACCCTCAGGCACAAGAATATTAGAAAAAATAAAGCTTGTCAACAGCCCTTCGTAATCATGATTGAAATAAATGTTACCGACATAGTGTTGAGTTCTATTTAGACAACAGTAAAAGTGAAAGGGTTTGAAGAGAGCGAAATAAGTTCACATAATATTGGCTAAACCTTTTATATTGTTGCAACTTAATGTTAATGGAAGATTAAAGAAACTCGATACAATGCTTGTGCTCAAAGGTACATTCAAATTACTAAGTTTTGCATTTAAATTCTGTTATACGAAATTAGTAGCGTATAGATTTTTTGTCATTATACTCATAATTCATGTCTACCATTTTATCAGTTGTTATCAATACGACTCTTTAATAATACATTGATGGCCATTAATACTAAAGCCTCGTGAGTGCTGCCTTCTTGTCCCACTACACTAAAGCAAAGGTGTCGGGTCTCTGCAGGGGTAGAATTACACTACACCATCGGGTTAACATAGAAGCAGAATTATAGACTGTGAAAATATGATTGTATAGTGAAATAGTAAGTATACCATTTTGATTACAGGAAGAAAACGAACTCTGGGTTTACTAAGATTCGTTCCTTATCAAATAGTAACATAGCAGCTATCACAAGGATCAAGAGAGTCTTCAATTAATGTGCGCACGGACAAGTCACCCATAATTCCCCATAATTTTACCTGAACGACATTCACATTTCTTCACATTTTGTATTCCTGGAAGTAATGTTAAAAATAATTGCTTTGTGATATTAAAACAAATCTCCGCTTCAGGAACATGAACTTTGCTTCGAACTCATTCCTTTTCTTCTTAACCTAAATCCAACTTTCTTTCCTTTCCCTCAAAAATAGTGTTGCGTTGCCTCCGCGCACGACATCCCTTCCCTTCAGGCCTGCACGCTCTCTACCTCCATGTTCATTAAAAGAGAAGAAATCACGGTTGGCTTCCCTTCAAACCAGACGGCAGCCATTAGGCGAGGGATGCGAGGGTCTGGGGGCAGGGTCACCTCATCACCCTTGATAACAGGCGCGGGTTATTATCAACGTGAGTGTGAGGACCGAGGTGGGAAGAGTCCGGGGTTGGGGGGGAAGGGGAACAGACTCATGCAGGGAAAAATCAACCTTCCGTCCCTTGGTGATAGAAGTCATCCGCATCATGAATAGTGTATGTCTATTTTTGCGACTTTTGATTTTGTTATCTTTGAAGTCTTGTATGTCCTTGTGTGGCTGTGGCTTGTGATGACGTCGTGGCTGCTCTGTGAATGACCTCAACGATGACTTTAGGTTTCTTGAGGCAGCCTTTTTGTGCCAGTCTCTTGTGTTTGTGAACGTGCGGTTTGTATTTCAGCTGCGAGCCAGATGTCATTATGTACCTTATATTTAAAGCCTTCAGGTTGTGGTCAGCTCATTTTTTATTTCATTCATGTCATCACGAGTCCAGGTTTTCCCAGAGAGTCAGTGAGTCGAGTGTGTTACATCTGATCATAATGATAGTATTTTCGACTCCATAGATTATTACGGATAATACATAATTCCATGTCACAACGGAGTCCCCGCTTTCATAGTCAACGATGGGGTAACCCTTTGCCTCGAGCTGTACACGCGTGCAGTCAGAGGGAGGAAATGTAAATAGTGAACTTTAGTATGATACAAGAAAACTGCATATGATTAGTGTTCGCAGTTTCAGAAACACAGCGGGCAGGAAGTAGCACACATTTTCACACACACATTTTCACACACACACACACACACACACACACACACACACACACACACACACACACACACACACACACACACACACACACACACACACACACACACACACACACACACACACACGATAGCCAGTAATGCCAACCAGAGGAAGCAACAGGAAGGATTGTCCTGACAACTCACTATTGCAAGCTGCCACCACCGACACCTTCGCCGGACAGGTAGCGAATAATGGCAAGACGCAGAGGGAAGCAAGGGGAACGGTTGGCTGGCGGAGCTAAACGTGACCCCCGCCGGTGAGGGTCTGGGGCACCTGTAGCTCTGCCATGATCAATAGTGGTGAGGTTGTTGTGGCGGCGGTGTTGAGGGTGGTGGTGACGGGGGTGGTGAAGGGGGTGGCGGCGGCGGAAGAGGAGGCAGTAGTCACGTTGTCCCAGCTCTGCCTCTTCCTTCTACTTAAACGTCTTCACTTGGAATATATGTGTTGAATGCTGTAGGTATTTGGTGATTGAAATTAACGCAGCACCTTAGTTTTAATATCAAACATAGATGATAGAGTTGTTTTTGTTTAAATGCAGTGTCAGCAAAGAGTTGATTCATGATTCACGTTTTACTAAGCATGAAACATTATGACACTGTCTTGTTTCGTAACTATTTGGATGAAGATTGGATGTATAGGTGACGACTCGTGTAACTTTATTATAAGCGATGCAATATTTCATTAACTAAAAAAAACACTGAAAAAGATTGATACTACTTAGACAATGAATCTGAAATTTAGTCTCACACCGAAGCAGGACACGAGAATTACCTTATGTATAGTAAATATAACATCACTAATTCACTGTATTAAGATCAAACACATCAACAATATACAATCCATAACATATTTATAAACATTACGTAACGAGTCAGTCGAAGTGTGTGCGGGAAAGGTAACGAAAAAATGTTCGCCTTTAGGGTAACTTAATAAAATACTAAATAATTCACGATGTAAATATTCCAAAAAGAAAATAAGAGTTCAGCCTGACGATGCTAGAAGGGGAAACTGTTTACACTTCTCATAGTTCATTTCAAGTCGTGTGTGCGTGTATGTGTGTGTGTGTGTGTGTGTGTGTGTGGGTGTGGATGTGGGTGTGGGTGTGGGTTTGGGTGTGGGTGTCTGTGTGTGCGTTTGAGATAGAGCGAGAAAGAGAGAGAGAAAAAAAAAAGTTGGTCTGTCTCTGTCTGTGATGTAAATTATGTCCAGGAACCACTTAACGTTAATGTAAGTGTGACTAACGAATCTTTGCTTAGTATAATTTATGTATATAAGTAGAATATATTATAAAGTATATGAATATTGCAAATGGAAGCCTGTTTTTACTGCTTTAGATAAAACGAGTACACACCACCAAACTAACATAGTGTCCCCTTTAACCTTGCTACAACCGTTTTCTGTGTTGGTGGGCTAAGGGTGAAGTTTTCTCTCTCTCTCTCTCTCTCTCTCTCTCTCTCTCTCTCTCTCTCTCTCTCTCTCTCTCTCTCTCTCTCTCTCTCTCTCTCTCTCTCTCTCTCTCTCTCTCTCTCTCTCTCAAGGTTTATTTTATATTGTTTCAACTCTAGCGTTCATAAGACTGTAATTGTGTTTTTTATGTATTTTTTCCAGCCACGATCTATTGGGAACATTCGCACTTTAACTTTAATTAACGACATTATCATAGTTATACAATGTAATACAAGTAGTAAATGTTCGCTTTCAAAACAAAATCAAGTTGCAAACATATGCTTCACTCTAAGTGTTCCCTAACGCAGGTGATTTTTAACTTTTATTGACCTGCGAGATCAAGTTTTATCTGACATTCTTCTTAAACGGCGTAAATTATCTTAAACACACACACACACACACACACACACACACACACACACACACACACACACACACACACACACACACACACACACACACACATACCTTGAAACATAATTAACCAAGGAATATGTTTTTGTTATTAGAGTATCACTAGAATTAAAAAAAAAACACCTCGCTCGTCATTTAAAACATTCCTGTACATAAAATATAGCCTACAAGAAATAGATGAAAATAATAACTAGTCTTTTTTTTTAACGGATATGAACTGGAATTAGTCAGAATATACGAGCCAATAATTAGCTCCCGGTACAATGTTCGTTAATTACACCTGACATGGGACAGTGTACTTGTCATTGGTTATGTTTATTTATTTTTTTTTTTTTTTCTATATCAATAACCGTTGGCACCAGTAGGCATATGGAGGCACAGATGGACTTGCCTCGCCTGTTATTTGGTGTAGGTGTAGGTGGTGCAGGTGGGAAGAAACTGTTTTCATCCACCTTTCAAGGGATAAGGATGGGAAAAGGGCTTGTCTAGTCTCTGGAACTCCCATCACCTTCTAATACATATGATACCAGGTCTGTTTCAGGACAAGAGATACCATATAGCTACACTGAGTTACCTGGCTATGCACGCAGCCTTCTGTACCAACTGACTAAGAATTCCCTCCCAGACATACCGGCTCGTTGAAAGGGCGTGAGTGGGAGAGAGTGCGGGGCTACTTGCGCTAATGGACAACTCTAGACCAATTACCACTGATGACTAGCCAGCCTGACCCACCCACCCACCCACCCGAGTTGAAATGTGAATTATTTTTATATTTCATGTGTGTGTGGGTGTGGGTGTGGGTGTGTGTGTGTGTGTGTGTGTGTGTGTGTGTGTGTGTGTGTGTGTGTGTGTGTGTGTGTGTGTGTGTGTGTGTGTGTGTCTGGTAACAGTCCACACTTGACCTTCTTTTCTAATTACTAGTTTGCATAAAACCATTTAAGGACAAAGGAATCAGACTTATCAGGATCTTTCCATGCCAGTGTCTCCCTCAGATCTTTTCACGGATATTTTGTCAATTATCGTACTTTTTTGTGTTTTTTATCCAATGGCTTTAATTCCTTCAACATTTTCTCCGATTGACCATTTCTTTAATCGCTTTTATTTCTTCACACATCGACTTCTCTCACTTATTACATTCAAACAAGCAGGCAATCAGAGAAAGCAGACTTCACCCCCTGCTGTCTAAACGGTACATCAGCCTTACCTGCTCCGTGCCATGGCGTTCAGTTTGTGTGTATACAGGAAAGTCGTAGTTCATATATACACACACACCACACACACACACACCACACACACACACCACACACACACACACACACACCTAATTTAGTATGCCATTTCAAGTGTCGTTATTTTATTTTATTTCTCTATTTATTATTTCTCATCTCCATAAAGTTCACATTCCCATGTCACGTACCAGGCGCGGTGCAACATAGAAAATGAAGAAGGGAACTTACCAAGCTACATATAGTTAACGAAAGTCCAAATTCCAGACCTTTAAGATGAAAATAAGGTTCTTGGATAACGGAATATCTTGAAGCTTTCCTGTTTTTGTTTTTTTTCACTTATCTTATATGTATTTAGTTTTATGTATATAGCTGGCAAACTGTTTTTACGTGTTTCTTTATAATAAATTTACTGAGGATAATGATAATAGTAATAGTAGTAATAGTAGAAGTAAAAGTAAAGATAGTTATAGTTATAGCAGTAGCAGTTTATATAATGATATTAATAATAGTAATAATTATAATGATCATGATGATAATAACCAATATGAAGAAGAAAGAAAAAAAAAGAAGAGTAGCAGCAGGAACCAATTATAAGTCGTGGTAGTGAGGGAGGACGCTTCACTCTTTTCTTCTCTCACACCCTCTCGTCATCATTAATTTGTCACGTCTATATGTAGTTAAAATCCTACTTTTCCCCATCCTGTCCTCTAGTATCTCTTATTCCTCTCTCTTTTCTACATTCACATTTTCTGCTTTCCTTTCACACTCTCCCTCCTTCCACTTTTCTCTCCTTTCCATGGTCATCCCTAGAGGCTTCTCATCTCTGTTTCCTCTCTAGTCACGTTCATCCCCAAAATTCTTCCACCTCCCATTAGCATCTTCTCTCCGCCTTTTCCCTCCAGTTTGCTATTCATTAATGAGGCCTCACATGCAACTAGAGTCAGCACGTCAGCCAAAATGTTGATTGGATTAAATTCTATCCCAGCCCTTTTTATCCCTAGACGACAGAAATGTTAAAAGGATAGAAAGTCAGGTTAGGTAATGGGTAATTTATTTCGGTAGATATTTTGCATTTTTTTTTATGCTTGAAAATTTGAAAATAAATTCTGCCAAAAGCGAAATGTTCCCCTAGTGTCTTTCGTTCGTTGGTATGATTGTTTGTATTGAGTGCATGAGTGTGTGTGTATGTGTGTGTGTGTGTGTGTCTGAGTGTGGTTGTATTTGCTTTTCTCCTCCGCCTCCTCATCGTTCTAGTCGACCTCCTCTTCGCATTATTTTTTTTCAAATCTCCTTCAACTCCTCCTCCTCCTCCTCCTCCTCCTCCTCCTCCTCCTCCTCCTCCTCCTCCTCCTCCATACAGCAAAATTCGTGGTTGTTGGTAAAATAATTTTTCACGTATTCTTTTCATTCACTTTCTGAGAAACTGAGTTCAGACTTGCTCAGTTCACGTGAAAAGTAGTGCTCAATGCAGATGTCTTTATATACGTATAAGACAACGAAACAAAAAGAAGAACTGTGCCAATTAAAGCTGCAGTTACGAGGAAGATAGAAAATGTGAAGCAGTAAAACAAGATCGGAAAGTAAATATGAAAATAATCCGGTGAAATTAATATTAAAAATACTTTGAACTTGTCACCTTTAAGAGGACTGTACCAGGGGAGCCACTGACATAGCGGAGTGTCCTGGATCGTGCAGATGACGCAGCCACGTCCCCAGCGGCTCGATGCTGCGGAAGCGGAGGTCGTCGCGGTGTGAAATGGAAATCAGCTCGGTCCCATGGGCGCCAGAGCCGTCCCAAGGAGATACGCCTCAGCTCCGTTTGTTTTTGTTTTTGTTTTTCATGGTTTTATGTATGTAGCTCGGCAATCTTTGTTTCTACACATGTGTGATCCTCTCGTGTAGGAACTCACTACGTGAAGCTATGTGAAGGCAACATTTTAGAGAACCTCTGCATCACTTGTAATCCGAGTAATTTAACCAGATTGAAGTTCATGCGTCTGATAACTTTTCATAATTAATATGCTGTATATGTAAATATATACCACACCAAGGCATCCAACAGAAGGAAAAAAGGTGCAAAGCTCAGGCAAAAATAAAGTAATGCTGAAATAAGTAAGTATTCACTGAAGATTATCAGTGAGATGAAAGGTTTAATTTTGAATAAGAATGAACACATAAAAAAGACATCAATCGAAAATGACTTATAAAAGTTGACAAACATCAGAATATATATAAGTTACTGAAAGGGATGCGAATCAGTTGTATGGTGAACCAAGAAACTCATAAATGGAAGAGAAATTAATGATTAACAAAAGGCAGAAGTGAAGCGTGTGATGAGCCAATAATGTGTAAAGAAACGTAATAAGAGATAGAGGGAGAGAAATAAAATTGTACAAAAAGAAAGGAACTGCAGAGGTATGCATGTATTAAATTGTGTGATACAGAGAAAGAAAGAGAGAGAGAGAAAGAGAGAGAGAGAGAGAGAGAGAGAGAGAGAGAGAGAGAGAGAGAGAGAGAGAGAGAGAGAGAGAGAGTCATGGTTCAATAAGTGATGGGTTCCTTTTGTTGCATTCCTGTTTAATTCCCTCTCTCCCTATTCTCCTCCTCCTCCTCCTCCTCCTTAAGCTCCAGAAAGGTCATGGGGTTGGGTTGCAGTTTTCTTTGATTTGTCGATTGTCAGTCATCTTGTCCTTATCAGTTTTAGTCTGTGTCCGCATGGCGCCTCGCAGCCTCGTCTTTGATCTCGTGTCCTTTTGGGTTCCTTTCATCTCTCGGAACCTTTTATCCCTTGCTCTTTTACGGGGTCTTTCATCTCATAGGGATTTCCATGCACTTTTGTTTTGTTTATTTCACAACGTCCAATGCTACCGGACACTTGTAAACTTTTGTGGCCAAGATGCGTAATGTACATGTAGTGCATTGGACAGGTGATGTAAGATAGATTTGTAAGTAGATATATAGATAGATAGGTAGGTAGATCGATGGATATATATTATTTAAGTTAGTGTGCTAAAAGTAACTCGCTGGATGAGTTCATTTATTGTCCCAGTTATAAAGTAAATAACCTTGAGCGACGACAGGTATACACAGGTAAGGTGTAGGAGAGGGAGGGTGAAGAGCGCCCCTTGCACCTCATTATGTATCTTCAAAGTGACGGAGTGAATAAATAGACGGTTTTGTTTTCCAGGTAATTCGATATATAACGATGCTCATTTGTTCTTGAGGGTATTTTCTTTTGTTTTTTTGTCTTTTTATGTCTTACAAGGATTATGTATATTTTCCTTAATGATGGTTATAAATATAGTAACCAAAGAAGAGAAAAATGGTGCAAAATTTTACCTGCGTCATAATATCATTAATTATACTGTGGATGATTTTTATGCATTGCTTCCTGACCTTGCAACTCACTGCTTCCTTATTATCTTGCTCTTTGATGCACCTCCCGCATCACCTTCACCTTGTATGCATCTCCATTCCCTTAACCTCGTAGTCCCTTCCTTTTACATCACCTTCTATCGTCCTTGTACCGGCACTTTATCACACACTCTTGTACTTATGATGAATTCACTCACATCTCGCCTTGCCTTCACCATATACTCCCAGCAAACCACCACCACCACCACCACCACCACCTCATCATCATCGCTATATTAGTTGTACCAACCTCCTCCACATCTCATTATCTCCCTTCCTCCACCTCTTCCCATGCAACATTCTCCCCTCCGAACCCTCTCCCTCTACCGCGTTTCCAACTCTTTCTCTCAGCAATGCGTCCTTCCACACTTCTTTTCTCTCCTCGCCTCCTACACGCTGCCCGGCATACAAACATCCACGCGGCAGGCAGGCAGGCAGGCAGGCAGGCAGGTTGTCATTGTGTGGTGCAGGAAATAGCTACTCCCCTTCGTGTTTTCTTCTAATTGACCTCGTTTACTAATGCCTTGGTTTGCTGGTTTGCTCTGATTCTCACTCTCCAGCGCATTGGGTCAAGGGGGATAGAGGCATTTGATATAATGGAATTGAAGGAATTTTACCGGTCTCGAAAATATTTTCTGCCACACGAGGTAGAGAGGAATCCGAATGTTATGTCGACATTAATGTGTTCAAAGCACCGACCCAGAAGAGAAGAGAAGGGAAGGGAAGGGAAAAATGGATTA
>JAPQNM010000005.1:21881501-21906501 GCA_029783475.1 Metacarcinus magister | reverse complement strand
TCCAGCGTCTACTTGTCTGTTTGGATGACGTTTATTCTCAAGACGCCTGACGTCTTCTACTTGCACCTGTTTTTCCTCGATATTCAATTATGTTTTAGACTAGGACAAATGAAAGGCTACCTGGAAAACATTGATTTGAAGGGTCTAATGAGACAGGCATAGATCAGTGTTAAGGCTCATGGTTCAAAAAGGAGATGGAGAGAACTGTGACTGAAGTTAATAAGCCTTAGCACCAGTGTAAGGAGTGAGGCCTTGATGAGGACCTCGGAAGTCATGCTTGGCAAACATTTAATAATGTGCACCGAAGTTACCTGTCTCATTCGTATTTCAAGAGATGAATGTTTGGTGCGCTTGTACAGAAGAGCCTCAGCAGTCTAACGCCCCAGTAGCAGCTCGTGATAACTGGAGACACGTTGTAGTGACTCCAGCATTATGGTGATTGGAACTCTTGAATGGAAGCTGAGTTTGGCCTCTTTTGCGCTGTGAATGAAGTGCCCTTTCCTTAGTGCCTTGACATCCACTGTGATCACCGAGAGCCGTTGTACATACAGCTATCATCTCTTGCTCACGTCGACACATCCACACATCTAAACAATCACCTCCCAAACCTACTGCAACTCAAGCTGAATAATACTCAAGGATTATCGATGGTGATTTCCTGCTTCAAGGTGGAAATTCCTTTTGAATTATTTACCGTTGTTATCACCGTTGAATCTTAACTGTGAACATTTTAACAGATCATTGGATTATAGTATAATAACACTGTTTGTGAACAATGCAATGCTTTGAGGACCATGACTCACCCAACTGTAAATAAATTAAGATGTTTTGATACCATCTGCCTGCTGACCGCCTCACACAAGTCATATTTTACTGCAGAATACAGTCTGAACCATAAAACTGGCCTCCACTGCCAGAAAAGTTTGCAGTATTCGCCAAGTTGTCAGGAAAAAAAGCAACACTAGAGGCAGAGAGGCGCCGCAGCCCCTTACCATCTGGCCCTTACACACATCACCACGCAAGATATGTGCAGGAAGGCATAATCGCAGAATATCAGCCAGAAACTTGTGTACGTCAAGAGGATGGCGGCTTAAAGAGTAAAAGCTAAAACAATATTGTGACCAGTGACTAGAAAAGGAAAGTTAAAATATAGTGACATGTTATTACATTACCAGTTGGCTTACATGATAGAAATTAAAGTTGAAGTTTTACTGTTTTCCATTAACTGAATTACTGTTAGCGTGAGTAGCGAGTTGGCGTGTTCGTGGGCGTGGCTGCTGCTGCTGCCGAAGAATGAAGTGATATGTTTAAACTTGTGAGGAAGAATCGTGAAAAGGTTGCAGCCAACAATTGTAATACTCGTGTCTCGAGTGTGTGAATGGTTTGTTGAAAAAGCTCCTTTGGAATTTAAGTTCCTGGATACTGTTTAAGTTGACACGTAAACACACTGAACATATTTACAACACGTGTAAGAATATTTTAGTTCAGGTGAAAGACCACATGAGTGTCCAATGAAACCTATTAAAGATAAAGAGATACCAGTGCCAGAAATTGGTTCATAAGTGAGAACACTCAGAACTTCCATGAGGAGGTGTTTGCTGCTGGAATCTTATATGAAAACTCTCGGACCTGAAAGCGGTGGCCAGACTCTGCCAGTTGGAGGGAGAGCCGCACGCGTAGGCGAGGGATGATGGCTTTCCCCTCTCCACACCACTCCCTTTCCACTCAGTAATGAGTGACTTTTGCTGCATAATCTAAGTGGGAAGGACTGTGCTAGAAGAGGAAAAGAAAGATAAGAACACAGGGAACTGTTCGTACGAATGAAATAAGAAAATATATGCAATACGGATTCGTAAAATAGAACGGTGCAATCAAGAACAAAAAAGGAAATGATCATGCAACGTTAGCATAACAGAAAATAACAAGTTACAGCGAAACAAACTATGATGGCCTTGGAGTAGTACGTGGGAGCAAGGTGAATGCGGTGCAAGGGTGTCCATGTGGCTGTCGCATCACGTCTGGCCGCCTGACTTTCTGGCGTCCCAGACACGTCTGAGACTTGCCAACTACCTCCCGTCCTCCACAGCTACCCTATCCCCTCTGTCTTCAGGAGGTGCTTACCGCTCCTGAACCCTCTGTTACCATATACAACACACATTTAAATTGAAATATCTTCCCTACATGTGTAAGGGGAATTTTACACTTTTTCATTCCTTTCAACTTCATAAACTATACTTTCGTTTATATTAAGGCTGTAGCGAGGGTTGGGATTCCCCATACACTCCCCTCGGTCCAGCGGTGTGCACTCACAGATCTCATAGTAATAATGTATTAGCATAGCATAGTCTTGGTACAAATCATTGATCCGTCAAAAACTAAATTACCTTAACAAGGGAGCTTTGCTTTCAATTCGGCACCTTAGTAGCTGCTTTTCATTGCCTTGTCGTTGGTTCATATTTCTCGGTGCTCCCTGAAGCCCTGCCCTGGTTTTTTCCAATCTTCTGTTTGCCTTTGTTTTTTCGTCGTTCCCCCGTCACGTCCTCTGTGTCGTGAACCCGTGAATCGCCCCGCCACCCTCCTACCTTTCCACGACCCTTCCTCGACACTCCGCTGCCTCTGGGCGTCGTCCACCTAAACTTTCGCAAACATGGATATGAAACCACGTCGCCGCAAGAAGGGAAAGAAGGGAAAACCAAGTTACAAGTAAGTCTTTTTTCCCGTAACTCCGTTTATTTTTATTTTTCTCGGAGAAGATTTTTATTTTTATTTTATATACCTTTTTTAACACATCAGCGATTTCGCTTTGATCAAATTTGCTTATTTCATCCATACTCTTCTCACTTTTGGGGAGCTGGATGTGCTCTTTTTTTCTCTCTCTCTCCTTTGCCAGACTAAACTTATATGGTGAAACTTTGCTGCTGCATAAGGTCTTGCAGTGGTTTAATATTGATGAGAGGAGGGTGTTTAAGGGGTATTTCCTGAACACTTTTTGGGCTTTGTAAAACAGCGCATTATTATTTCACTTTTTTCGAGTATGTCTGCATCTGTACCAGCTTGTCTCCCCCCCCCCAACACACACCAAAAAAGAAAAAGTTACATACCGTTTTTTTTTTATTTTTGGCTCACATTTGACCTTTCTCGTGTGAGTTGGCAGGTTCTGTAATGGCGTTATTTTGCCGACTGACTTGTTTGTTGTCGCTCCTTAAAGGGAAGATACGAGTCACCCCTTCCTTCCTTCCTTCCTTCCTTCCCTCCCTTCATCTCACACTGTACCTCCCCTGCTCCAATTGCCTGTTTCTCTCATGCCCTTCTTTCCTATGCTTCAATATTCCCTCTTCCTTCTCCTTCCTTCTCCTTCCTCTGGCGCTAGCAGGGTATAAAGGAATGAAGTGAAGAACACACACACACACACACACACACACACACGCACGCACACGCACACAGTCATCATGTGGAATTAGCTTTCTCCGCAATTCAAATGTTGCGTTAAGTTAAAAATGTTTACTTTTTCTTTAATTACAGTCATGCTTTTGAGTGCACAAGGTCATATTTTATCATCTCTCAAGCTTTTGAAGATGTTGCGGTACATAAGTAAATATGGAGTGTTTGTATTTTAGCTCTCAGTGCAGCAGAAAAATAACGCAATGTCACCAGGGAGAGAAAAGTGCGAGAGTAGCATTTTTTTCTCCCTCAGCATGAGTTGTACACTGTTGGCATTCCAAACGTAATGTGAGATTTAGTCATGGCACAACAAATTCAAAGAGGGCAAGAGTCGCGTCTGATACTCGTGTGAACATTATTATTATTACGTTGGCTGAAACATCTTGTCACTTGAGAGAGAGTAAGAGAGAGAGAGAGAGAGAGAGAGAGAGAGAGAGAGAGAGAGAGAGAGAGAGAGAGAGAGAGAGAGAGAGAGAGAGAGAGAGAGAGAGAGAGAGAAAGAGAGAGAATCTTTAAAACGGATACAGAAACGTAGCCATACTCATAACTCAGCGTATTCAACAGAAATGAATTTGTGATTACTGCCTGCCTTGAATATGTCGCAGTGATGTTCATTCAACGCTGAACTGCTTTACAGCTTGATTAAACATCTACGCAGAGTGAAAAAAAAATCAGTCTTGCATTCACATTCTTCAGCAGCAGCAGCATCAACAGTAGCAGCAGCGACCTTCACTGCTGTGCCCACATGTCAGGCGACCAGCGAACGGCCGCCCACCAGATGTCATTTTCCGTGTTAGTGCTCCCGTCAGCGACTGTCAGCACGATGTAGCGAGTGTTGGTGGCGTGAGCGAGGCTCGAATTCAAATTTAGCTCACAATAGAGTGTGCGAGAAGGCCGTTTTGAGTGTCGTCATGAAGGTGAAAAAACATCTGTTACTCTGGGTTGTGTGGCTTTTTAAGAGGGAAAGTCGCGTGGGAGAGGTGTGGTTTTAAATAGTAATGGGCCATCCACGTAGTTTGAAACCGTAATTTTCATGTCATTCCAGTCTTCCTTCTCAACCCTTTACTGTCAAGGAGTGAAACTTACGTAGGTAGATACAACTCCTAAAAAGTCAAAATGTCTCACTCTATAGATGGAAGTCTTTAAAAATACTTTGCATACTTGAGGAAGTTAAAGCCACAAAGGGTATTAACGCAGTCGAGAAAGAGGGAAAGACATCTTACTTTCCTCATAAAAAAAAGTGGAGCATAAAAAAAAGTGCCTTACCATATCTAAATCGTATATATAACAGCAGAAAGAATGGAAAAAATAGTGAATTATTGCAGTGTCTCGCCGCCCCACACACCTGTACCTTAGCGTATCCCAGGTAAGGCTCAGCTTTAATGAAATAAATTAAGAGGTTCAGACAGCCTGTCCATAATAGTGAAAAGATCGTAACTCACTTTACTGCCGCAACCTTCCCTGCTTCAACACACTGCTATTGTTTTTCCCCAAGCCTCAAGGGAAACGTGACTGCCACTTTACCCTTGTTCGCCAGCGTCTGTGGATGCGAAGAAGCCACAGTGTTTTAGGTTTTATTATATGTTGATAAAACTTATATTCGTGATGATAATGACAATGATGATGATGATGATGACAACATTATGACTGACTAATAATAGATGATGATGAAAATAATAATAATAATAATAATAATAATAATAATAATAATAATAATGATAATAATTTTGAGGAACTCAAGCGAGTGATATAACTACCAGTACATCAAAGTTACAATTGCCACAAGACATCACCGTTACAAAGGTGTAACCCCAGACTTCATCGACATCGAGTGTCAGATGAACTTTCAAAATCAACACATGTGTACCTTGTCCCGGGGTCGGTTATGGGTATATTTCCCAGGGTTCATTATTTTTTCTGTGATACAACATGAACGGAAGGCAGCAACATATTGATGATGAATATGTTCAGTACACCTGAGTGAGAGAGAGAGAGAGTGAGAGAGTGAGAGTGAGAGAGAGAGAGTGAGAGAGAGAGAGAGAGAGAGAGAGAGAGAGAGAGAGAGAGAGAGAGAGAGAGAGAGAGAAAGAGAGAGAGTTTGATACAACGTCGCCACTGTATGTGGAAGCACATTCCTTAGGTACAGCATAACAATTGCAGTGTAAAGTTCTTAGAAACTACAGGACAAATGATCCATTATTTTTACATAAATGCACAGTGCATGACTCCCTGATAACGCATGACTGCTGCAGTGTTGAGGTCTCGAGGGTCGAGGTCCTCAATCAAGGTTAAAGGGACATATATACTTTGCAGAGAAAGTATATTAGTTTTTTGCCTCCATACTGTTAATTCAAGGTAAAAACAGTTTAAACTTAAAAATTATGTTAAAATTGACATTATATTATGAAGAAAATTCAAATTAAATTAAATGAGTTCCTTGAGTATGGTCATACACTCACCATCAGATAGCTTCCACACATAACGTCCTGAGTAACGAAGCCATTGCATTTTTTCACCATTTATTCACATTTTGCATGATGAAAATGTAAGTAAATTCATTTGGATTGGGTTAAAAACTACAACACTTCATGAAAGTGAAGGTTGTTTATGCAGACAACCTTACCGACCCGCACTGCACGTTGAATTTTTAAACCAGGAATTCCTTTTGGTGGAGCAAATATTCATCAGTAGAGGCGTGGATATGTGAAGGAACTTTTAATGAAAGATTTAATTAAACGTTGGTATTTATTGATGTGAAAGCTGAATTTTGGAGATAGTTCATATATATATATATACATACACTCACACAAACACGGACGCACACTCACTTTATGAATAAGCATATTATGTAATGCATTTAATCAACATTAAGTTAGTACTCACAGAAATTGGACAGAACTCCTTATAAAATGAGAACAAAGATTGTTTTTACCGCGTGCTGTCAAGGACCCGCCGCCTGTTGCTGCTTGCGTGTCTCCTAGGCGGTGCCTCCACGCCCGTTAAACCTCATCGAGCGGGTGTGTTGGACAGCACCAAATTACCTCCTTCATTTGACGCACGAGGCTCGAAGGAAACTGAATTGTGGGAATGTGGAGCGGAAAGCCAGTGTGTGGCAAAATGGACCGTATACTGTAATACAGTACTGGTCATCCATTATTACTGTCAATATGTATATATTTATTTATATATATATATATATATATATATATATATATATATATTTATATGTATATAAAAGTGCGTTTGTATATTCTTGAGTTTGCTGAGCACGTTAGTGTGTATAACTGTGTTGTTATGGTATCTTATGTGACACCTGTACCAATGTTGAGTCAGTGTTGCTCCCCATGATCCAGGAACGGTCAGTCAAGGCTGCAGCGGATAGGTTACACGGCTCATATCAATACATTGAATGACGTGTGGGGAGCAGTCACCTAGAGGAGGGAGGGAGGGGAGTAGGAACACGAACCTGAAAGTCCTGGTGAGCGAACCACTCCCTCGGCGCCGCTCACATATCTAGTCAGGAAGACGTATATATGAAGAACAAACCCATATAAGATTGAGTTGAAAGATTGAAAGATAGAATGTCAAGTGTGTGTGTGTGTGTGTGTGTGTGTGTGTCTGTGTGTCTGTGTGTGTGTGTGTTCGTCAAGGATCTCTTACTATATAATTTGTTTATTTATATGTATACATGTATAACAATTAAACAAAGTATAGTTGTATGCCTGTGTGTCAGTCTGTGTTTGGGTGTCTGTTTGTGATTGTGATTTTGATTGTGAATGGGTATGTGGTTGGAGCTGTCTATCTATCTGTCTGTTTGTCTGCCTATCTGTATATATGTCTTTCTGTCTGCCTCCCTGTCAGTCAGTCTGTATATCTAGCATTTTTTTTTCTTGTTACGTTGCTCGCTGTTGCATGTCGGGATTTTTTTTTTCTTGTTTTTTTCCCTTCATGAAGAGAGGAGGAGGACCGTTCTTGTTTCTTTGTCTTTCCTGATATGTAGTTTGCTTCGCCCCAATACACCTTTATAAACGTTGTCTACTTAACTGTGCGTGCATGTGTGGCAGGGTGGGTAGCTTGCTTTGTCTGTCTGTCTGTGTGTGTGTGTGTGTGTGTGTGTGTGTGTGTGTGTGTGTGTGTGTGTGTGTGTGTGTGTGTGTGTGTGTGTATTGCCCAACATGCAGTTCCCGCCCTTCTGCATTTTCTATTCATTCTGTATAAGAAAAGTGTATTCAGTATGTCAGAATGGTATTAATGTTGTATATTGTGAGTCACGTTCGCCCAGTTGATGATGTTAGACTTGTTAGCATATAGAGTTTCACCTTTAACTGCACGATTATTCCAGAAGGTTCTTATTTGTATTTTGGAGTTTGTTCAATACCTGCATGTGAAACCATATTCTAACTTTTTACTTGTTTTAAAATGATGATCGTAGTTGTAATAGTGCGATGCTTTACTATTGTGTCAGGTTTTTTATTCCTATCTAATCTGCTTGTGTAGTTAGACGCATTTCATTATGTTTTTATTTCATTTTATGCACTTTTTTTTTTCTTATGCTGGAAAAATCTAAGTAATCAGTGGTAAGGAGATGTCGTAGTAGTTTTTTTCAGACAGAATTGATGTTTTAGTAAGTGTACCTTCACGTTGTGTGTGTTGCAATTTGTGTATCGAATGTGTTTCATAAATTTCCTCGTCTTTCCATTTTCTGAAGACCTTCTATGCAACTGACCTCAGCAGATCAATTATAAGAATCTGCTGCAGTGGCTGATCCCATGTTAGTAGGTCAGACAGAAACACACACTCATGCACACACACACAGCTGCAATATCTGAACTGCTGGAATCGCTAGCAATATATAATTCTTTTATTATTATTTTTACTACTACTACTACTACTTGTGTTATCATCATCATTACTACCTTCATGCATACGTACGCTCATGCAGGTGTATCCTTCCCTCCATGCGGCTTGTAGTGATTGATATTCCATTGTCATGCGGACTAGACACTTCCTCAGTACAGTCGCCATGCAAAGTTCAGGAGGGAAGAGTGGTATGGGGGGGGGCATCAGGGCGGGGCAGGAGTGAACAGGGCGGTAACCTGGGCTGACGCATGCTCCCCTCCTGGCACCACAACCCCACCAGGGACCAAGACCAGCACCTGGGTTGTGGCGTGGTGCACCAACACTTACACTCACTCGCTCACCTCGGCACACCTGTACAAGGGTGGGGCAGGTCACCTACCTACTCACCTACATAGGAATGAAGAATGAAACGTAAACACAGATGCATAAACATTACAATATACTTAGTTCTCTATGAATTAGGTTATTGATGGAAATGTTGAATGTATTGTTGGATGTATTGTTCCGTGAAAATATAAAAAAAAATAGCGAAATACACCCATGGAAAGAATTAGGAGTAAATACATGGTGATCAGGCTTGGTAGCGTCTCATGTCGGAGTTTTTCTTAAGTGGCTGTGGATATACAGAACGTCCTTGGTCGGATTTGTGTCCATTATCGGCCTTGGTTAGTATTTTGTTTTGTTTACCCGCGTTCTATCACTGTTGCCAGACCACCACCACCACCACCACCACCACCACAAAACCATCCCTTCGCGTGGGCCAACTAATGTATTTTTTTAGCTCCCTTGATTATCGCTTTATTCATGACTTCCTCAATCTCTTCCTCATATTTTTATAACTATTCAATCTTGAGAGCTTAGTGTTTATGTATCTTGTGTCTTCTTCAAGCTCACTAGTTCTACATTCTCGGTTGTGTTAGTAGTCGTGGTTACCATTGTTACGTAGATTTTAAACTTGTACTGATATTAATACTACAGTTGATAGGATTTTCTATTATCATTATTAATACTACTACAAGAACTATTACTACTACTAAAACTACTACTATCACTACTACTACTACTACTACTATTACTACTACTGCTACTGCTACTATTACTACTACTACTACTACTACTACTACTACTACTACTACTACTTCTACTTCTACTTCTATCAGTTCGCATGTTACCTTTCCTCATTCGTGTGTGTGTGTTAGAATAACGTAGTAGCCAGTTGTGGGTCCTCACCAAACATTCGGCGTGAACTGAATTGAATGGGAACGATACACGATAAACACGGACATGGGTGTCGACATTCCTTAGCCCCGTAATGTGGCGCCAGTAACTCCAACAAAAAAATAATATCATATGTAATAGTTGATATATATATATATATATATATATATATATATATATATATATATATATATATATATATGTACTGCTGAATTGTATGTAATTGGTAAGCTGTTATCTTGCTGTTATCGTAGGCAAAGGTATGTTTTAGTATTATAAAAAGAAAAACATCTTGATCTGCCATTACCACTACGGATTACCTACTTAGTGTTAATAAGTTTGTTTATCCTTCTATCAGAACTTACTCCTTTTTTATTTTGTATATCACTATTTTGTCCATGTTTTTCTCCCTTTATCTCTTTACTTGTCTATCTATTTATCTATCTATCTATCTATCTCTTTGTTCTCCTTTCTTCCATGACGCATTCTTGCTCTACCTCAGTACCGCTTCTCTACCTTCTAAGGGTCTCACGTCCTCTATCCGTGAGCAGGTGCTGGAAACCCCAACCAGGAGGGTGAAGTAAGCAGGCCACGTCCCCTCAGCCTCTGGAGTGCAAGAAAAGTGTGAAATGGAGTTGACTTGTTCCCTTGGCCTCCATTTAATTAGATATATGTTGCCAAGAGGAAGGGGGTGGAGCAAGGATAAAAAGTGGTGCAGTGGAAGAGGTGGAGCGCAAAGTGTCAGTATAAGGCAAGGAAAGAAGTAGAGAGAAGGGAGTAGCGTGACATACAAAGAACTGGCTCCACAGGGAATGTTTTTTGAGTCATGTTTTGTTAGAGAGAGAGAGAGAGAGAGAGAGAGAGAGAGAGAGAGAGAGAGAGAGAGAGAGAGAGAGAGAGAGAGAGAGAGAGAGAGAGAAAAGGGGTGGGGAGGAATTAATAATGTGTGCCAATGGTCTATCAGTGGTCACTCCAGCAAAGTTTCCTGTTTTAATTTTTTTTTAATCTATATTGGACTATGTAGTTATCGATAACGTTTATCTCTACCTACTATTCCCTGTTTTCGTTTTATTTTTTTCTTTCCTATATTTTTTTGGTTCAACACGTAGATAACCTATTTTAAAGTCTGCCGCCATTACACAAGAGACAGTGTGTGTAACCTTGTCATAATATAACTTCAAAACTAAACAAACAAGTGGGAAAACTTTTATTACGTGGGAATGTAAAAGTCAAGGGATGAAAAAAATGCGTTGCTGGAAGCCATATAATGAAAATGGAAGCAGCATAGAGGCCAAGAGGAGGGAAAAATACTTTGTTTATCTAAGGACAATGAGGTTGTACATACTTGTGTCGTGTAGAGGTAAATTCTTTCTTAGGTAAAGGGGAGAGAAGCTATTTTAGACGAGGAATACAGAGAGAAGGAACAAAACAAATAAAGATGAAAAAGACAAGTACCGTAGGAGGGGGAGACTGTTTGTTACACGAATGAAAAGAACGTTTTAGCCGCCACCTGGTAAACGACCCGAGGCTCTTCCAAGGTAATGAGACTGTAGACTACCGAAGGGAAGGAGGCGAGGTTGAACGACTATTAAAGGGATCAAAATTATACCCTAGAATTTTAATCAGTATTGCGGACATGTTTTTTTTTAACGTTTCCAGGCCATTGAACTTGCCTTTTGTCACTTCGAGGTACAGTGGAAGGAAAATGAAGCAAGTAATGATGTAAATTACCGGTGCGTGTAAGGCAAGCGATACGTGGTGATACTCTTGAAAGAAGCCGAGTAGAAGGGGCTTACCATCCTAGCATTGTTTGCACGGATCGATGGCCACAAGCCGGCTGGGTCCTAGCTAGACATGGGCCACGTGTCCTTCCGCTATGCTGCAGTAACTCTGGCTGGGTGTGCGCCTCTCCCCTACCACGGCTTAAGTCCCTTTGCCCTCACTACTCCTATCCATTCATCCTTTTTTTCCTTCCTTCCTTCCTTCCCTCCTCCTTCCTCTTCTTTCCTTCCTCTTCCTTTCTTATCCCTTCTCTCCCCTCCGCGATATGCAGAGGAAAGGTATAGTAGGAAAAGATTCGTGAGTAGGAAAAGTAAGACACATAATTTTTACTCCCGGGTGAACGTGATCCTTCCGTGAAATTGCAGCCCAACGAGGCGGTCACGTGTTACCCTGGGCAGCACCCTCCCTTGGGCGGCCCTCACTGGTCTGCATTCCCCCTCCACGGCTCTCCATCCCTTCTTTCTTGCTGCTTCGTGTGATTAAAGTCAATTGCTGAGTTACTTGTGTCCTGCCTTAGGTTCATTTTCATTGCTCTCCCGGTCCTCCTGCCACCACCACCACCACCACCACTTCCTCCTTCCGCCTCCTCCTCCTCCTCCTCCTCCTCCTCCTCCTCCTCCTCCTCCTCCTCCTCCTCCTCCTCCTCCTCCTCCTCCTCCTCCTCCTCCTCCTCCTCTTCCTCCTCTGCAGCTACAGCCGCCGCCGCCGTCGCCTCCTTTACCAGGTTTTCCTTTTCTTCCTCCCTCAACCCAGATTTACCCTTACACACACACGCACACACGCACACGCACGCACACACACACACACACACACACACACACACACACACACACACACACACACACACACACACACACACACACACCGATTTCTGCCATAAAAATCTTCCGCCAGCCACGCATGTTTTTCTTTTTTTCCTTCCTTCCTTCTTTCCATTAACCCCGCTTCAGTCTGAACACACACACACACACTCACACCACCCTCCGCTCCACTCATGCTAGCTAGTACTGCTGTCTTTTCCACCACCCCCACCCCCACCATTACCACCGCCACCAACGCCCCAACCCCACATCAATACTAGCACTGCACCAACTCGTAGCAGTCCACACACACACACACACACACACACACACACACACACACACACACACACACACACACACACACACACACACACACACACTCATACACACACTCACACGCACATGCACACACACACACACACACACACACACACACACACACACACACACACACACACACACACACACACACACACACACACACACACACACACACACTGGTCACTTATCCTCTCTTCCATAGTGTTGAATTAACAGAGTACATAGTTTGTTTGTCTCTGCTGGCATATCTTGCTAATTACTAAATAGTTTGTATCAATATATCATCATCTTTTTTTTAATGTCTTCTAATTTGCTGTTAGATGCATTAATTCATTCGAGAAAATTTTGTGTTGTGTGTGTAATTTGGTGATTTGCATCGACACGAATTGATGTCCTCGGGAGTGGCATTAATAGATATCTGTCGTGTGTCACCTCCTCTCTTCCCGTCATTGTTGCTGTCGCCCCACAGTCGCCTTCCTTCCCTGCACCAACCATTGCCGTCGCCCCTCCTCCACTTCCACCACCACTACCACCGCCACCACCACCACCACCATTACCAGTCACCACGTTTTTGCTCTTTTCCTTCCTCACTCTTTCTACTTCACCACCACTTCTTTCACTTCCTCTTCCTCTTCTTCATGTTTCTCTTCCTCCTCCTCCACTAGCATCAATAACAACCACTACTGTTATTATTACCAACTTTATTACTACTATGACCATTGCTTATACTACCATGGCCACTATCACTATCATTGACGCTACTACTACTACTACTACTACTACTACTACTACTACTACTACTACTACTACTACTACTACTACTACTACTACTACTACTACTACTACTACAACTACTACTACTACTACTACTACTACTACTACTACTACTACTACTACTACTACTACTACTACTACTACTACTACTACCATTTAAACTGATAATATTGTAATATCACAGTCAAACACACACACACACACACACACACACACACACACACACACACACACACACACACACACACACACACACACGCACACGCACACGCACACATGCTCAACGCAAGCACCTACACTCTAAACACACACATCGCCGTCGCAAGCAACACTTTTCATTGATCACGCGTCGTACACGACATCGAGTCGCCACAACACCATCAATGTGCTTCATGAATATTTGCTGAAAGCGTACTAGTAAATATTAGAGTTCCAGATACCTGCAGTCATCCCACACACTTCCTCGTGCTCTTTAAACACACACACACACACACACACACACACACACACACACACACACACACACACACACACACACACACACACACACACACACACACACACACATACATACACGCACACACTTAGAAGGGAATTTTTTTCCATCATCCCTGTCATTACCACCAACAACACCATTACCACAACTACTACTATTACTGTGACCACCACCATCACCACCATCACCACCACAACAATTACTGAAACCACCACCATCACTACAACGACCATCACCCTCCCAATCACCACCACCACCACTATCATCATCACCACTGTTGCGTCCGCCCGTCCAGCCCTCCGGCCAGCCAGCAACATGCCCCAAAACACTTGTATCCATTTCCCATTCCGTCCATGACATCGAACATTTTACTCCCTTCACCTCACAATTCGTAGTTTCTTTTCACCTTTATTTCCACAGCCCATCCACCCATTTTGGCTTACCTTGACACACGCATTAATTAACTAACTGGGTAATCTGTTTTACAAGCACAACCTAACTTCATTAAGCTAACTAACATTAATTACCCGTCCTTAACACGAAGCCTGTATAACGACCGCCATCACCAGTATCTCCTGCACCAAAATAAAGAAGAAAAACACTTTCCTTCCTCATAACAGCAGCAGCCAGCCCTGCCCGTCACCATAACTGTGAGCGTTGCAGCCACTGCCCACTCACCGTCTGGCGCGAGCACCTGCAGAAGGCGGGGCTGGCTGGCTGGCCGTGTGCCCCTTGTGATCAATACAGGTATGACTGACGAGGAAGTACATTGCTATGTTTCAATGTTTCTTCACGACAGCTCACTGGGTGTAGCGTTGCACCAAAAGGGAGGACTGACTTAATCTATCCTCAGCCCTACTGGTGATGACTGACTAACTGTACCTTGTTCAGTTTAATTTAAAGGACAAGCACCTCTCTCACCTCACCTCACCTCACCTCACCTCACCTCACCTCACCTCACCTCACCTCACCTCACCTCACCTCACCTCACCTCACCTCACCTCACCTCACCTCACCTCACCTCACCTCACCTCACCTCACCTCACCTCACCTCACCTCACCTCACCTCCCTCCTGACTGCCATGTTAGGTGCTGAGTGAATCAACCCAAATCAAGCATCAGATATGGAGGTGGTGGATTAAACGGACGAGTGTATTAACAGACGAGAGTGTATTAAAGGAATAACACCAAGGTGGATGTAGTGGTAATAAAACTCTTGCTGTGGTGTAAGAACAACAGTATTACCGACAACACTACCTTATTGTGTTATATCATTCCTTCGCAATGCAGATAAAACAAATGACGCTCAGCCATTAGCGGATTACCATCACTCCAAACACCGCTAACACCACCACTGCCAACACCAACACCACCACCACCACCACAGCCCCCCACATGATAATCACCATTAACTGGATTAGCCACAGTTAACCCCCTTCCCGCCTACACAGCCTCGCTCTTCTCATGACGCCGACAAGAGATGTTTCTTAGCCAGGGCGTGACCCAGGGGAAAACTTGAGAAACTGGAACATAATTCTCCTGAGAGGTTTCGGAGGTAGTGGATGTGCAGGGGCAGGAGGTGGAAGAGAGGGAACGGAAGACGAGGAGGAGGGAACGTAAGAGAAGGTGGAGGAAGGAGATAGATAAATGTAGAAGTAAAGCAGCATTGGTGGTAGTATTAAGTAAAACACCACCAGGATGTTCACAAAGCTCATGTATGTCTGTTTGTGTGCCTGTGCGTGAGCGTGTCTGTGTGCGTGTGTGTGTGCATGTAAGGACAACCACAGATAAGTTAAGTGAATGATATAGGAAAAAGGAACGAAACACCAGCCATTTTTACGTCCCAACCTCCCACCCTCGAGAAGCCCTTCAGAAGTTCCCTTGAGGCCACGAAAAAAGCATGTAAGGCTGGTTTCAGGCGAGGAGATGAACGTGAGGAAGACGAAGGCATCAAAGAATTAACGTGTGTGTGTGTGTGTGTGTGTGTGTGTGTGTGTGTGTGTGTGTGTGTGTGTGTGTGTGTGTGTGTGTGTGTGTGTTGGAAAACCTAGTTATCTTTTTTAAAACTCGAGACTTGGATTTTAATTGTCACATATTGTTTCCTTGTCAACAATCTTTTTTTTCATCTCTTTCTGTCTCTCCTTTTCCCTCTCTCTCTCTCTCTCTCTCTCTCTCTCTCTCTCTCTCTCTCTCTCTCTCTCTCTCTCTCTCTCTCTCTCTCTCTCTCTCTCTCTCTCTCTCTCTCTCTCGCTCTCGCTCTCGCTCTCTTTCTTTCTTTCTCCCGTCCTATGTCCTTTTTTCGTAACTTTAATGTCTCTCTTTTTTTTCTTCTTTCTTCAACTCACTTTGTGTAATTTTCTTCCTCTTCCATCGTCCTTTCCTTCCAATCCCGCTGATTTACATTCCCCCTCAAATCAGTGTCTTTCACCATCTGATAATTCACCTCCTTTTTCATCTCTCCTCCTTCTAGTCATCATTCATCTCTTTTCCCTTAATTATCCACATCCACCGCTTACCTTCCTAATCTTCCTCACCCTCATCATGCTATCCTGCTCCACCTCCTCCTCCTCCTCCTCCTCTTTCTTCTTCTTCAGCAGCTAGGTGAGGACAGGCAGCAAGTCAGTGAACCCAATTTTCGTCCCTGTTGTCGCTCCTTTCGCTAATTGCAAGACTATTTGTCACGAGATGATGTTTATTTACTACTTCAACACCACTTTCCCCGGTCTTAATCGTGTTGAGTGTGTCCGTGTGTGTTTTGTGTGCGTGTACGTGTGTGTGTGTGTGTGAGGGGGGGGTGGGGGGATAAACTACGATCAATGTTTAAAAGGTATGTTGGAGTTACACGTACGATGTTCATTTCACCTGAAAGTGCCTACCTGCAAGTGACCCATGAGCTTTTTCCTCCTCCTACTCCTTCTCTCCCTCCTCCTCCTCCTCACCTTTCTCCTCCTCCTCCTCCTCCTCCTCCTCCTCCTCACCTTTCTCCTCCTCTCCTCCTCTCCTCCTCCGCTCCTCCTCCTCCTCCTCCTCCTCCTCCTCCTCCTCCTCCTCCTCCTCCTCCTCCTCCTCCTCCTCCTCCTCCTCCTCCTCCTCCTCCTCCTCATTCTACTCCTACCACCAATATCTGCATCCTTTCTTCAAATCTTTACCACCACTACTACCATCGTTTCTACTCGTATTGTCACTTTCACTCACCTTGTTATCCACTCATTCACCACTAATAACAACATCAACATCAACACCAACACAATCACTCCTATCACCACTGGTACTGTTGTAAACGCCCACCCTCTCCGTCCACCCACTCACCACTCAACACCAGGTAGCATTCAGCCTTTCCACCACCATTCTCATCATCCTTTCACCTTTTCATCAACACCCTCCCTCCACCACCTCCCTCTCTGCCTCCCTTCTTCCCCAAACGACAACACGTCCACCAACGCCAACACACTCTTACGTTGGCTGCTGCTGGCGATGCGATGAAACCTTGAATATTTTTTTTTCAATGGTGTGGATATTATACTGAATTTTCTATGCCCATTATTTGTTTTTAATTCTCTGATGGTTTACGATGTTAGGTAAATTATTAGGTAGTAGTAAATAACAGATTTTGTCATTAAATGACATCAAGTCGAAAGAGTAACATAGGAAACGGATTCGTGAGGGGGAGGGGGGGGGGCGCACACACACACACACACACACACACACACACACACACACACACACACACACACACACACACATATAGCAATTTGGAAAACACTTATTCTGATTCATGTCAGACGCCCACTGTGCGTATTTATGTGAGCGCGCCTGTGTGTGTGTGTATGTGTGTCTTTGTATGGGTATGTGTGTATGTGTTTTTGTCTGAGTGTGTGTGTGTGTGTGTGTGTGCGTGTGCGTGTGTGTGTGTGTGTGCGTGTATGTGTATGTGTATTTATGTATCTTGAGTTGCAGTGGTGAGGAAATGAGGCATGGCAAGGAGTGAGTGAGGAGTACCTAAAAGATATTCAGATCCCGAGAGTGAGGTGAAAGATGAGTCTGGAGATATAATTACATCCACGTGACGTTGGGGTTGGGATAAGAGGCTCTCCACCTAGCGTAGGGGTGCGAATAACAGGCTCTCATCACCAAGGCATTCACTGGAGGTAGCAATTTTGTAAGTTTAAAATGCTGTGAAGGTAAATACACGTCAGTCCTGCTCACTTTAATTTCTTCATTCATGCGTCCCCCTCACCCACCCTCGTCAGACCATTAACATAATTACCGTAATGCCCGTTATTGGCCTTCTGTCCATTAGTTATACTGTTCCCAGAGTTAATAATAAAACTTGGTTATATATTATATTTATTGCACGGAAATCACACACGTAGTTGGTGTTTTTTTTCTTCATTCCTGCAACTCAGTGACAGAGAGAAATGGAATCCCAAAGTGCATTTCCAATACACCCAATAACACTGTTTTTGTTCTTTATTGTATCAGCCAAATGTCGTTATTTATTGAAGTCATAACAAGGTCACGGGAATGTATGTGTTTAACTTCAATGACCTTGCTTGTAGGCACTGAAAAGCCAGTAGGTGATGGAGGATAAGAAGAGATAAGGTGTTAGGATGAAGATAAGGAGATAAATAAATGATAGAAGGGAGTATAAGTGAGCGAGAGAGAGAGAGAGAGAGAGAGAGAGAGAGAGAGAGAGAGAGAGAGAGAGAGAGAGAGAGAGAGAGAGAGAGAGAGAGAGAGAGACCGACCTTCCACCTTGACCCTGTTAACCACCACGACTTGGCTGAATTATATTTGAGTCAAAGAGAATGTTAAATGAGCGATGGATCTTAAGCCTTCCACCCACCACTGTCACCTACCCCCCCCCTCCACCACACACACACACACACACACACACACACACACACACACACACACACACACACACACACACACACACACACACACACACACACACACACACACACACACGTACGTTATATCAGCATTTAATTTAAACTTTCTTAGAGCTTCACAGACTCGAATAAAATGTGACTCTACAAGATACAGCTAGTCGCGAACAAACTAAAGATAACATAGACCATTATCTCTCTCTCTCTCTCTCTCTCTCTCTCTCTCTCTCTCTCTCTCTCTCTCTCTCTCTCTCTCTCTCTCTCTCTCTCTGTCAGTTATTTCCACCGCTTTTAACAACACTGCAAAACTAAACACCTCGACTTCCTTCATAATCCGCCTTCACGCTTTTTTTCCCCTCTCGCCTCCTGGTATGAAGAGAATAATATGACACTTTACTGTGACCTCCCTCCTGACGCTGCCTTTGACTCTTGTAATGTAATATATCATTCGAGATTTATGAATTTATGTATTTGTCCAACATGAATTCAGTTCCATTATTTATTTATGGACTTGTCAGATTTACGTTATTATCTCGTGAGCTTTTTATTGTGTAGGGATTTTTGACTTAAGAGTGTTGCGTTCACATACCAGATAGATAGATATATAAATAGATAGATAGAGTGGTAGATATATATAGATCAATTTTATGCAAACCTCATTTTTGGCTTAAATAAACGATCCTGTTTCACTTTTTTAACTTAATATTGCTCTCAACATTTGATCATTTCTTGCTATCATTTTCGTGATTAATTTCCTTCATCTGTTTCTCTTTATATTTGAATTATCCTTCTGTGTCTTTGTTCCTTTATCTTCCAACTTCCACTCTAAACGTTTTATTATCGTATTCTTCATTGTTCATTCATGTGTTCTAATCCTTTGATCTTCCATCGCCTTCCATCCAACCTCACACGACGCCTTTACAAGCTGCTACTCCTCCCCCTATTCCCTTTTCATCCGTTTCCTCTTTGATAGACCTTTCTAGGCTTCTCGTGGGTCGTGGTTTAGATTCTAAGGATGAAGTAGTTGCTCAAAATTTTATCGACAAGGTGTATGTGTATTAAACTCGTGTGTGGGTGTGGGTGCTGGTGTGTGTGTGTGTGTGTGGGTGTGTGGGTGTAGGTGTGTGTGTGGGTGAGTAGGTTAAGTTGCGGATAGGATGAGGGTGTTGGTTTTTGTTTCATGAAGAGGAGGAAGAGATATAAATGGAGACAGCAGTAATGTTTATCATCATTCGATTCTATTGCATTATTATTATTATTATTTCGCGTTCTTGGAGAGCGACCAAAAAAAAAATATTGAATAGGCAAGAACTAAGAAAAGGAGGATTGGGAGGAGGAGGAGGAGGAGAAATAATTACAACAAGAACAGGAAGGAAACATCTGACGAAGAGAAGGAGGGGGAGAATCATGATGGAAGACGAGCTAGCGATTGTATTATCAAGGGATTTCACAGGGCGCCAGAATAAGATCCTTGCTGGTGGGTCAGAGGGAAGGAGAGGAAGGAAAGAGTTTTGGTGTCAATAAAAACAGATGAATAAGCATATAAAATAGAAGACCCTCCTCTTTTTTTCCTCCTCTTGCTCTTCGTCGTCGTCCTCCTCCTCCTCCTCCTCCTCCTCCTCCTCCTCCTCCTCCTCCTCCTCCTCCTCCTCCTCCTCCTCCTCCTCCTCCTCCTCCTCCTCCTCCTCCTCCTCCTCCTCCTTATCCTTCTCCTACCCATGTTGATCGCAAGAGATGCAATATTGTGTGTGGGTTCTCGTTCGCCTCAGTATCATGGACTCTTTATTTGGTTTTGATGTGTGTGTGTGTGTGTGTGTGTGTGTGTGTGTGTGTGTGTGTGTGTGTGTGTGTGTGTGTGTGTGTGTGTGTGTGGGGCTATGGTAGTTAGGTAATGCATTTGCTATCTAGATCTAGGTCAGTGTGTTAGGCGCTCTCCCCTTGCGTCTCTCTCTCTCTCTCTCTCTCTCTCTCTCTCTCTCTCTCTCTCTCTCTCTCTCTCTCTCTCTCTCTCTCTCTCTCTCTCTCTCTCTCTCTCTCTCTCTCTCTCTCTCTCTCTCTCTCTCTCTCTCTCTCTCTCTCTCTCTCTCTCTCTCTCTCTCTTCTGCAGTATACCATCTATTACTTGATTACTTCGGTTTATCTTCGTTTCTTTTTATGTGTTTTCTCTCGTTTCGTGGATCTGACGCCGCAGTGGTGCTGCGTCCCTCATGTGAGAAAACTTTCAATGTTATCTTTAATGTGTGATGATTGCCGGTCACAGGATGAAGGAGTGGCACCCTCATGTATTCCTGAGGGTTAAGTAAAGGGTGGGTGAAGCGAGGGGACGTGCCGCACTAATAAATGTTGCAGGATATCACGGAACACACACACACTCGTTGAGGGCGATCGTCTGTAGCATAGCACGGGACTCTTCAATAGACAATGAAGGAAACGCAGAATAAATATATAAAAAAAGGAAAGGAGTGTGATTATGTGGATGACTTCGTGCAAGACAACGCCTCAAAAACCTACACGAATAATATTAGAAATCACAGCCATGTTTGAATGTTTAATATAGTTACCCCTTTCTTAGTCTTGCTTGGCCGGAAGGAGGATGGCAAAGGAACATTTGGAGTGGAGTATATTTCAAAATAAAAGACAAACTATCCCTCACGGCATAGTCCATAAAAGTGAGGCCTTGAAACCGAGGAATATAAATTTGGAACGATTCAATATTCCTAACAGCAAGGAACAGAAGAATGAAGAATTGGTTGGGAGGTGCGGGGGGGGGTGGGAGAAGCGAGAGTGGAGAGATGCAAGAGGGGTGGAAGGAAGAGAAAGAGGGGAATACGAGAAGAAAGCAAGAAAGAAAAAATGTATAGAAGGGTTACAGACACTAAAAGTGGGTAAAGCAAAATGAGAAAGTTTGAGGTGTTGGCTTGAGTGAGGAGCCTCGAGATATGAGGAACAAGTAAGAATGAGTGAAGGTGAGTCTACGGGGGATTAAAGGAGCCATATATAGGGGAAAGAGAGGGATGACAGGATTTGTAAGGGTGAGGGTGTGCCAGAGGGATGATAAGGGGTAGAAAGGGGGGACATGCGTGCAAGGGTGAGCATGTGGGTGCAGAGGAGGACGTGTTGGGGGGAATGAGTGACGTGTGAGGTGCGTGTAGGAGCCTGAGGTTGGCTGGTCGTAGATAATCCTGTATTAAAGAAACGCCCACCTGCCAACTCTTATTACCCTCGTTGTTGCGTGTAGTTTGTGAGCTTAATGAAGGTGTGTGAGGCTCCTAATGAGATCCACTGCATGAGGTGAGGTTAATATAGTAATGTGTGTGTGTGTGTATGTGTGTGTTTCAACGGCCCCTTAGTGTGCTGTTGGGGATTCAGGAAGAGTTGTTGTCCATTTCCAAGTGTAGCAGATTGTAGCAACTAATAAAGCGACGGGTGTTTTCATCTTTAGTGGGCAATGTTTTTCTTCCTCTCGCTTTCGCATGTGATGAATAGCAAGGATGAAAGAAAGGGAGAAGGAAGAGGGAGGAGGATGGATCAAGGTGGATCATGACTCCCATTTTCTTTCATGAGTGTCGTACTGGAGCTAGAAAGGGGGACTTATTTCTTTTTTTTTCTCTCTCTCTCTTTTTCTCTCTGTCTCCTCTCTTCATTGTGGAGAAATTTCGTAAATGGGTCACCCTCATTCAGTGTTGTACCTTGTGAGTTCTTCTTTAACTTTTCCATCCCTCGCTCCTTCACCTCACATGTCCCTTGTATTTTCCCCTCTCCTCTCTTTCCCTCCCTTGTTATCCTTTGCTCTCTTTCACTCCTGTGTTATTTCTTCGTGGCTTCGTTCTTCTATTTTTTTCTTCTGCTGATTAACTCTTGCATTTCTTTTCTTTCTCATTTCTCTTCTCATTTGGGACTTCCAACTTCGACGTTTTTTTCTTTTTTGTTTTCTACATATTTTTTTTTCCTACTTCACTAACCTTTAATCACTCTTGTCATCGTCATCGTCGTCGTTTTCGTCGTCATTGTCGTCGTCGTCTTCGTCATCGTCCTCCAAATCATACTCTATCCATCCATCATCCACGTCTTCCACTTAGTCATCGTATTTTTCTCCTCCTCTTTCTCCTCTTCCTCCTCCTCCTCCTCCTCCTCTAGGGTTCAGCCACCATCAGCTCTCTTAATAAACGTTCCTGGATGGTACAAGTTAAAGACTGATCTCAAAGCACCATACAAGGCCGCCTATAAATCTTGCTAACCTCGCTCCCTCTCATTTCCTTTCGCTGCGTCTTTTCCTCTGCACCCTGACGTCGCGCTCTGTATAACTCGACTACAGTATAATCTTTCGTTGGACTCGGATTTTCTACCCTCGTTTATTTTTTACCTCAGACTTATGTTCTTTGTGTGGCAATTCAGATATTTTCTACTCATCAATCTTGACAGGCCATCTATATTTTTCCATTTCGATGAGTTTCTTGATTATAAGGTTATCTTTGTATCCGACATTTAGTATTCTACGCCATCAGACTTTGTAAAGCTAATTTTGTTCCATGTCCCACCAATTCTCGCTTCGTTCACCTGTCTACCCGTATTCCGGTATTTTTCACACTCCATCTCCCGTCACTGTTGCTCTCCCTCATCCCAAAGCTTCCCCTTCTCTCATAACTATTCCCAGAGGCTCACTGTTAATCATTGGGTCCCAGAAAACCGCAAATATTTACATGGCAGATCCCAGGCAGTCTGCTGTCGGCCACATGAGAGTGGTTTGGCGAGTAGATAACAGCTCTGTTGGGGAAGGAGGCAGGACATGAAAACTAAAACCGAGCTGGGGAGCTGTAAAGCGAGATAGGGAGATAGTCGAGAGTAGGTCAGTGGTAGGACCGTGCTAGGAGAAGCATAGAGCACTGGCTGACTCGTGCTGGAAGGGAATGTGTAGAAATGTGCGTTAATGGAGTAAGCGTGGAGGTGGCGAGGGAGCAGTGGAGTGGTGGCGAGTGGACAAGAGAGGGTCGTCAGATGGGAAAGGGTTGTAATGGTTCCATAGTAATGTACCTTGAGTGTGTGTGTGTGTGTGTGTGTGTGTGTGTGTGTGTGTGTGTGTGTGTGTGTGTGTGTGTCTCTGTGTATCTGTCTGTCTGTCTTTGCATCTCATTATTTTCCTTCCGTTATATATCCTTTAATTTCTCTTGTTTGTGGTCATAAATGATACGATGAAATAAACTGTGGTATGTAAATGTATTAAAGTACACGTGACAGCGTATGCATCTGTTGTAATTACCAACTTCTCTCTTCTGGGAAAGGAACAGAAACGCAAATATTAACATAGTCACTCAGATGGAGAAGGAGGGAAGGGTTATGAAGCTGCATACCTCGAATGTGTGTGTGTGTGTGTGTGTGTGTGTGTGTGTGTGTGTGTGTGTGTGTGTGTGTGTGTGTGTGTGTGTGTGTGTGTGTGTGTGTCTGTGTGTGTGTGTTTGATTCCTTTGCTCTTTTTTTTCTTTTTTTTCTTTGCTCCTTTCTACTTTTTTCCCTTTGATTACAAAAATGCGCGGTGAAACAAAGCTACCTGGATGAGTGTTGGCTTTGTGTTGGAATCTTCGTTACATTTTACCTTTATTTTACGCGTGAAGTTCAGAATGACCAACTTTGATCCATATGCTAAACACTTACTTTCCTCTGAACCCCGAGAATAAAAACGAAATAGCACAAGACATTACAAAGACTCTATGTTTTTATACTTGTGAATGTAATAATACACATTACTGACCTGACATAAGAGTAATCCGAGAAGAAGAAAAAAAGTAGCACGAATGTTTACAAAGACTTTTTTTTTTTGTCTTTCTTTCTTTACCTTCAAATGCGATTACCTGAATTACTGGGCTGACAAAGAACTAATGGTGAGTTACTAGTGGCTGTCCATCACTCTTTTCTTTGAAGGGATGAGGCAGAGCGTTTGTGTGTGTGTGAAAGTCATCTCCTTGGCACTCCCACTTGATGCCATTGCTTGCACGCAGCTCAGAAATATGGAAGAAAGTCAGGCTATAGCATAATATTTCTTTTAGTGGGTTGTGGTTCTTCCTGGTTCTGAAAAGTGGGGTCAAAATATTTCTTACACTCGTAGTTTTTCTTCCTATTTCTCAGAGTTTTCTTGTTTTCCTTGTTGTTGATCTCTCGTTTTAGGAAATGTTTGCAAGGAATGGGGTGTGTGTTAGTGTGTGTGTGTGTGTGTGTGTGTGTGTGTGTGTGTGTGTGTGTGTGTGTGTGTGTGTGTGTGTGTGTGTTTGTTTGTGCACGTAATTGAATCGTGTGGGCAAACGAAGAGAGGGAGAGAGGGAAGAAAGGAAAGGCGGAAGTAGAAAATCCTACAAAAAGCCACGAAACACAATAATTTACACTCTTACTACCACCACTTCTTCCTCTTTCCCCTCCTCCTC
>JAPQNM010000005.1:21834001-21866501 GCA_029783475.1 Metacarcinus magister | reverse complement strand
AATGATAACCTACAGGCACCAAACATTAAAAAGTCTATAGAAATCGTCGTAAATATCCTACTGTTAAGTGTTCAGGCCAACCAGTTCTATATATCTGTGAAATTACTTAGTGGAAAGAAAAGTTTGAGGAAAACTACGAGTGAACTGTAGTTTAAAAGTAAAACTGTTGTTACTTATTTCCAACGAGAACATAGTAATGGGAGCCAGTTATTTTTGTTTATCTTTCTCTCTGTTTCTCCGTTTTTTTGTCTCAGTGTGTGGAGGTTTGAGACAAAGACGAAGAAGGAAGAGATGTGCTGGAATAATAGAGAGCCATGTGAAGTATTGTTAGTTATGATGGACATGTTAGTGCACTGTGTTGGTAAGTATTGTGACAACCAAGTAGCCAGTACGGGTAAACAAACATTGTGGCTGCGAATCAGTGAAACATTTGTTTCGATTCTTGTGTTGTGTGGAACGGGGTGAGTGTCATTTGCTTGTTACTCTGTTGCTCACCTTATCTTCTGTCTCGTTATGCAGTAATTTTCCTATAATCTGGGATGGGTGATGGTGTTGATCATGGTAATATGGTGATAACGATGAGCATAACAGAAGGAGAAGAAAAGTCTCAAACTCATAAAGAAAACTATAGTGACCTCGCTCTCTGACGGCCCTCCTTTGCATTTCATTAACACTGAGAGTGGTTCAGCACCCTCTTAAAATATAGCTTTTTTCCTAACAAAACTACAAGCCTTTTTACGTGAAACTTCCCAAACTATATTGAATTAACTTTTAAGGAGTAACAAGTACAGTATTTTCTTGTAAGCTGGTACATGTAACTTCTGGGGTTTTTTGGTGGGGGAAAAAAATAAATGAAGGGAAATAAAAGCGAATGCCTGGTCGAGGGAAAAAAAAACAGCAGCAGTCTTTGAAATAGGTAAGATAAGTGTAGGAAAAAAATAAATGTATATGGTGTTAGACGTATTCGTCACTTAAAACTCGATAAATTTTCTCTATAACTACCTAATGTATTTAAGTGACTCGTTGACGGTGTGAAAGTTGTGTTTTTGAGCCTCGACTTGCTATGTTCGTGTCTATCCCTCGAAAATAATGCAATATTTTGTCAACCAGCACAATAACTCCATTTATTTAAAAGAAAATTTATTTGAAGTACTGAATTACATTCAATAATCCGTAGTTGTTTATCGTTGCTCTCTACACGCCTCGTTCCTGGAATCCACCGCTCCCCTTCCCCCTCCCCCTCTCACCACAGGAACTGATTAAGTAAAATCTAATGATACTGGAGTGGATTTACCGGGGATTATAAAAAAAATGCTTTCAATCCTATTAAAAATGTGTGTGTGTGTGTTAATGTGTACGTGTATATGTTTGTGTGAATAGAAGGGAATATACTACATTTATTGCACTAACTTTTACAATAAAAGTATATAGCACAGCCCCGTCGGTAAGATTGATATAATATTCAGTAACAACTACGCGACCTAGAATGTTTTATAAATCCCCTACTTCGATAGTTTCCCCGCAATTATTCACCAAGAGTCTCGAAACTTCTTTAATAAATTGAAAGAAGAAAAATACCATGTCGTACTGTTTTACTAGCCAGAAATTTTTTCATCGTTGAATATAATCAACGCTTGAAAACTTTTTCAGATGATACTGTTTTTTTCTTTTCCTTACTTTTATTTTTTTATTATATTTTCTAGTCATGCAATAGTCCTCACACTTTGTAAATAAATAAATGGAGTACATCTGAAGTCACTTTGTACCATTGTAATAAAATGTAAACGTTCATATGATGTAATAAAGAGAAAGTTTAACACGGTAACACCTACGTATGTAATTACCTACTCCATTCCACCCACACTCACCCCTCAACTTTCCTGATTCAATCTGGGACCACATTCCCTGTCACATAACACCTCAATCATACTCTCCTCCTCCTCCTCCTCCTCCTCCTCCTCCTCCTCCTCCTCCTCGCATTAGGTCGATAAGTGATGACTAGAGACTGTTAGCTTCTGCCCCGGAGACGCCTCACTCGGGGATGTTGGTCTCATTAATCTTCATGTCTACTACTTTAAGCCACTTTCTCTTCTCCCACACCTTCCTTTCCCTTTCCCTTGCTTCTTTTTTTCGCCTTTATTCATTTTCTTTGGCTATTCTTATTGTCTAGTCCACGTTCTTCCTCTCATCCTTGTTGCTGTCCTCCTTTTCGTGTCTTTCTCCTTCTCCTCTTGCTCTTTATTTTGCTTTGTCCTACTCCTGCTTCTCTTCTTCCTTGCATTACTTCTACACTCTGCAGTCTCTAAGGACACCAACACCCATCCATCTCCCTACAACGTGCCAGGAAGTTTTACTGTAAGACAAGATAATGTAGCTACTACCTATATTAAAGGCGACACACACACACACACACACACACACACACACACACACACACACACACACACACACACACACACACACACACACACACACACACACACACACACACACACACACAAAATGGGCGTGGCAGACAGACAAGCTTAATCTGATTATTGTCTACTGCGTGTTCATTTGGTTTCTCTTGAATAAAGATAAATGTTCTCTTCCTCTCGTATTCACCTTCCCAAGACTAATGTACTGTGACTCTACCCTGGCATTCCACTCACTCCGTCCAGGTGTTCTCTTTCCTGAGGTGGTGTGGTATAACATCAAGGGGTTACATGCATCTTACCGAAAAAGTCAGAAATTCAAAACATTTTATATCTTGTACGTATCCTTGTGTTATTTTTATGTTTGGTGGTGTGAGACGAACAGGTCCAATTTCAATACGTTTAAAGCTATTATGAGTATGTGTATTTTGTAAGAGAGAGAAGTTCGAGAAGTGTTTTAACTATTTGATGGTTTGATTTAAGGTGACTACTGCAGGAGATGGCCTCGTTTTGTTTAAGTTTATCATACCTAATGAATAGAATATTTCGATAATTCAACAGCAATAATAGTAATCATGTAATTCCAGTTGATATGCCTAACGAAAGTTTTGGAGGTCAACATATTTACCTCGGCAAGAGTTTTTTTTCAGAGGAACGAATGGTCTTGTTGGTGAATTTCGTGTGAATCTATCATTCGTGTATTTTCATTTTTCTTGGTGCACATACCTACATCCACTTTTATTGGACTTTCTATTTAACAAATTCTCTTTCCTCGCTCTTCGTTTTCTCGGGTCATGAGTCAGGAGGAACAAGAATAGCAGGAAAGAAACTTGAAGGGCGATGCAGCTGTTGTGGTCGTGGAAGTGGAAAAGGGAAAAGTGGAAAGACAGAAAAAAAAGAAAAAAAAAGAAAAAAAGGAAAATAACAGTATGACTTAAGCAAACTTCAAAATAGATGATTCTAAAAGAGGTTAATTTTCTACCTGGACGCCTCTGCATCTTTTTCCTGCACTCGCCTCGGCCCAAAATTTGAAGCTCGGTGGTTCCTCGTCCGTGTGCATCCGTCTGTCTTCATCAAATATTCATGCGTCCACTTTTGTTGTGCCACCTTTCCCTCCTGCCGGCGTTCAGTCCCTCCTGTAGCAGTGAGAGATAGATAGATAGATAAATAGATAGAGAGAAGAGAGATTGAGGAATATAAGCATAATAGTGAAACAATGAATATATAAGTAAAATTAAATAAAGTTACAACTCACGTCCCATAAGAACTGTGATATCCAAGGCTCACCAGCACATCATAAGGTATCAAGGTTTGTTTATTTGTTGGTAAGCCATTCACTGTTTACCATTACGTTTCCATCACTCACACTTGTTTGCTATCACCAACCACAACCTCACACCCTTCACCACCTGTCTTAGTTATTCACAGAGCATTCAAGGGATAAAGAGATAGATAAATATAGAGGGAATATGATTTAAAACTACAGTCCTGCCTTCATTAACAAAACATTTAACTTTCCTTCTTTTTCTACCGCTGTTTTCCCATTGCTCGAACTCAGCACTTTTCTCCAACTTTTGTCGCTGGGATATCAAAGGTATTTCCAGTAATGTCGTTACTTGAAAGGGAAGACGAAAAAAAGGAAGTTGGAACGTAATTTGTATCTGCCTTTCATGTCTAATGTAACGCTTACGGAAGAGGAAAAAAAAACTAGATAGACACTTCATAACGTTGCTTCATTTTTTTTGTTTTGTTTTCTTTTCTTTTTTTAACATTAAAAGGGCACTGGTCAAGGGAAAACAAAAACACGTAAAAAAAAATCCCGCTTGTCGCCAGACCCTGCAAAGATGACAGTAGGAGAAATAAAAGCAAGGGATGGAGTTTCAATTAACATTAGAGGTGTCTTGACACTCCTCTTCTGAAAGAGTTTAAGTCATAGGCAGGTGGAAAAACAGACAAAGAAAGAGAGTTCCAAAGTTTACCAGTGTAAGGGATGAAAGAGTGAAGATACTGGTTAACTCTTGCATTAGAAAGGTGGACAGAATAGGGATGAGAAGAAGTAGAAAGTCTTGTGCAGCGAGGCCGCGGGAGGTGGGTGGCATGCAGTTAGCAACTTAAAGAATTTGTGTGTGTGTGTGTGTGTGTGTGTGTGTGTGTGTGTGTGTGTGTGTGTGTGTGTGTGTGTGTGTGTGCGCGCGTGCGTGTGCGTGTGCGTGCGTGTGCGTGTGCGCGTGCGTGTGCGTGTGTGTGTGTGTGTGTGTTGACAGGTAGATATAGGTACATATAGATAGATTTTATTGATCCTCTTACAAACCATCTCTGTAATCGGATGTATCAATGTTGCAAAACCTGCCTCTAGTGAATGCCGTGCGTGTGCTAGTGTGTTTTTGCGTGTGCTCTGGAGTTACATGTGATGGTTAATTGCAGATTGGTGTGCGAGGAGCAGAAGTAAAGGGAAGAAGGTCTACCAAGAACTAAGAGAAACTAAAAAGGGGAATTGCAATCGTAGGAGAGTTTGGATGGGCATGTGTTTGTTACTGAAGGAGTGGCCTCATTTTCAGGGGGAAGATGGTACACAGAGGAAAGAAGGAGGGAGGGTGAAGTGAAAGGGAAATTGGGTCTGCTTCAGGCTCAGAATTCGAAGCTTTATCTCAGTGGTGGATCTCTAGGGAGAGTGAACCGGCCACAGAAGGGAGGGAAGGAGTGGTTCCATCCCTGAGCTGTTTGTCTGCTTGAGTTCAATGTTAGCTGCTGCCTTTCTGCTGTGTTGAGGGGCGCTGTGTTGGCTGTTGTTTTGTGTTGATTTGCTAAGGTTGCTGTTGTGCTGTGGAGCTAAGGTTGGTGTGCTTTCTGCGCTGCTAAAGTGGTGTAGGAATTTTCAGTGTAAGAAAGTAATGAGACCAAAAAAAAAAATGCGCTGGAGTTACTGGAGTGTTTTATTTTTTATTTTATTTTTTTTTACATGGAAATAAGAGGAAACATACTGACGCTAACAAGGCGTATCCCACATCACCCTGTTTTTTTCCCGCTTTCTTAACATATTTCATAATTAAATTTCCTATGAAGTTTTCCATTACCTCTTTAATATTTTTTTTCTTCATGTTTCTCCCCATTTAATTTTCTTTAAAAGGTATTAGTCTTCTTTTTTTTCTTCTCTCTCTCTCTCTCTCTCTCTCTCTCTCTCTCTCTCTCTCTCTCTCCTCTCTCTCTCTCTCTCTCTCTCTCTCTCTCTCTCTCTCTCTCTCTCTCTCTCTCTCTCTCTCTCTCTCTCTCTCTCTCTCTCTCTCTCTCTCTCTCTCTCTCTCTCTCTCTCTCTCTCTCTCTGATCCTTCCATATAGGCTGTGTGTCGGGGAACTCTGTCCTTATCAAATTGTTTTTCTCGCTCTGACTTCACTCCCTCTCTGCTATTGATTCCATCCTTCACTCATTCACTTCACATTTTTTTTCCTCTTCTCTCTTTTATAATGTATATTTCTGCTTTAAACATTTTTTTTCCCTTCCTTTTTCCCCTTTAAAATGTGCCCGCCAGCTTTACTTACCACCAATAAGGTCGAGTAATCTGGTTTCAGGTATGTGTTTAAAAGAATATTTGCATTAATTTAATTTTACCTGTTCAATGTGGTGGGCGTAATATTACCATTCACCAGGTGTACCGCAGGCAGGTGAACACACACACACACACACACACACACACACACACACACACACACACACACACACACACACACACACACACACACACAGACCTACTGAACTGAGCGTTACTCTTGACTACACGGTTGATGAATTTTTTCCAGTTCCAGGAATTTTCTTCACCGCCCGCCACTCTGACCCTCCCCCCACCCTTCTCACCCTTTCCCACTCTTTCGTTACCCCGGCAACGGGTGGACATTAAGGTTTCGTTTCGTTTCCGAGGCAACAGTGACGCCTCATGACGTTCGCCCGTTAAGGTGGACCCCCCGAAAAATAAGGAAATTGAAAAACGAAAAAAATATGCTGTGAAAAATACGTTCATTTGAGCCGGGTATGAGAACGCCATTATATTTTTGTCTTTTTTTTTTTGTACCCACAATGTATGGGAAAGAATGTGCACAGTTCAGTGTTCAAACTTTCTATCTTCTTTATTCAGTGTATCTGGGGTTTTTTTCATGATGGAAGAGTAGCTGTCAGTGCATGTGTGTTAGCAGCCTTCACAACCTCCAGATTCAGAAACACCAGACCGAGTGAGGTCATTGTGTGTCTTCTGTAGCTCTGTGTGTGTGTGTGTGTGTGTGTGTGTGTGTGTGTGTGTGTGTGTGTGTGTGTGTGTGTGTGTGTGTGTGTGTGTGTGTGTGTGTGTGTGTGTGTTTGTGTGTTTGTGTGTGTGTGTTTGTGTTTGTGTGTGTGTGTGTGTGTGTGTGTGTTTAAGTATGTATTCGTGTATGTAAGTATGTGTGCGTGTATGCATGCATGTGTACATAAATTAATGAAGTGAAGAAAAAGAACGGAAGAAAAAAGCGAATAATTATCAACTTATTTTTCCCCTTGCAAAATTTGAAGCCTTAAAACACTTTATTGCACCAAAAACAGGTGATATACCTGCATGAACATATTAGTGAGGCGTGCGCGTGCGTGCACACACACACATACACACACACACACACACACACACACACACACACACACACACACACACACACACACACACACACACACACACACACACACACACACACACACACTACTTCTATACTACTACTACTACTACTATTACTATGCAGGTGGTGTTTGGAAGTGTTAGGTGTCGTTTGTGGTGCTGACTGACGGTCTGACTGAGGCGATGGGTGATGAAGTAAAATGTATGGAGATGGATGATGTTAGGGATGAGATGTGATTTGGATGAGTGGATGATCACTGACAATTTCTCGTGAAGGTGATGGGGATGATAAGGATGATGAATAGTGAAGGGAATGGTGAGTGGTGATATTATTGGCAGAGGTGATTGGACCGATAAGTGGTGATTAGGTAATTGGAGAAGCTTTGGATGGGTAATGGAATAGTAATGAGTGGTGATGATGATAACAGTGGTGAGATAATCAATTGTGGTGAATGATGGGTGGTGAGTGGTTCAAGTTACATCTATACCAGGTAGTGTGGTTGATGGTTGTGGTGGTGGTTGTGGGTGGTGGAGTCATTTTTGTCACCGTGGTCGTTTCCTTGACATAAACTGGAGTGAAAACGACATCGGAGGCCAACAGGATCCGTTGTGTGTCGCTGGAAGGCTTAGGTTACTGCAGTATTGTTAGGTTCTTGACGTGGGAGCTCACTGAGGACAAGGAAGCAGACAGTAGTAGTAGTAATAGTAGTAGTAGTAGTTGTTGTTGTAGTAGTCGTAGTAGTAGTAGTAGTAGCAGTAGCAGTAGAAGTAGTAGAAAAAGTTGTAGCAATAATAATAAAAGAAGTAGTAGTAGTAGTAGTAGTAGTAGTAGTAGTAGTATCAGTAGTAGTATGCTGTAGTAGAACAATCTTACACACACACACACACACACACACACACACACACACACACACACACACACACACACACACACACACACACACACACACACACACACACACAGCCTGACTGGCGCCACACTTGCTGCATCACACACACACACACACACACACACACACACCTCAGGGACAAGTGCGGCACCAAGTCTATTGATCACTCAGGTGTACGTATTGCTCAGGTGTACTGTACATGCAAGGTGGTGTTGCTCTCTGTCTAGCCTGTTTACCACCACCACCACCACCACCACCACCCCCCAAACGAGTTACTGCATAAGGCGTGGCTCTGTGCTGCTGAGGGGGTGGAGGTGAGGTGGGAGGTCAGGTGGGTTGGTTGCAGGGATGGTATGTGAGGTGTGGTCTTAGTGTTGAGGGAGGAAGTAAGGAGGGGAAGGAAGGGGAGTGGGGGAGTTGTGTGTCGGTCTTTCGTCTCAAGGTAAATGCTCCTGCTAGTGAGTCTTTTTTTTCACCTTTTCTCTTTGTATATGTATGTCTGTTGGTCTCTGTGTATGTATCCCTGTCTGTCTTGTCTGTATGTGTATGTGACTGTTCCTGTCTACATCTCTCTCTCTTTCTTTCTCTCTCTCTCTCCTGTTGTTAATTACCTTTGTTTTTTTAATTAACATTAATGCAAAATAAATCTTAAACAGCAGGTATTCTAATTACACATTTATTATTCTATCATATCTCCTTATTTTTTCTAGTATGTTATTTATCATATACTAACTAAACGGATTTATTTTCAGTCTCGAGACAATGATTAATAAGTGTCATTTTTTGGGTGTAGTGTATGACAGAGACAATTCCTAAAGCTTAATGTTAGTCCCCCTCAAAAGCAGAGTTCAGAGAAGAATTTAGAAAACGGGGATGTAGGGCAGTGGTGTTATGGGGTCAAGGGGAAAGAGGGAGATGGTTAGATAAAGGGAAGAAGAGAAAAGGGAAGGAAGAGGGGACAGATAGCAGAGGGAAAGAGGAAGCATTGCAAAAGAGGGGCAAGAAGGAAACATAGAAGAAAGAAAAAAGACAAGAAAAGGAAGAAGGATACATGGGAGGAAGAAAAATGTTAGGAAAGCTAGAGAAGAGCGAAGGAAGAGGGTGCATGGAATGTGGAAGGAAAAATGGATACATACGAGGGAAGAACAGTGAGAAAAAAAGATAAAAAAAAAGTTAGAGACGCCACACTTGCCCCCACGTTGCGCCATCTTGTCTGTCTGTCTGTCTGTCTCTTTCCGTTTTATTATTTTTCTTCTTTTTCCTTTTTTTTTTCTCATTTCGCTTATGTGTATGTATTGTCCAATTTGTCATTACCATATTGTGCGTACACGAGCGCGCACCCGTACACAAACACACACACACACACACACACACACACACACACACACACACACACACACACACACACACACACACACACACACACACACACACACACACACAAATTTCGTTTGCACACAGATTTCGTGCTTTCAGTTCTTTGTTCCAAACAATTTACGGTTCTAGTTCCTCCCCTTTATTTCTCCTCCTCTTCCTCGTCCTCCTCCTCTTCCTCCTCCTCCTCCTCTTCCTCCCCCTCCTCCTCTCCTCCTCTCCCCTCTTCCTCCTCTTCCTCCTCTTCCTCCCTCCTCTTCCTCCCCCTCTTCCTCCTCCTCCTCCTCCTCCTCCTCCTCCTCCTCCTCCTCCTCCTCTCCTCCTCCTCCTCTTCCTCCTCCTCTTCCTCCTCCTCCTCTTCTTCCTCCTCCTCCTCTTCCTCCTCCTCCTCCTCCTCTTCCTTCCTCTTCCTCTTCTTCCTCCTCCTCCTCCTCCTCCTCCTCCTCCTCCTCCTCCTCCTCCTCCTCCTCCTCCTCCTCCTCCTCCGCTATGAAACACATTATGTCCTAATATAATGAACGAGCAAACATCAAAATTCTGAGACAAAACTAGGATTCACCTGCATAATACACACATGTTTGTAGCAGACATATCATTGCAATGTGTTGTTTGTGTATGATAGAGTGGATTCAGTTTAAGCAAAGAATTACCATTTCATTAAAGTTAGTGTTCAATTACATATTTCAATTTCCAAATTTAAGATACAATTAAAATTAAGATAGTGTATAGTTTTATTTATTTCGTACACGAGGCTAGAAAGACCATTTGTGTGTATGTATATGTGTGTGTTTGTATGTATATGTATACGTGTATGTATATGTATATGTATGTGCATGAGTTGTCGCAGGGAAAGGGTTGCCGCACCGCCCACGTGCCTCCTGATCAATGGTAACGTGTTTTAAAGACAGGTGTGGTGTGCGCTATTAAAGCTTTTCTTCTTTAATAATTCATAACTTTGTGGCTCCTGCACCTGCGTGTGTCTGTAGGAGTGCATGTATGTGGGGGAGGGAGTGAACGATCGACACACACACACACACACACACACACACACACACACACACACACACACACACACACACACACACACTGTACATACGTGCTCGAAAACTTAACACACACAAAAAAAAATGCACACATATACATATATAAAAGTACGTTCACCTACATACATGTACACATATACACACACGCAAAGAGAGAGAGAGAGAGAGAGAGAGAGAGAGAGAGAGAGAGAGAGAGAGAGAGAGAGAGAGAGAGAGAGAGAGAGAGAGAGAGAGAGAGAGAGAGAGAGAGACAGAGAGAGAGAGCGGCGCCACCTCGTCTCTACCTCATAAGGCACTACAGTAAAGCCACAGTTCTGCCGCAGTTTGGAGGCGGCGGCGGCTATGGGGACCAGCGGGAGTGACTGTGATAATACCGATGACAGCGATGGGGTAGTAGTTGTAGTAGTAGTAGTTATAATAGTAGTAGTAGTAGTAGTAGTGGTAGTGGTAGTAATAGTAGTAGTAGTGGTAGTGGTAGTAGTAGTGGTAGTGGTAGTAATAGTAGAAGTAGTAGTAATAGTAATAGTAGTGCCTTGCGTTGTTTTACTCCTCTGGGTAAGATTAAAATGATAGATAATTAGCGTCAAACTTGCCACGTCTTTTCTTCTTTCCTTATCTTTATGAATGTATCACTTCTACATGCATTTCATCAGCGTTCTCTTGTTTTTTTTTATTCCGTGTGTGTTTCATATTGTTTTTTTTTTCTCGTCGTGTTACTTTCATTACAAAAATAAGCTTGTCATTAAAACACCATCGTAATAATTTTAAAGCAAAATATTAGTTTAGTTTAAGCTTCCACGTTTCTTATTTCTTTAAGCTTTTACGTCTCTCTCTCTCTCTCTCTCTCTCTCTCTCTCTCTCTCTCTCTCTCTCTCTCTCTCTCTCTCTCTCTCTCTCTCTCTCTCTCTCTCTCTCTCTCTCTCTCTCTCTCTCTCTCTTTCTCTTTCTTTTTCTCTCACTCTTTCTCCCTCTCTTTGTCTCTCAGCCACTGACTCCGGTCTCTCATTTCTTGTTAATCTAATTTTTGTAGTGACTATTGTTATTGTTTTGACATGTGTAGGAATTCGTCTTTTATCGCAATTAACTCGAATATTTTTTTTATTTGCTATATTTTTTTTATTAATGCAACTTTTATATGTTCCACTTCCATACACGGCACAAAAACAAGATAGCATAGCATAACATACATACATACATACACACACACACACACACGTCATTTCTTCCCTCATTCACTTCATCGTCCATTATTATTACTCATGTTTCTTGTATCACTTGTTTTTTTATGTACATTCTGGTCTTTCCTTCTCCTTCCTCGTCTTGCGGGAACATAAGACTGGCCTGGAAACCTTCTCTGCCTCGCAAATGGATTCTTTATGTTCTTTATGTGTATCATGGGCGAGTCGGGCTGATCTTCTGAATACCAATCAGGCCATCATGACACTGCTCTCTCTCTCTCTCTCTCTCTCTCTCTCTCTCTCTCTCTCTCTCTCTCTCTCTCTCTCTCTCTCTCTCTCTCTCTCTCTCTCTCTCTCTCTCTCTCTCTCTCTCTCTCTCTCTCTCTCTCTCTCTCTCTCTCTCTCTCTCTCTCTCTCTCTCTCTCTCTCTCTCTCTCTCTCTCTCTCTCTCTCTCTCTCTCTCTCTCTCTCTCTCTCTCCTGCTGCCTGCTGCCTGCTCTCCCCTAGCTCCTACCCTCCCCAATATCCCTTCCTCCCTTCCTTCCTTCTTTCCTTCCCTCTCAAATTATATGGACGGTTGTATAGTGTGTGTGTGTGTGTGTGTGTGTGTGTGTGTGTGTGTATCCTGTATGTATGTATATGCGGATAGGGTAAAGTATCCATGTATTTACAATGTAGGTTTACGTATGAAAGCAGTTTATTTCTTTTCTTTTTTTTTACTCTATGTTTGGATTACGTATTGTAGCATATTTTTTATTCCTTGTATCATTCTGTATAAAAACTGTCGACTTTTTTTTTATTTTGCATTTTTATTTCTTCTCTTTGTTGGTTTTTGACTTAATAAAGGTTCAACTATGTGAATTCAGTAAACGGTCCCTGCACTACGCGACCATTACCGCAGTTGCTCTTTCTTTCTTTTTTTTTTTTCTTTCTTTTTTTTTCTCTCTCTCTCTCTCTCTCTCTCTCTCTCTCTCTCTCTCTCTCTCTCTCTCTCTCTCTCTCTCTCTCTCTCTCTCTCTCTCTCTCTCTCTCTCTCTCTCTCTCTCTCTCTCTCGCTCTCTCTCTCTCTCTTTCCCAATTACACACAGGATCGTTCATGCGTTACTGACAAAAATACAACTAATTCATATTCCAATACACTTCACTTCACGATCAACAACTTTGTTTCTCACTATTGAGCGTCACAACATTATAGCATAACAAATATTACCTATAAATTATCGGAACATCATCATGAAATCCAAAATCAGTAACGTGAAGGGAGAATTTCGAAATAGGGAGAGAGAGAAAGAGAGTCATAGAGAAAAGGTGGAGGGGAGAGTATGGAGGTCAAGGAAAATGTTCTCTCTCACCATCTTCCGGTTCCGAATACAATGTTGCAGGAAAGGAAGAGGTGTGGCAGCAGGAAGTAAACTGTGCCTCGGTCCCTTCCTGTCTATGTTCTTTGTCTGGAGGGAGGAAGGAAGGAAGGAAGAAGTGTAACAAGAGGTGGGGGGTAAAAAGTGTGTAGATGTTGCAGGGGAAGTAGGAGTGTGTCTGTAGAGATTAAGGTGGAAGGAAGTGTGTAAATTTATATAATTCCACTATACCTCCACCTCTTATTCAGGGGAGCTTCGGGGGAGGGGGGGAAGGAGGTAGAAAAATGTGTAAGCGGAAGGAAGTGTTGAGGTTGACGTCACTCCCACCCCTCCTCCTCCTCCTCCTCCTCCTCCTCCTCCTCATCATCAGACACTGCAGGGGCTGGGTAGACGGTGGTGGTGGTGGTGGTAGTAGTGGTAGGGGTAGTGGTGATGGTGGTGGTGGTGGTGGTAATGGTGGTGCCCGATGAATCAGCAACACACGCCACCCTGCTCGATACACTACCGCTAGGCACGTGTCTGCTAATTGCCGCCCCACGACACCTGTACAGCGTTATATTACTGTAAATTCTCATCAAGTATTCAGGCGCGTGTTGACTGGCTGGCTGGTTGGTCTGTCTGTTTCATGTGGGGTAATTTTATTATTAGTTTTCCGTTTACCGTGTTAGCAATGAAAGGATGGAATGTTAAGTGTTTCTTTTTTTTTTTATTTTTTTTTTTTGTATAGGGTGTTGTTACTTTCTATAGTGTTATATTTTTTGTATTTGTCTCTATTTTCTTAGTTGTAATCGTAGTTGTTGTGACGTATAGAATGGTCATAAGAACAATCTCTCTCTTTCTCTTTCTCTCTCTCTCTCTCTCTCTCTCTCTCTCTCTCTCTCTCTCTCTCTCTCTCTCTCTCTCTCTCTCTCTCTCTCTCTCTCTCTCTCTCTCTCTCTCTCTCTCTCCCCCACTATCTCATAATAAAGATTCTTACGTATATAACACTGCAATATCCTTCCCCTTTTTCCTTCCTGCCTCATAATTTCCTTTGTATTGCTCACCCTCCGTACACATTATCTTTCCTATAAACCATTGCTCGTTCGCTCTAATAATATAACACCATAACTCATTACTATATTCATAATCATTTTCCTCCGCCGCATTTTTTTTTCCTCTTTCCTCAACAACATAATATCTCTTTTAGGAGCATTGTCCATAATATTTTCCTCCCCTGTGTTCATGTTAGTTTAATTTTCCTCGACTTTTTTTTCCTGATTTGTTTGTTTCATTCCCTTTAAATGTTGTTGATATCACTCATTTATTTTCCTTTTCCACTTTTTTTTCCCCCCTTTTTCAATATTGTCAATGTTACTGTGGGTTTTTTCTTCTTCCTCCTCCTCCTCCTCCTCCTCCTCCTCCTCCTCCTCCTCCTCCTCCTCCTCCTCCTCCTCCTCCTCCTCCTCCTCCTCCTCCTCCTCCTTTTCCATCCCATTGACTTATCATCATTTATGGATTCGCTCGGTTAGCCTTTCGTATATTTTATGTATTATGTATTTAATTATATCATTGTTGTTTTTTCTATTTATTCGTTTGATCTATGCCACGTTATAGGAAAGTTCTGGTCTCTCTCTCTCTCTCTCTCTCTCTCTCTCTCTCTCTCTCTCTCTCTCTCTCTCTCTCTCTCTCTCTCTCTCTCTCTCTCTCTCTCTCTCTCTCTCTCTCTCTCTCTCTCTCTCTCTCTCTCTCTCTCTCTCTCTCTCTCTCTCTCTCTCTCTCTCTCTCTCAATCTTTTTTCGTTAAGACCTGCACATAAATATTTTGCGTTCCTTTTTCTCTCTTCCGTTCTCTATTTTATTAGTTATTTTCTTGTTCTGTTATACTGTGTTCTTCAATAACATTTTCTATTCTATTTTCCTCATATTATCAGTTGTAGTTTTAGTTGTAGTAGTAGTAGATGTTGTTGTTGTTGTTTTATATTGTATTGTGTTGCTTCTAACGTGAAACACAACCAATACTGCCTTAGAAAACAATAACTATGTAGCGTTTTCAAAATATAAACTTTAACAAACATAAACAAACAAGTATTTAAGTGGACTTCGTACCTGTTTTTTAGTGTTGCAAATTGTCAGCCTTCACTCCTCAACCATACATTAGGAAGGAGAAAAAAAAGATATATGGTAATGACGGACTGACGAGCGGTCGGCAGAGGAGGGAGGGAGGGAGTGTGTTAAGTAATAAAACCAAGCCAAGCGAAGCGAGTTGTGTAGAGTGTACAGGACTGGAAGGTCTGTAGGGGGGTACGAATGGAAACTGGAAACTATTGTATACCTCTCTTTAAATTTTACAGCTATATCTTTTCTTTTTCTTTTTCTTGGAATGGATGGCAGCGCTTAGATATTCTTCCGTGAGAGTAAGCTGAAAATACTAGAGAGAGGAACTTGTGTGGATGGGACGGAAACTACATGGAAATCAATATCTTCTGATGCAAATGTTTCAAAAAGTATTGTAAGAGGATACTTTATTGGGGGGGAATAATGTATGGTAGTACTTTTGAAGACTCTTGGAAGTGGAAAATGGTAGACGGGTAGAACTTTGGGGGCCAGCCAGGGCGATACTGCGGACCCATCATGAGGAACAAGACAGAGATATGCGACGTCATGGGGGGGCGCACAGGGCTAGGTGCAATGGGGGGGGCGGTGGTACAGGGCTAGCTAGGTGCATGGGGTGCCAAGGCTGCGGTGGCTGACTCCCCTGCTCTCTCAGGCGCGTCCAAACTGGCAGGAAAGGAGAGTCATACAAGGGTTCCGGACGGTGCTAGGAAAGACTGCAATGTGTATGTGTGTGTGTGTGTGTGTGTGTGTGTGTGTGTGTGTGTGTGTGTGTGTGCGTGTGCGTGTGTGTTTGTGTGTGAGAGAGAGAAAGAAAAAGAACACAAAATAAGAAAGACTATATTAGAGCATCACTTTTTGTTTTGTTTTCTAGTGAGCTTGTCAATGTCTAGTTCCCTTTGTTTTTTTTTATGAGCATCACGGTGTCTGTCTGTCTGCCTCTGTGTGTAGAAGTATAGATCCTAGGGTGTTACAGAGCGAGTTGGATATCGGACACTTGGGGAGGTAAGGAGGACTGCCTGCTGGGATGTGCTGAGCCGGAATATGCGCTAATTAGTGAGTGGGGTGGGCGCAGTGAAGGATGAATTAGACACAAGAGCGGGGAGGCTGGAAAGCGTGGTCTGGCGTGGAGGTGAAGGAATATAAGAAGATAGTACGAGATAGCAGAAATTATGTTACCTTACAAGTATTGAGAGTCTATCTGGTTAAGTAGGTTACACTGTTCTATACATGCTGACTACTTGTACGAAGGATTGTTAGGAGAGTGAAAGCTCCTCCCGCACATCCCTTCTTCCAGTACAGTGTCAATAGCAAGGGAATATGAAAATAATAATAGCATATCTACTTGAATGAACAGATGTGGAAATTTCACTGATGAGAAAAAGAAGTTTATGTACTCCTTACTATTTGGTGGAAGTCGTATAACTAACTTAACCTATTACCAACTAAACTTTGGTGACTATCAATACAACGAGGAATTGTTTCTGCGAACGTGCTGCTGTGACGAGATATTCTGAAACAAGTATTAATATTATGTCACGGCCGTCGCCTATATACATATTTACACAATGCTCAAATCAATTCACCTTCCTAACACTTAGCACCTCCTCCAGTAGCTTGTTACAGGGAGTGACTGACAACATGATACTAGACAGAAAAGAAGATAAAAATAATATGTCAAAGTTGGTATTACACCATTTTAATTTAATTGACACAAAAAAAAAGTTCTGTTGTCACGTTGGCTTCGAGTGATTGTTCTTGCAACTAGGAGGTGGAAGAATAGGAAGAGAAAAAATAGAAATAGGAGGAGGAGGAGGAAAAGGAAAAGGAGGAGGAGGAGGAGGAGGAGGAGGAGGAGGATGCATTGTGACAGCACCGCTATGCCACTTAGGAATTGCTTGATGGATGGTTCCCGGCGGGTCCACAGAATTTTACACAAACACAAGCAGTGGCCACACGTGATAAATTGTGGCGCGTAGCATCGTGGTGCGCTCAGATGGGATGAAGGCGAGGAAAAAAGGAGTCAAGTTGAAAAAGAAAGTAGGTTACGCTCACATCCCTTCAGGAGGTTATGCCAAAGTGCGCCGATGATTCTTTCAACAAAGGCTTTTTTTCTCTTTCACTTTGTTATCCATTTTATTATTTCTAGACGCGACGTTCAGGCAGACGAGGAAAGGTGAAAGACACAGACAGACATAGATAGATAGAGAGAGAAAAAAAAACTATGACAGAGATAGACAAATAGAGAAAAGAGTGATTCTATTCACTTACAATTTTTTTTAGTTCCTAGTGGTATATATTTAACTTCACTGTTTTAATAAACGTACGTGTGGAAACAACTATAACACCTTTTTAAAGATGTTCATATGTCTTATTTTATGTGTCGTCATTCTTCTTTGTATTTCCATTTCCATTTCCCTTCATTTCACACGCATTCCATGTCCTCGTATCATTCCTATCAGTCTTCTCCTCAATGCAATACATTTTCTTAATCCTGTTTCTCGTATACAACTTTCTGGTCCGCCCCTCCTCCTTTCCTTCCCTTCCTCCCTGCATCTCTTTCCCATCCTTACTTACGTATTCTCATTGTATTTCACTCCCCTTGTAACCCTAACGTGCCTTGTATCTTTCCCTCACCCATACCCTATGCCATCCCTTACATCGTGTTGAGCCCCACCCCTGCAGCCTATTCTCTCTGGTCGCTTCACTCTGTTGGCACCCTCGCCTCGCCGCCTCGCCGCCTCGCTCCACTTCTCTTCCATGCGCCGTCCGGGATTCTATTACCCAAGCCCCATTCTCCTCCTTTTCCGCTTCTCTATCAAGCTTTCTTTCCCTCTCACCTCCTTACCGACGCAGACTTTCCCCCTCCTCCTCCTCCTCCTCCTCCTCCTCCTCCTCCTCCTCCTCCTCCTCCTCCTCCTCCCTCACACTGCGTATCTCTTCCCCTTCCTCCCCCTTCTTCCTCTCCTTCCTCTCCCCAACCAGACTGTCCCCTCAACCTTTTTCCCTTTAAGTTCTCTAACACGCCCTCACCTCGCCCCTTCCTTTCACTTTGTGATTTCTCTTTCATGTCCGTTACTTCCATCAATGTATTTTTTTTATTTATATAGTGGGTTTTTTTTCTCTCAATTCACGGTGTATGGATTATTAAATATTTTATATAATTTTAATGAAAATTGAAAATGTTACGTCAAAATAGTTTCCCATTTTTAGTTTATTTTACTTAATAAGAAACAAAACAAAAATATTATAGAAAATTAGGAAACAATTATAATAGTTTTAGAAACCATAGAAAATATTAATAAACAAAAGAAACAAGAAAAAATATTAAATAAGCTAATAATTCTGTACAAGTATTTTCGGTTATTTTTCATTTGTGATTACTCTTATATTAAACACTTTCACCCTGGCTTGCCGAGTACAACTGACTCAATATATTTTATTTTAGGGTGAAATAGTGTTTAATATATGAGTAATCATAAAACTGAGTCCACCATCGTGTTTTTGGTGCCCACGAACCTATATGTAACAATTGTCATCACATTAAAAAAATATTAACATAGTGATTTTTGAAATTACTCAAAAACTATGAGGTTTACGTAAACAATGTATAGAAGATAAAAGATAGAGTATAAAATTTCCTTTCTTTTGAGTTATCATAGAATTTATTTGGACTCTGAGTAACTGAAAAAAGTATACATTTGTTTTGATCATAAATACTTTTTATCACACTTTATTTCTCCAAAACTGTGTGAGTAATTAAGACAAGTATCAATGCTTTAATTAGAACTGTTAAAGCTGAACAATTTTATTTCTATAAACTTTTCCCGTAGGACTGATAGTTAAGCAGTAAAACTCAATTCCACCGCAATCCTGATCCATTTTAAGGCTTCAAGAAATAAAAAATCCTTTCCCGTGACAGATGCGAGAAACATTACGTTAATATAAGTTGTTGATGTTACAATTCACAATAAGACTCGTTGTGGAAGTTTTAATGCAAAATAAAGAGAGATGCAGGAATACAGACTTTGATTTCACTCAATAACAAACAAAACATTATGAAAACACTTTGGAAGAATCAGTAAAGTATTATAATAGTTTCAGAAACCAAAGAAAACATTAATAAACAAAGAAATCAAAAAAAAATATTAGATAAGCTAATAATTTTGTACGCGTATATTCGGTTATTTTTCATAGATTCTAGTTTTTGGGTTTTTTTTGTTAGTGGTACAAATATGTTTTATATATTTATTTTAATTATTTTGAAGATAATACTATATTTAATCTATGATTACACCGCTGCCTATAATTGGGCTTTTTCATGTTTTCAGCTTTTTTTTCAATTTATTTTTATATGTACGTCAAAATATTTATTCATCTAGTTGTTGACAGAAAGAAAAAGTTGCCTGCGTCTGTTGCTTTGGCTGGAATACAAAACATTTGCCCTTTAAACTGAATGAGCCGCGTGTGTTTTATATTTTCATTCTGCACAAAAAATAATATCATGACTGGCTTGCAAAGAGACGCTACCCGGGGATGTTGGACGCTTAGAGACAAAAAATACAACGCCACGACATGCTCTAGTTATTCACATTACATTTCGTAAAACATTTATCAATTTTTCTTCGCATTCTTAAAAAAAAAAAAGTCTTGCCGATTCTTTTTCTTCCCTTGCCAAGAAATCATAACCAAAATATATCATGACACACAGTATGTCTTGCGTCCCTTCACCCATACGTCGTCGGAACTTGCTTTATGTTCTATAGCAAATAAATAAAAAGACTGTGACCCCAATGACGTGTAAGGTTTGTATGATGCAGCACACTCATAATATTTGCATACAAGCGCCGCTGGTTGTCCTGCTGTTTCTTTCTGTGTGTATATTGTTCCTTGTGCTACACTCGGGTGAAAGGAAGGAAAGGAAGGGAAGATCAAATGGAAAGTGTGAGGAACAACCAATGATGAAAGAAAGGGAAAAGAGACAGTCTGTGAAAGATTAAAGTCCATTACTCACAGACAAAGAGATTGTTATGGACAACAAAGGGTAGCACTAAATGAAAGAGAGAGAGAGAGAGAGAGAGAGAGAGAGAGAGAGAGAGAGAGAGAGAGAGAGAGAGAGAGAGAGAGAGAGAGAGAGAGAGAGAGAGAGAATATACCGATTACACTCGTCATAAAGCAAACCGCAATTGCTTAAAATCTCTTAAGTTATTTAAAGAAATGAAAGGAAAAATTCATTACCACCTCAGCCAGTCCCTTTAGATGAAAGATAACAATAAAAAGTGCCATGAGTTTAATATATTTAAGCGGCAGGAACCAGACCAGTGTACCGATCCCTTACAAATCATTCCAACCCGACTACATCAGCGTTCACCCATCACCCAAACCTTGACTCCCTGGAAGAAAACGGGACGAAAGAGAAATGCACTTTAGTTACCGTTCAACCAGAGAAATAAGAAAAAACGTGGGGAATGATAGCGTCTGAAATAGGATCAAGCCAGGTGAAAGACAGGTAGGCAAGCGTGTTCCCTTGAGGATGCATGGCCGCGGAGGAAAACAGCTCGTCGGCTACAGCTGTCACACAACTGATCCTCTCGCTGCATTATTCACCTCCACATATTTGCTTATTCCTTTGTTCGTTCCTTGAAATGTTGTTACTTGACGTTGCCTTCCATTGAATCTTAGTCTTCTGTGTGGAAACTGTATTTTTGCTGTAAGGGATTTGGTGTGTGTGTGTGTGTGTGTGTGTCTGTGTGTGTGTGTGTGTCTATCTCTGATCCATCCCACGGTGTCATATTTTTATTGTGTAAAATCGATTTGGTTTTGTTACCCTTGTGTTGTCGCCACGTGGTAGTGTCTCGCAAACTTTCCAATTCCTCTTCAGTCACAACTCTTTGCAATCACATACTCGTGGTGCAAGTTTACTGTATCATTTGTCGTCTGCACATGATCCTGCACCTCTGGACATCATCATCAACCTCGCTTTTATTACAATCCTTTCAAAAAGCTCGATTTACCCCAACCATTGACTTAATTTTGGTGTTTGTGTCTGCATAGATTTTCTGCTATTTGACGTCGTCCTCGTGAAGCCAGCAGTGAAGTGCAATGTGAGGGTGAATGGCGGATGAGTGAGCCGAGGGTGGGAGGATGGAAGGGAGGGAGGGAGGGTGGAAGGGAGGGAGGAAGGATGGATGGGAGGGAGGGAGGATGGAAGGGAGGGAGTGAGGCGGGTTGAGGGTATGACAGCAAGTCAGTGTAGTGTTTATATGAGAAACATGGTAATCGACCCAAGCTGCGGCAGTCATATGTGCCCTTCTGTCTGGTTGTAAAATGTTGGGTGGAAGCTACGACGCGGCGCCTCACCCTCTGTCCCTTCAGGGTGGAAATAACTCCCGTCCCGTCAGCAGGTAAACGAGGGATTTGCCTGTTGCACCAGCGGGCGTCTGCATGCAAAGGGGGCGTTCAGTCTGGGATCACACTGTTGCGCCGATGTAATTAGAATGAAATAATAAACATTGCGGGGAAAATATGTTGCTTTACCACTAGTTATTAAAGGGAGTCAAGACGAGTAGACGAACCTCGACTTTACACCACCCTGACACAGAGGTGGAATCCGGCCCCTCAGGAGGTAATTAATAGGCGACGAGGAGCTGATTGCATCTTGCGGCGCCGGGAACTGCGTGGTGGCGTGGCCATTAGAGGGAGGGAGACGGGGCGGGGCATGGGTTGGCGGGACCCTCACCTGTTGGAGGAAGGGCGCGTGATTGTGTTGGCGTGAGTCAGGCTCTGGACACCACCAACAAAGGTTTGTGTTGCTATTGATTTGACGGTGAAGTAGGTGAGACTGAGAAGTTTTTAAAGCCCACTGACCTGAGAGAGAGAGAGAGAGAGAGAGAGAGAGAGAGAGAGAGAGAGAGAGAGAGAGAGAGAGAGAGAGAGAGAGAGAGAGAGAGAGAGAGAGATCAGGAAGGAGAGACTGAAATACAAACAAGCAGGAATGAAAATAAAGTGCAAATTCATGACAACAGCAACGTTCTTCTGATTAACTCACTTTAACTAATTCTAATTTTTCGTCGCAGCAGAATTATGACCCAAAAAAAAGAGAGAAAATTGCCCTAACTTAATACACCAGAATTATACTTTTTAAAAACTCCTGCAAAATCGCATGAAATAAGATTGAAGACATTTTCCAGGAAACATGAGGTGACCCGTTCATTAGAAGTCGTTTTTGCTCATTGCATGGCCGTCTAACAAGAAGATAAGATTAATTTGGCGCCAGAGTACGCACGCAACTTGGAAAAAGCAGACAGTCTAGCAGGAAGGCAAGCAAGCAGGGAGGTGACGTGGCGCTGCAGAGGGCGTGGCGGCACATTGGTGAGGGGGTGGTGTGGATGAGAGGCACCTATGATAGTCAGTAGTGGCAACTTACACTCAACACCTACCAACTGAGGGAGCTTGTATTTCGTGACGTGGGGCAGTGCGGGCGTGTTCACTTGCTGAATTATGAGTGATAATGTGTGGCTCCCAGGAACACCCTCGGCGACTCGTAACGAACGGCTTCTGGGAGGTAGAGGAGACATAAAGGGAGGGAGGGAGTGAAGGAGGGAAGCTGTCTACGTAGGGATTCAATGGGAATGAGGAGAAGCCGTAACAGAACACACCTAGATGAATATAAGGGTGTAGGGAAGATTGATGCACAGGATAGATGATATAATTTGAAAGGAGACAAAGAGAAACTTACTGATGAATGGTGAATTCCAAGTGGAGTGAGAGAAAAAAAAATGAGTGGAGATGAGAGACAGTAAGGAAGTTTTAAATATTTCTATTTTATTCCTGAATCCCTTTCTATTTGTGTGTGTATAAATGATGTATTGAATGTTCCTCCTGCTCATGGAAGACCCACTGTACCTCTCCCCTTTACTAACCGTGTGTAAGGAATATTAATTAAAACGAAAATTACCTTGTGTGTGGCCAGCAGAGGGGACGGGGCGGGGGGTGAGTCGTGACTCCTACACCCCACCATGTGCTGTAGCGACATGCAGGCGCCAAGTCAGGGTCACTATCTCTGTAAAAGCTGAAGCGGCTGCAATTGCGTGACCTCTAATGGTGTGGCTCGGTGCTGCTACATGAACTTGCTCAATTATATAAAAATTAATTCTAAGGAAACATTTGGTATATAGACTCACATCCAATCCTGGGACTTTTTTTTTACGAATAGATGTATGTTTCAAAGGCTTCTTTTTTTTTCTTCTCTCTATCTATAATGAATATAGTGTTTGCTTCGCCTGCCTTGATAACGTCAGATGGTGCTCGGCTTAAGGATGCTCGTTGGTTGTGCTTTGCCTTGCCTTGTTGTCTTCATCCCTACCTTTCCTTCCCTCGTCTGGTGAATCAAAGCGAAATAAAAAAAAAGAAAAATTCATGGTTATATAGTTACGTGAAATGTTTCTCTTGCATGTAAAACTTTACTTCCCTTCCTTTCTTTTTCCCCTCTGCTCTCCCCTAGTTCATCCTTTCGTCTCCTTTCCTTCTTCCCTCTCTTCCTGCCATCCTCCTTGCATCCTTCCCTCGCTTCCTACCACTCTCCTTTCATACTTTCCTCTGATCCTCCTTCCTCCCTCCCTCTTCTTCCCTTTCATTCATCCTTACATCCATTTATCTATTCGTTTGCTTATTAATTTGTTGCACATGTATACACTTTTATGCAGGTAATGGTGACTGAAGTAAATTTTTTTTTTTTTTTTATTATTATTATTTTAACAACGGAGGACTTTGGAGGTTGTAGGTCGAAGGCGAGTGGAGGGGTGGGAACAGGCGGGGCAGAGATGTGGAAGGCGATATTCAGTGCGGCGGAGAATTTTCATCTTTTTTTTATTGACAGGAATAGATTTTGGTCTACTGCGGGAAAATAAAAAAGAGAAGAAAAAAAGCTCACAAACAACCGTTATATATATAAAAGTGAGACAAGTAGAGTGAGTTAGTTCCTTAAACATAAAGTATGAAACTTCAGTCAATTTAATGCATTTTAAATCCTCAAAATAAACTGTGGGTGTTAGATAAATACTTGCGTACCTGTAGAATGGTTGTCTTCTCCCTCCCTCTTATTGTGATCTTGTATGTAAAGTTTCTGGGAAGGAGGAAAGATTGGAACGGAGTGAAACTTTTAGTAATCAAATTTTTGGCTTTCTGGGCGAGGCTTTGGTAGGCAAGTCGTGTTTATGTTGTTACTTGACTTTCTTAGTTTTTTTCATCTCTATTTTTACTTCCCTGCGCAAATATGTCTTTCTGTTTATTTTTTCCTCTGCTCTTAACTCTCATAACTCTTACCTTCATATCACCCTCTACTCTTTATTTGTTCTCGTTCTTGTCCTTGCTATTTCCTTCGTCCTCTTCCTCGTCCTTTACCCTTGCGTCAGCCTCATCCGTGCGTACTCTTGTTTGGCCTCGCTACACCCCTCCAAACTTATCATTCCAAAGTTTGATTAGCATCGAAGGTATAACATCATCAAACTTGTAACCTGTTGGAGGGTGACACACTCATCCTTCAGCCTGATAAAGTTATGATGTACTTGTGTCCAGAAACAAGAATAAAGGAGTACGAGTAAGTAGAAGCAGGAGGAGGAGGAAAGAGAGGAAGATTGTGAAAGAAATGGAGAGAAGTTAGGGTCGGAGAGTTACAAGGGAGAAGGTTGGCTGAATTGTGAGTAAAGAGGGAAAGGAAAGAGGGATGGATGGCTGGAGGAAAGAGAAACAGAGCATGACTTACTACCCAGCGGTGATTTGACTGCGTTTGCGTTGCCTCTGTCTGGCTGATGTTGTCACGTTGAATAATTGACATCTGTGTGCCTTTGGTGAGCAACTTTGGCGCCTCACTGCTAAATCTCTTTGACTAACAAATGAGTTACTGCAACCTTACACGCTCTCACAGGGCACCCCACACCTGTGTTAGACTCGAATATGTTAATGGGTTTATGATTATATATTCTTTCTTTCTTTGGTGTTCTTATTTCCTATTCTTTCTTGGCTGTCTTGCGTTGCGTGTTCTTCATCGAGCTGGTGAAGCCGTTTGTATGTTACTACTTATTCGTGGTCATGTATGATACGTGCTGCACTATCTGATATGTCCTTTGTGTGTGTGTGTGCGTGTGTGTGAGTATGTGTGTGTGTGCGTGTGCGTGTGCGTGTGCGTGTGTGTGTGTGTGTGCGTGTGCGTGTGCGTGTGCGTGTGTGTGTGTGTGTGTGTGTGTGTGTGTGTGTGTGTGTGTGTGTGTGTGCATGTGCGTGTGTGTGTGTGTGTGTGTGTGTGTGTGTTTATAACCAGTCTATTGATTAACTAGCTATTTGAAAAGATGAAATTTAATAGTGGGAAAGGATATTGTGGAATTAGCCTTCATTCAATGCAATAAAAATCAAATCAAGATAAAAAATAGAATTACAGGAATACCATTGTTAAAATTCCTACAAAAACCTGTCATGATTTTTTGTAGTTACAGGAATAGAAGGGAAGTTACTGACAGTCTGTACCTAACCGCCAGGGATGGGAAGGAGCTGTTGATGTAGCAAGTAGTTATGAGACAGTTATGTACCTCACTGCAACCGAGAAGGAAGGGCATCGAGTAGTAGGAAGTGTGTGTGTGTGTGTGTGTGTGTGTGTGTGTGTGTGTGTGTGTGTGTGTGTGTGTGTGTGTGTGTGTGTGTGTTCAGTTAATCCCCTCGCCCCCCTTCATCCTATTCCGCACCATGTTGTTCCCAAGCCTCGGACGCGCCACACACGTAGTTGAAGGCGGTGGACACAATCCCAAATGTAAATACGACTCTCAGGACCAGACTGTGTATCATCCCAGAGATTGCGTCCTGGAACTGACTGAGGGGGGATAAAGTCACCTGCACGCCTCCTCCTCCTCCTCCTCCTCCTCCTCCTCCTCCTCCTCCTCCTCCTCCTCCTCCTCCTCGCTGACCTTGCCCCCATGACTGCATTGTTCTCCTCGGGTGGTGGGGAGCATCTTGGTCGGTCGTCTAAGATAAGATCAAGGGAAATATCGTCATTGGCTCATTTCGTACCATCAAAGGCAGGTGACTGTTCTCCTTGAGGCTCGGCGGGGTTGGGTTGAGGAAGGAAAAAAACCTGGTGGATTTTATAAAACTTTTCAATTTGTAGGTGAAATAATTCGTCCTCATTCTTGGATGGTTTTTTTTTTTCATATGTTTTATAACATTTTCCCCCTTTTCACGCTGTCATGAGTGTTGCATATTCATATTATTCGACAGCCACCTGCACATCACACTAATCACACACATGAAAGCTTCCTAGAACACTTTAATCACAGAGCAAAGCATGTAATATTGTTATGTATGTGTTTGTAAATATATGTGTATATATATAAAACGACATTTTACTGTTTATAATGGATCAAACGTCTGATGATAGCATTGTATGATAAAAAAAAAGTTTGGCGGTCTTTTACTAATGGCATTTAGTGTTGGAACTTTATTATAACAACGATAAAGTAAATCATAATTGAACGTCGTTCGTCCATCGCAATAGTGGTCCTTTTTCTCACTCGGACGCTGGTAATTGAAAGCTGGTGGATGAATAGTGTTTTAGTGGTGAAGCGTGAGGAGGCGTGACGACCGTGGGTGTGCGGGATGGAAGACCAAAACGACTAGTGGCTCAGTATGTGTATATGTATGTGTAGTGGAGGAGCTGTAGGCTGATTTAGACGTAAGTATAGTGTCTTTTGAAGGACACCCGTGAGCGTGGGTGAATGGTAGAGAGCTGAACACTTGTATGGCGACGACTCGGCTGGCATGGCTGAAGGACTGAATGGGCGTGGATATGGCTGATTGACTGACACTGAAGGGAGGGGGACGAGGTAACATATGCCTAGTGGAAGGGGAGTGGATCAAATGCAAGTGTGGATGAAGTTGGGAGGAAGAGAGGGACGAGGAGGAGGGTGGAAGAGAGAGCTAGACAGATATTGGAGGGCTGACTGCTCTATTTCATCGTCAGTCCCACCGACACACAAATTCCTCACGTTTCGCCAACACAGTATTTCACCAGAACAGTTTTGAATGTGACTCCTGTACATTTTTATTAATTCCCGATCGACCTCGGTTCTGTTTCCCATTTATATAAAGTGATGACATCCACTTGTTCTCGTGTCAGGGATTCAGGGGTTTAGGGGTTCAGGGGTTTAGAGGTTCAGGGGTTTAGGGGTTCAGGGGTTTAGGGGTTCAGGGGTTTAGAGGTTCAGGGGTTTAGGGGTTCAGGGGCGGCTGTTACATCGATCCAACGACATCCATTGATTCTTTTTTTTTTGGCTAACATTTAAGGTGAAAATAATATATAAACAATACCTTCGCATCTCAATCAATATGTATTTCCCTTATGTTTTCCGTTTAAATTAGCTCATTTTACCCAGTTTCGTTACCTGAACATATGATACGATTTATAAATAGACAAACATAAGGAATAGTTAATTGTGTCTCCAAGCTTCCTCATCCATCCATCCATCCATATATTCCTCCATCACGTCCCCTAAACATGTCCTCTCGTCTCTCTTTCCCAGACAAGCGCCACACCTAGATTACCTTCCTCACTGGCATAAGAGAGGATAATGGGTAGAAAAGTACTGTTGGGCTCGGAAGGTGTGACGGAGCGAGGCACAGGGCTGATTGAGGGTGTGGGAGAGGTGCTTACTGTGCTACTAAAGATAGTTCGTCATATAACCATCAGTCTGTTGATCCTTAAATTTTGATGTTTTGGTGTTATCCTCTTTAAGCGGCAAGAATTATGTGGTGTGTTGATGGCAAACAGCGCTGTGTGAGAGGAGGTGCATATGTATGTGTGTTTGTGTGTGTATGTGTGTGTGTCCACTCTAAGATCGGAATTTCTTTCTTTATTCATGTATATAATTAATGGTAAATCAATAGATAAGTAGCACACGATTTTCCTGTGTAGCGTATTTAAATCGACAGTAGTTTCCCATGTCAAGAACACACTCTACACCTCGACTGGTCATAGAAAACCAGGCTGCCAAAACACAGAAAACGTACCTTCTATATTTCAGGACAAACCTTAGGAAATCCAACGCCTCTTTTTACTCCCATCATCGCTGACATTCCCTTTAGCATGTCATAAAACGATATGCATATTTTACATACATTCCCTCTAATAATGAACAAAAACCTCTCTTAAAACCACATAATAAATCTCAGGCAGGAAAGAGAGAGAGAGAAAACGGTCACATACATACATACAAAAATCCTTCAGCAAGTCATTATACAAGTGAAAAAAGCTAGGGCTGTGAAGCTTTGATTTGTCGTCAAGATACTGATCAGGTGAATAAATATAGATATCACAGGCCAGCAGCAGCGACTTGAGTGGATCAGCAGGACCTCAGCTGGTGGACGTTGGCAGCTTAAGAGCTCTATTGATCCCATGCTATTTTTAGAATGTAGGGTGGGGTTGATCTGAGGGGCCGCGGCAGATGAGTGTATTTCTAGATACTGAAGGTCTCCACGGCATGAGGAGGTGAGGGGCGGCAAGGGCTTCCCGCCTCCACCACCAGCACCACCACTACCCTACTGCAGCTCCTTCAGACGAGCTGAGGAGGGAGGGAGGAGAAGAGGGAGGGGCAGGAAGGGTGAAGAAGGGAAAAACATGGAAAGAAGTGCAGAGTGATGACCCTGCCTGCCTCTCTCTCTCTCTCTCTCTCTCTCTCTCTCTCTCTCTCTCTCTCTCTCTCTCTTCTCTCTCTCTCTCTCTCTCTCTCTCTCTCTCTCTCTCTCTCTCTCTCTCTCTCTCTCTCTCTCTCTCTCTCTCTCTCTCTCTCTCTCTCTCTCATGGCCTTCAGTGTAAAGAGGAGGGGAGAAGCGGAACGTGAAGAAAATTATATATATATATATATATATATATATATATATATATATATATATATATATATATATATATATATATATATATATATATATATATATATTTATATAAGGTATTATTTATCTTTAAGAAGATATATTTTAGTGCCAGAGGTTTTGATGAAGTTGCTCTATATGTTTAATATGTTAATAATAATTTTGCACATCTTCCTTTTTCCTTTTTGAATTACGATGTCAATTCTTTCTTTCAATTAATCAGATTTCTTTCTATGACTGTGTGTGTGTGTGTGTGTGTGTGTGTGTGTGTGTGTGTGTGTGTGTGTGTGTGTGTGTGTGTGTGTGTGTGTGTGTGTGTGTGCGTGTGTGTGTGTGTCTCTCTCTTAACAAAAACTAGTTTCTCCTCATGAAAGAAGCACCTGCCACCTTTCAGTCTTCTTCCGGCAGCCTTAGTGAACCCTAAAGTCAATACAGAATATATCAACACACAAACTTTACTTCTTAGTTCAAAAGCTACTTGGAGTTTTAGCAACAAATATATCATTCGACTTTTATTTCACCTCAGCCAGTCATTCAGCAATCAACGACATATCAAATTCAGTTCCATTCGTTGTTACCATTCACTATTATATTTTTGACTACCTATTTATATACTTAATTTTCTTCAAGATCCCCATTTCTAACAACACTAATGATGGTGATAATAATAATAATAAAAGCAAATGAAATAACAATAATCACGCTTCATTACATTACTTATTCATTTAATTTCTTATCAGCAGATGAAATAAAGTTACACAAAGAAGGAGACATAAAAAAGGAAGGAGTGAGAAGTAGGTCAGAGATTAGATAAAGAAAAAGAGGCAAGAGGTGGTGGTGGTGGTGGTAGTGGTGTTGAGAAGACAAAATTATATCAGTCTTTCTGGGGTCACTTTTAAAACACGAGTTATTCAAATTATTCATTAACATATATTTTACCGTAATTCTGTGTTTATTTGTGTGTGTGTGTATGTGTGTGTGTGTGTGTGTGTGTGTGTGTGTGTGTGTGTGTGTGTGTGTGTGTGTGTGTGTGTGTGTGTGTGTGTGTGTGTGTGTGTGTGTGTGTGTGTGTGTGTGTGTGTGTGTGCGTGTTTGTGTGTGTAGTGTAAAGTTGTTATGTGTTCGTTTGATCTCGTTTCATTTGCCAAGTATCCACAAGAGGAAGAAGAGGTGGATGAGGAGGAGGAGGAAGAGAATGGCATCTGCCTCACTCATCTCAGCTCCTTCTTGCCTCCTTATCTTCTTCCTCCTCCTCCTCCTCTTCCTCCTCCTTCTTCTTCTCTTCCTTCTCCTCATCCTTCTTTACTTGTGTTTATTATCCTACTATTATTCATTATTTTTATTAATATTATTATTTTTGTTATTATTATTGTTATAATTATTATTATTATTATTATGATTACTAGTAGTAGTAGTAGTAGTAGTAGTAGTATTTTCATTATTATCATTTATATTTCATTATAATCATTATTATTATTATTATTATTATTATTGTATTATTATTATTATTATTATTATCATCATCATTATTCATCTCCTTTGCATTTCGTTTTCTTCTCAAGTAACACTCAACCATTCTCTCTCTCTCTCTCTCTCTCTCTCTCTCTCTCTCTCTCTCTCTCTCTCTCTCTCTCTCTCTCTCTCTCTCTCTCTCTCTCTCTCTCTCTCTCTCTCTCTCTCTCTCTCTCTCTCTCTCTCTCTCTCTCATATTCTTCACTTCACGCTTTCTATACACTTTTATGTATACTTATCTTCCCATCATACCCCACAAGGAAGAATGAAGAGCTGGTGAGTGACATTTATTCATTATTAAAAGTAGACTTAATTCATAGTTGTTCCACCTTCCCTCTACACGTGCACGATTTTTAACCATGTGTTTTTTCTTTTCTTCCCCAGGTAAGCTGCGAGTAACAAACACCTATTGTCGGGTCTACGGTTACAGGGGCGTCACGTGTTGGGTAATGTACAGACGAACAGCTAAAAATAGTTTAAGGAAAGGTCTTGGAAACAATGGTGTGAAAACTAAAGCAACAAGAGTAGTACATGGGAGTAGGGGATATGTGTGTGTGTGGGGGGAGGGGTGTTGTGTGTGTGTGTGTGTGTGTGTGTGTGTGTGTGTGTGTGTGTGTGTGTGTGTGTGTGTGTGTGTGTGTGTGTGTGTGTGTGTGTGTGTGTGTGTGTTTTAATGTACCAGCAGTAGGAAGGAAGGACGGAGAGAGGTAGGTAGGAAAGGAGAATGAAGAGAAGGAGTAGAAGGAGGAGGAGGAGGTTTACTCGTACATTCTTAGTTTTTTTTTTTTTTAACTGTCTATCCATTTGAAGTTCTGGCGTGTCCTCACGAGGCCTTTCCTTTGTGCCTGCTGGAGGACTCGGCTGAAATGTTAGCGAGCCACGAGGCCACCAACCCGTTCGTTCCTCGCCCAGACAAATGTGTGGTTGGTAATTCGTGAGCGAGGAGCTGGTCTTCCTTTCCCTTTTTCTTTTTCTTTTTTCTTATTTTTTTTTTTATTTACCTCTTCCGCTTGTAGTTGTTGTTGTTGTTGTTGTTTTTTTGTTGATACGGAGAATGATTTAGTGTTTTTTTATAGTAAGGAATATTTTTGGTTTATTTTTTGTGTGTGTTTTTTATCAGTTTGTTTGTAGTTCATTGTTTTTGTTTTGTTTTCTGGAAATGTGTGGGGTTTTTTTTTGTCTTGCCTGTATTTTTTGTTATCTAAATATATCTATGATTCTCTCTCTCTCTCTCTCTCTCTCTCTCTCTCTCTCTCTCTCTCTCTCTCTCTCTCTCTCTCTCTCTCTCTCTCTCTCTCTCTCTCTCTCTCTCTCTCTCTCTCTCTCTCTTTACACTTAGATGTAGATGAAAATTCTACAAGAACATTACCTCACCTCACCTTAATCAACACATTCCAACCTACATTAAAACCATAAAATATTAATATACATCGATTGATATTTTTGTCAGAGTGAATAAGAAATAAGAAAATAGCTGGAACGTGTGGTAGACAGACCAATATGTAAACAGAGAGGCAAGGGAAGGCAAGACAGTGGTATATATACAAATTGACTTGCACTATGCCTGGTTTTCTTTGGTTACATCGCCTTCAAGGGCATTATTTTATTTCCTCTGGTTTGTTCCTTTCATACACTCGGCTTGCAGTAGAGAAGGGGGATTGTTTGCAGGAGTGGGTTAATAATTACATATATACCCCTCAACAGACACACACACACACACACACACACACACACACACACACACACACACACACACACACACACACACACACACACACACACACACCACCTCACCCCTCTTGCCCTCCCTCCATCACTCCCTCTCCTGCTATTTCCCCTTCCTCCCTCCGTTCTTCACTTTTTGTTTCCCTTCCTTACCTCTTTCCAAATTTCTCTCTGTTCCTTCTCTTTCTTCTCTTCCTCCTTCTTCTCTTCTTCCACTTTTGTCTTTCTCTTCCACCACTTCCTTCTTATTTCCTGTTTTATTGATTCTCTCTCTCTCTCTCTCTCTCTCTCTCTCTCTCTCTCTCTCTCTCTCTCTCTCTCTCTCTCTCTCTCTCTCTCTCTCTCTCTCTCTCTCTCTCTCTCTCTCTCTC